>VZQC01010255.1:1519299-1657482 GCA_009823505.1 Rhizomys pruinosus
CTTGGTAGAATAATCCATTGCTGATGTCAGAGCTCCTGTATTAATATATTTTGCTTAAGTGCATAGCTTAAGGAGACTTTAGTATTATATTTGGTTCTGAATAGAGAATAATCCTTTTCACAGTTCCTATGTCTATTAGTCAATTAAAGAAGGCAGTTTTACCGGTTTTATAAGAGATTACCTCTATAATTTGTCTCCAATTTACAGTTGGAGAACGACCTCATCATCATATTTCTCCTTGTTCTATGGGGGGAAGGCAGTGTCTTAACCACTGAGCCATCTCAATGGCCAAGTTCTCCTTGAATATCCATGCATTATGAGTTCCGCAGGGTTGTTCATGTTCTTTTTTGAAAAATTACTTTATCTCTATGAGTATTTTGTCTGCATGTATGTAACTGCATTTGTGCATGCAATGCCCAAGGAAGCCAGAGATGGGGGTTGAATTCCTTGAATGAGTGTATGGTCTGCATGTGTGTATGTGCACCTGTGTCATGTGTCATGCAAAGCCTGAGGAGTCAGAATAAGGCATCAGAGTCCCTGGAACTAGAGTTATAGGTGGTTGTTGGCCGCCACATGGGAATCAAACCAGGGTACTCTGGAAGAGCAGTCAATTCTCTTAACCACCAAGCCATCTTTCCATCCCCCTGTTATGATATGCTTTAAACAAGTCCCACTCACTAACCAGGATGTTACTATGAGGAGCTGACTGTGTATTGATAGTTGATAGAGCACAGAGTCAATGGTTTCACCATTACTCTGTCCTTCATGATCAGGAAAAGGCACACAGGACTCCCAGCTAACCCCATTCAATACCAAATTTAAGATGTATCGAAGCTCCGAGGCCTGGGCAGTTACTAGTACAACCTTGGACTGTCAAGATGGAGGGCACATTGAAATAGTCTGACCCAGTCCCTCATTGTAGTTTTAGGCTTAAGAAGAGGAAGAAATGGGGCAGGAGACAAGGAGCTTGCATGATTAAGCAGTCTGGGCCAGTGTATGAGCTGTAGATCAGTATCTCAGTTCTGGTTCGGCAAGGTGGTCCCAAGATGGCTGGAGAGATGGCCTGGTAGTTACGAGCACTTACTGCTCCTCCAGAAGACCCAGGTTTGGTAATCACCTACATGGCGACTTACAGCCATCTGTAATCCAGTTCCAGGGCATCTGATGCCCTCTTTTGGACTCTGTGGACATTGTGTATACATGGTACACTTACATGCAGGGAAAGCACTCATACATATAATCTAAAATAAGTTTTAACTAANAAAAAAAAAAAAAAAAAACCCCAAACAAATCCAAGGGGCTAGAGAGATGGCTCAACAGATAAGAGCAGTAGCTGCTCTTGCAGAGAACCCAGATTGGTTTCCAGCACCTACATGGCATTTAACAACTGTCTATAACTCCACTTCCAAGGGAATCCAATGCCCTCTTCTGGCCTCTGCAGGCATTGCACAACATGGGTGCTCTTACATGCAGGCAACATACTCATAGACATAAAATAATAAATAAAAAATGTTTATTAAATATTAACGTATTTAGTGTGCTTGTGTATATGTGAGGGCACATGGGCTGGCCCAGACCTCGCAGCAATCCTCCTGTCTCAGCCTGCCGAGTGCGTGAGTGCCGGGATTACTGACCTGTACTGCCATGCCCTCCTGAGAATCAACGCTATTTTATTAACATTCCCATTATTTTCCTCTTACTTTAACATCAGAGCATTTAAAGGAAAAAAACCCAAACTCATTTCACCATATGTTTCTAAATGGAATGGGAAGATTTTTGTGTGATCCTGAGTTTCTTTTTCTTAGCTTTGCTGGCACAGGAAGCAGCCATAGCAAAAGTCTGCCAGGCCTGGGGCAGGGGTGGGGTTCTGGGAGGCCCAGGGAGGCGGGGCACATTCCTCCCAGACTGAGGGATTGTTTTGCTCTGTCTGACTCAAGGCTCTCTCTATCTGAAGTGCCTCCAGCCTTTGCCAAAGAGCGCACACCAGTTTTCCCCTCCTGGCAACATCTGTGGAGCACGTTTCCTTAACTATTTTTGGTATGAAAATGTCTTTCATTGTCTAAAGCTATTTAGAGTTTTTTAAAGTTAAATTTTAAGCATCAACTGGAGGCTAGTGGTAATGAATTTTTGCACAGGCCTGCCACTTCCTCTCATGTTCCTGTACGAGATGTTCTTCCTGTCTAACGCTTTGACTGTTTTGGGCCAAGAATTGCACCTGCGTTACCCTGGGAAAGGTGGTGTAGCTGGGTGGGTGGGGTATTAATGTGGGGACTGTATTTTGATTGGTGGGGCTTCCTCCAACCTTCACCTATGGTCTGGGATCTCTGGAAGACTAGCATGTTGGGAAAGCCACTAAAGTGACTTGGGTAATTCTGGGTTGTGTGTTGCTGATGGGTTCTAACTATTAAGAGGCAAAGTACTTGATTTTAAAGTACTTGATTTAGGGCTGGAGATATGGCCTAGCGGTTAAGAGCGCCGACCGCTCTTACAGAGGACCCGGGTTCGATCCCCAGCACCCACATGGCGGCCGAGAACCGTCTGAAACTCCAATTCCAGGAGAACTCCAGTTCCAGGGGAATCTGAGACCCTATTCTGACCTCCGCGGCATTGCACGACACGGGTGCACAAACTTGCATGCAGACAGTACATTCATACACATACGGAAATAAATAAAATTAATAAAAAAAATAAAAAATAAATAAATAAAGTACTTGATTTAAAAAAAAAATAAAGTACTTGATTTTCTGTGTCTTGCTTGGGGGTGGGGCTGGGAGTCAGGCTGGACAAACTGAGCATGTCCCAGTGGGAGAGGGTGATAGGAATCGTAATCATAGCTAAGGAGAGAACAGAGGGGCTTTAGCAGACAGGATGCTGGGAAGGTAGACCAGGCAGGGATCAGGGTGGGGGTATTAGAACTGGTTGGGAAGGGAGAGTAAAGCACAGGCCAGGCTTCCAGGCTGTCGGATGTGAGGTGAAGACTGACTTCACCCGGCCATGACACGCCGGGACCGATGGCCCCAGGCTTGAGAAATATAAAAGCTGAAGATGGAGTGGTAAGTTTTAGGGATCAAGAAAGGGAGGGTGGAGTCAGGAGAGGGACCAAGAAGGACCAGTGCCAGACCTTCAAAGACCAAGACTGTGCTCATTCAGCCCAGCAGGGGGCAGCAGCCTTTGTGCTGGGGGAGAGACCTGATCCAAGGCTTTATAGTACGGGGAGAGGGGCTCAGGTACCTGCAAGTTAAAACAGCCGCGGAGGTTACGTGCGGGTCAGCACATTCTTGGGTGGTACACGGCCTCCTTCTTCCTGGCACTGTTTGTTCCAGCTTATCCTGCGAACCAGGCATTTATGGCCTCCTCTTCCTGGACCTGTTTCCCCAAGCAAGACAGGCTGTCTGGGAAACAGGCTGTGCCTACAAAGTCCTCCCAGGAGGGCGGGGCTGGCTGATCCATAAAGCTAGCTGCAGTCTTCAGGGGGGTTCTGGTTTTCTGCAACATTTTATCCTGGAGAGCACCCCACCACGGGGAGGGCCAGCACTGTATAAAAATGGAGAGAGCAATATCCCACACCCCCGCCCTGGGCACTGACATGCATGCATTGCATTAACCTTTTGTTCTCTTACTCTCCATGTGAAGTGACCTGCTGTTTCCGGTTCCTGCCACCGTGACTCCCTTGCCATGGTGGACTGTACCCCTCTGCTGTGAGCCAAAACCAACTCTCCCTTAAGTGGCTTTCGTCTGGGCATTTCAGTACAGCAACAGGAAAACAGAGTAGGATAGGCTTCCATCCCCACAGTCCCATCTCCCGGGACTTGGGACTTGTGAGGTGGGAATGAGAAGTGAACAGAGCAAGCGATCAGAAAGGGGCCCCCAGTTTCAGGGACACTGCTACAGACTGTGCCCTAGGGACCTTGTCTGGGTGACTGTAACCTGAGAATTGTCTGTGTGCTGCAAAACCGGGACTTCTTGTTTCCCATGAGGCCTGTAAGAAGGTTAGAAGTCACCATTCTATTCTAACAGGTCAGAAAAGCACAGACGGAGAAGTCAGCAACTCTATCAGGGAAGTTGGGGTCACAGGACTGTGTCTAATGTGACAGTAGATGAACACAGAGATCTCGTGGGAACTAGTGCCACAGTTTGAGCTGTAACCGATGACAATGGAGAGTCAGTACATGAAAGCCAGTGGGAGGGGATCAGCTCTCCAGGGGACCCAATCCTCTGGTAACCAGGTGTGTTTTTTTCTTTTTTGGTCTTTTTGAGACAGGGTCTCCCTTTAGTCCCAGCTGGCCTGGAGCTTGCTCTGTAGACCAGGCTGGCCTTGAACTCATGAGAGATCTTGCTGGAATTAAAGATGTGCACCACCACACCCGACATGGTAGCCAGTTTTATTTAATTTTATTTATTTATTTTATGTGTATGATATACTGTCTGCACGTAGGTTTGTGCACCCCTGTCGTGCAATGTCTTGGAGGTCAGAAGAGGGCATTGGACTCCCCTGGAACTGGAGTTCTCCTGGAATCCGAGTTACGGATGGTTCTCGGCTGCCATGTGGGTGCTGGGGATCGAACCCTGGTCCTCTGCAAGAACAGTCGGTGCTCTTAACCGCTAGGCCATCTCTCCAGCCCCGGTAACCAGTTTTTAACGTGGCAGGGCACTCTAGCCTTATCAAAGCAGGCCTCAGAGCAGTCTCTTACCAGGCTCTAATCTGCTGGGAGGAGCACAACTGCCCAGCTCCAGCTCTGTAGCTCCTGCTCCACTCTGGGGAGTGAAAGAGAAAAACCTGGTTGGGGTGTGTGGAATTCATGGTCCAGGCACCGACTCACTAGAGCCGAGACTCAGGGCTGGTGATATAACTCAGTTAGTAGAGTGCTTTCCTGGTGTACACGAAGCCTGAACCTCATAAACTGCATGTGGTGGTGCATGCTTGTATTCCCGGCCCTTGGGAGGTAAAGATAGGAGAATCAGGAGTTCAAGGTCATCCTTGGTTACATAGCCAGGTCAAGGTAGCCTGGGCTACTTTACACTCTGTCTCTCCGTCTCAAAAGAGGCGGAGACCCAGTTACAAACCAGACAATATTTCCCCTTCTCCACCCATTTCATCTACCCACAGCATTAAAAACCATTTATTAAGCACAGTTTCTTTGTCTTATCGTTCTTTACCTCCTCCTCCTCCTCCTCCTCCTCCTCCTCCTCCTCCTCCTCCTCTGCTGTACTGTACCTCCAGCTCTGAAAAGCTATGAATAAAGAAAGACAGCCAGCACTCCAGGATCCAGTTACTAATTCAATACATGCATACCTTTCTGAGAGGGTTGCAGACTAGCAGACTAGCATTTTCTTTAGAACAATGGGGAAGCCNTTTGTGCTGGGGGAGAGACCTGATCCAAGGCTTTATAGTACGGGGAGAGGGGCTCAGGTACCTGCAAGTTAAAACAGCCGCGGAGGTTACGTGCGGGTCAGCACATTCTTGGGTGGTACACGGCCTCCTTCTTCCTGGCACTGTTTGTTCCAGCTTATCCTGCGAACCAGGCATTTATGGCCTCCTCTTCCTGGACCTGTTTCCCCAAGCAAGACAGGCTGTCTTGGGAAAAAGGCTGTGCCTACACAGTCATCCCAGTCGGGCGGGCTGGCTGATCCATAAAGCTAGCTGCAGTCTTCAGGGGGGTTCTGGTTTTCTGCAACATTTTATCCTGGAGAGCACCCCACCACGGGGAGGGCCAGCACTGTATAAAAATGGAGAGAGCAATATCCCACACCCCCGCCCTGGGCACTGACATGCATGCATTGCATTAACCTTTTGTTCTCTTACTCTCCATGTAAGTGACCTTGCTGTTTCCGGTTCTGCCACCGTGACTCCATTGCCATGGTGGACTGACCCCTCTTGCTGTGAAGCCAAAACCAACCCTCTCCTTAAGTGGCTTTCGTCTGGGCATTTCAGTACAGCAACAGGAAAACAGAGTAGGATAGGCTTCCATCCCCACAGTCCCATCTCCCGGGACTTGGGACTTGTGAGGTGGGAATGAGAAGTGAACAGAGCAAGCGATCAGAAAGGGGCCCCCAGTTTCAGGGACACTGCTACAGACTGTGCCCTAGGGACCTTGTCTGGGTGACTGTAACCTGAGAATTGTCTGTGTGCTGCAAAACCGGGAACTTCTTGTTTCCCATGAGGCCTGTAAGAAGGTTAGAAGTCACCATTCTATTCTAACAGGTCAGAAAAGCACAGACGGAGAAGTCAGCAACTCTATCAGGGAAGTTGGGGTCACAGGACTGTGTTATATGTGACAGTAGATGAACACAGAGATTCGTGGGAACTAGTGCCACAGTTTGAGCTGTAACCGGATGACAATGAGAGAGTCAGTACTAAAGCCAGTGGGAGGGGATCAGCTCTTCAGGGACACCAATCCTCTGGTAACCAGGTGTTTTTTTTCTTTTTTGGTCTTTTTTGAGACAGGGTTCTCCCTTTAGTCCCAGGCTGGCCTGGAGCTTGCTCTGTAGACCAGGCTGGCCTTGCAACTCATGAGAGATCCTTGCTGGAATAAAGATGTGCACCACCACACCCTGGTTTTTTTTTTTTATTTAATTTATTATTATTTCATTTTTTTATATTTTTCTTTTTGCATGTAGGTTTGTACCACTGTGTTGCAATGTTCTTGGAGGTCAGAAGAGGGAATTGGACTCCCTGGAATGGAGTTCTCCTGGAATCCGAGTTACGGATGGTTCTCGGCGCCATGGGGTGCTGGGGATCGAACCCTGGTCCCTGCAAGAAAACGTCGGTGTGCTTTAACCGCTTAGGCCATCTCTCAGCCCCGGTAACCAGTTTTTAACGTGGCAGGGCACTCTAGCCTTATCAAAGCAGGCCTCAGAGCAGTCTCTTACCAGGCTCTAATCTGCTGGGAGGAGCACAACTGCCCAGCTCCAGCTCTGTAGCTCCTGCTCCACTCTGGGGAGTGAAAAAGAGAAAAACCTGGTTGGGGTGTGTGGAATTCATGGTCCAGGCACCGACTCACTAGAGCCGAGACTCAGGGCTGGTGATATAACTCAGTCGTGAGTGCTTTCCTGGTGTACACGAAGCTGAATCATAAATGCTATGTGGTGGTGCATGCTTGTATCTCCGGCCTTGGGAGGTAAAGATAGGCGAGAATCAGGGGCAAGGTCATCCTTGGTTACATAGCCAGGGCTCAAGGTAGGCCTGGGCTACCTACACACTCTGTTCTCCCGTCTCAAAAGAGGCGGACAGACCCATGTACAAACAGACAATATTTCCCCTTCTCCACCCATTTCATCTACCCACAGCATTAAAAACCATTTATTAAGCACAGTTTCTTTGTCTTATCGTTCTTTACCTCCTCCTCCTCCTCCTCCTCTCCTCCTCCTCCTCCTGCCTCCTCCTCCCTCCTCCTTCCCTCCTCCTCTTCTTCTTCTTTGGTCTTTCTGAAAAGGGCTCCTTGTAGCCCCAGCTGGGGCCCTGAATTCATGCTGCGTTAGACCGGCTGGCCTTGGAACTCACAGAGATCTAACTGCCTTGGCCTCTGAGTGCTGGGATTAAAGGGTGACCATATGCCAGCTCGTTTTTTTTTTTTTTTTTTTTTTTTTTGTTGGTTTTTTGGTCTTTTCGAGACAGGGTCTCCCTGTAGTCCCAGCTGTCCTGGAACTTACTCTGCAGACCAGGCTAGCCTTGAACTCACAAAGATCCGCCTGCCTCTGTTCCCAAGTGCTAGGATTAAAGGCGTGTGCCACCACGCCCGGCTCCAGCATCTTGTTTTTAACAATAAAATATAAAGCAGACTGAAAGGTTGCACAAGAGACAGAATGGGCATCGGGGTCGACTCAAGTATGCCCAGGATATTGGAATTATCATATGAGGGATTAAAACCCCCTGTGATTAGTGTGCTAAAGATTCTGATGTAGCATCAGGGCCCAGCTCCTATTCCCAAACTGGCTTGTCAACTCTAAGAAAGTTCTGAGCATCCCCAGGCCATAATGCACTCACCTGTACAGCTTCTGAGATTGTAAACACAACTCTGGCCAGCAGGGGCACGCACACCCCGTTCCATTATGGATAATAGGTTTTTCAAGTGTCACTGAAACTTGGTATATCTTTCATTGACACAGGAGGACGCAAGTCTTCGAATAGGAGGGCGGGCCAGGATGGAGCCTTTTTCTACACCACGTTTTTGTGGGAATGTAGAATGCAAAGGAGATTGGAGTTGTGGGAAGTAACAAAAATTCTTAGTGTTAGCAGGACAGGGGCTCAGAAGTTATTTTTGTATCTTCTTGTTTCATTTTATTAATTTCAATTTTTATTTACTTCTTGGTGTGTGTGTGTGCGTGTGTGCACTCCTACGCATGTGCACGTGTGCCACAGCACACATAGAGGCCAGAGGACAACTTTTGACAGTGGGTTCTCTTTTTCTTCCTTATTGAGGCAGTGTCTATGTTGTTTCTACCATGCTGAATACCCCAGGCTAGCCCTCTTGCTAGTTTCCAGGTAACTCTGCTGTCTATGTCTTCCATCTCACTGTAAAAATGTTGGGGTTACAGATGTGTCAAGACATCTGGCTGTTTTATGTGGGCTCCTGGGATCGAGCTCAGGTTGTCAAGTGTGTGTTTTTATCCACTGAGCCATCTTGCTGAACTCTATTTTACTTAATTTAATAACATTTATTTATTATTAAATAAATGTGGGTGCCAAAGCATGCATGTGGAGGTCAGAGGAAATCTTGTAGGGTGGTTCTCCCCTTCCATAGTGTAGATCCCAGGGACTGACCTCAAATGGTCAAGCTTGGCAGCTTGAGCTGTGATCTACTGAGCCATCTCTCTGGTCCCTATTCGATTAATTGATTAACTATTATTATTATTATTGTATGCATGATGTGGTACATTTGTGGCATGTGTATATCTCAGTAGACATGTGGAGGTCAGAGGACAACTTCCTGGAGTCAGCTTTCTTCTTTTCCCTTTATGTGGGTTCTGGGGATCAAACTCAGGTTTTCAGTTTTGCCAATCAAGCACTTTACCTCTCGAATTATCTCACTGGCCATTTTATTTAATTATTATTATTATTATTATTATTATTATTATTTTGTTTCGCCTTTTTGAGGCAGGGTCTCCCTGTAGCCCCAGCTGGCCTAGAACTCAATATGTAGACTGGGCTGGCCTTGAATTCACAGAGATTCGTCTGCCTCTGCCTCCCAATTATTTATTTATTTATAGACTGTATCTCCCTGTAGCCCCAACTGGCCTGGAACTTATATAGGCCAAAATAGACTTGATCTCACAGAGATCTATCTGCCTGCCTCTGCCTCCCCAATGCTGGGTCTAAAGGTGTATACCACCAAGCTTGGCTCTTTGCTATTTATTTATTTATTTATTTATTTATTTATTTTGGTCTTTTTGAGGCAGGGTCTCTCTGTAGCCCTGGCTGTCCTGTAGTCCAGGCTGGCCTTGAACTCACAAAGATCCACCTGCCTCCCAAGTGCTAGGATTAAAGGCGTGCGCCACCACACCCGGCTTGCCCATTATTTTTAAAATTAATTAATTAGGCCAGCCTGGTCTACAAGCAAGTTCCAGGACAGTGGGGGCTGCAGGGAGACCCTGTCTCAAAAAGACCAAGAAAATTAATTAATTAATTAATTAAAAACTTTGAGGGGCTGGAGGGATGGCCTAGCGGTTAAGAGCGCCGACCGCTCTTGCAGAGGACCCGGGTTCGATCCCCAGCACCCACATGGCGGCTGAGAACCGTCTGTAACTCCAATTCCAGGAGAACTCCAGTTCCAGGAGAATCCGAGACCCTCTTCTGAACTCCGCGGCATTGCACGACACGGGTGCACAGACCTGCATGCAGACAGTACATTCATACACATACAGAAAAAAAAAAAAACTTTGAGACTGGGTCTCATATAGCCCAGACTGACTTTGAATGTTCTATGTGGCCGAGAATGACCTTGAGCTCCTGGACCTTCTACCTACATCTCTGGTGGTGCTGAGACTATAGGCAGGCACCACTGTGCCTGGTAATCTTATTGTTTTACAAATGGGAAACTGAGGCTCAGAAAAAGGAAAACTATTTTGCAAAGTCCTGTGAAGTATGTGGTGGCAGAAAGGTGTTTGAGGTCTCTGGGTATTTGCCTTTAAAACCTGCATGGGGGATGACAAGATGGCCTGGCCAGCCGGTAAGGGCACCTGCTGCCAAGCTTGGTGACCTGAATTTGATTCTTGGAACCTGCATGGGGAAGGATGGGGTTGATGTCCACAGGTTGCCTTCTGACTTCCACATGTGTGCATTGGCACACGTGTTCACATGTACACACATACAATAAATAAAATTTAAAAATAAAAGGGGGGGAGCTGGAGAGATGGATCAGTAGTTAAGAGCACTGACTGCTCTTGAAGAGGGCTTGGGCTGGGTTCCCAGCTCCCACATGGTGGTCAGCAACTCCATTTCCAGGGGATCCGACATCCTCTTCTGACCTCCTTGGGCATTATACAACACGGGTGCACTTACATACATGTACACAATACAGTTGTAAACATAAAATTAAAAAAAAAATTAAAAGGGGGCTGGATTGTTCTCCGACTTTCATCAGGATCCCCATTCTCCCCCTCCCCCTCCTCTCCCCAGCAGGTCTCATCGACCACTGTGGAGTTAGGAAGATGAGCTGCTGGGGTTGCAGGTACCCCCATATCCAGTGGGTGACTGCCTGGTGGGCTGAGGGGGGATTCATTTTATCCTTATAACTTCTTTTTTTTCCTTTCTTTCTTATGATGCCGACACACACTCAACTCCGGAGGAGTGTGGCCCCCTTCCAATGTCCAAGTTAATTCAGAGCTCACAGGCAGACGTCGCCTCCCGATGCTGGGAGTAGAGATGCTTTTTATCTTCTCTTTTATCATTTCCATAGTTTTCTAAGACTTTACACAAACATCTATAATCTTATAACCCTTCTCCAGCTTATGTTTTCCAAGATGGACATTGGAGGGCAGGGAAATGCCCAGCTCTATCCTGAGATCTGCCAACCAAGGCCAATGCATGTCTGTAACAGCACACATAGGCCCCATGCCGGAGCCCTGCGGGTCATCAGTTCCATGCCTGGCATCCCAGTCTACCTAGGTAGACTCCACTCCGCTCGGCCCTCACCTGTGCCCCCACCATGCCCACTTCTGAAGTACCCCCTCTCATCTCTATGCCCAAACTGGATTCATTTCTCAGGACTCAATAGTTCTGCCCTGCATCTCCCAACTGGACTGGCTATTGTCCCTGTCCCCTGGCCAGTGGTGGCAGTGTACTTGGGACACATTTAGTTTCTTCATCATCTCCTGCCTCGCCCCAAGTCATTGCGCCTATGTCTGTTTCCCTCTGGTACTGAGACCCCACTTCCTGGGTGGGATGTGAGTACCGTTTATCTTTGTAGTTCCAGGGCCACCCTTAGCCTTGTGCACTCTACACTTCCGATGTGTGTGTGTGTTGGACTTACAGGAACTGCAACAGTCCTACCCTAAAATAGGAGAACTGTGATGGAAGGATTGATCAACTTCACACATTCTGTGCTGGGGAGCTGCAGTGTCCGGCCGTATTTTAACCTACTTAACCTTACCCTACTCATCGCCAGTAAACACCTGCAGTTGAGACAACCAAAATTGTTCACTTGCCAAATGTCTCAGAAAGAACAACGTGGCTTCCTGGTGTGAATGTTCTAGCATGGTGTTTTTAGGGGGTTTTCACAAACTGTCATTAGGAGTGGATAGGATCTCTCTTCTGATGCCTGAGTGTGCAAGAGCTTTGATGAAATTGAGTCTTGGTTCCCAGCTTCTGATTCCAAAGTCTAATTCACACACACACACACACACACACACACACACACACACACACACCCGCCCCCAGCCCTCCCTGCCCTCCATCTTGGAAACCTCTGACAACCCAGCGAGATCTTTGGCTCTCCTCTCTGGGGTGCCCACTCCAGCTCCGTTCATGTCCTGGGTTCACCCTGTCCCTTCCCCTACCGCCCCTCCCTTCCAGCCTGTGCCAGGCTATGACCCACTGGCTGGTCTCCTGGTCCATGCAGGGCAGAGCTCAGGCTGGCCCTGAGCCTGCTCATCACATTTTCTTCAGCTCCTTGGGCTCTTCTCCATGTTTGAACACACTGATGGTGACCTGACCCATCTCTGAGCCATACTTATTCTTGACAAAGACACCATAGCGCCCGCTGTCTTCACTGGTGACTTTGTTGATGGTGATGGTGACTTCTGTCCCCCTCACTTCCATGTGATATCGGTCAAGGAAGGTGACAGGCTGGTCGTTCTTTAGCCAAGAGATTTCAGGGGCAGGATCTCCTGAGATGATGCAAGTCAGGCATAGGGTCTGTTTTGGTGGATAGGAAGAAAACAGTTTCACTTCCTTATAACTTAGACTTGGAACTTGAACTTGGCATTTGCTTTCATGTACCTAGAGTGCTTCTGGTACTAGAAACTATGTGGAAATGCATTATTATTTTTTTTTCTAGACAGGAACTCAGGCATCTTAGGCTAGCCTTGAACTTACTGCATAGCTGATGACAACTCTGAATTGCAAGCATGCACTACCATGCCTGGTTTATGCAATGTGGGGGATCAAACTCAGAGCTTCGTGTATGTTAGGCAAATACTCTACCCACTGAGCTACATCCCCAGCCCTTCTGTGAGTTTTACTGTAACCCATAAAGGAGGCACATTCTAATTCTTTCTTTCTTTCTTTCTTTCTTTCTTTCTTTCTTTCTTTCTTTCTTTCTTCCTTCCTTCCTTCCTTTATCCTTTCTACTTTTTTTTTTTTTGTTTTTTTTTCCTTTTTGAAAGACAGGGCGGTATTCCTTTATTAGATGGTTTCTCGCTGTCCTGGAACTCACTATGTAGACCAGGCTGACCTTGAACTCACAGAAATCCACCTGCCTCTGCCTCCTGAGTGCTAGGATTAAAGGCGTGCACCACCACAGCCGGCTGACACATTCTATTTCAATCTCAGATTCTCTATCAACCTTTCTATAGGAATAGTTACTAGCTGGAATCTTAGATTGCTCTCTCTAGAAATTACCTGCCTCAGTAAGGCCTGAACTTTGTCTAATTGCTTTCGGTAATAGGATCTATCTATCTATCATCTATCTATCTATCATCTATCTATCTATCTATCTATCTATCTATCTATCTATCTGTCTGTCTGTCTGTCTATCTATCCATCTATCTATCTATCTATCATCTATCTATCTATCTATCTATCTATCTATCTATCTAAATACATAAGTCTTTGTAGCTTAACTAAAAAGTTAAGGTTATATTACTTTGGCAGAAAGATTTGTGACTTGAATTTGGAAGTTCTTGAGTGAGGTCTAACATAGAACACTTCAGTGTGATGGAACTCACAGGCTCTGGAATGGGGCTGTTGCTGTGACTCTCAGCTCTATCAGTGAGGCTGTGTGACTTTCATTAGTCCCTTAGTCTCCCAGGTCTCAGTTTCCTCTGCTATCAAATGTCACTAGTATTAACACCCTATTTGCTGTGGTTGGCTTGGTGGCAAAATCAGCTAAAATATGGACTAACATATGCAGTAATACCCGGACAAAGCGAGCATCGTGTAGATTATTGAAAATGCGAGATCTCTCTGGGGTCATCTAGTTGAACTGTGGAAATGAAAGTCAGAGCAGGCAGACTCTGACCCGAGCTGTCTAGAGATGGGATAAAGCCGGGTTGAGCACTGGGTCTAATACTGGGCTTAGTGCTTTTCCTTGATAACCATGTCATCAGTGAGCC
Organism: Rhizomys pruinosus; assembly: GCA_009823505.1. NCBI lineage: Eukaryota > Metazoa > Chordata > Mammalia > Rodentia > Spalacidae > Rhizomys > Rhizomys pruinosus. Next base: position 1,533,070 of record VZQC01010255.1, read on the forward strand.
ACTTGGTCACGTGTGGTGGGTCCAGCCTCTCTGGCCAACCCATCACTTCTGGCTCATGAATCCACAGAGCTCCATTGTTTCGTGACTTAGGAAAGATCCTCAAGGGAAGAGGAGCATGGAAGTGCTGGCCGTGGCCAGGAAGGACACAGTACCTTGTCTTCCATGATGGTGGCCACGTCTGGCAGGCCCCTCACCACCTTGGCCCGATCTGGAAAGGAAAGAAGAGAGCTCAGTGGTGAAGTTCTGCCAGATGCCCTCCCGCCCAACTGTTTTCCTCAGAGCTGAGGGTTAGGGTTAGGCTTCTTTCTAGTTCTGTCTTTGACAGTGCCCACGAGCCTCATCTTTACGAGCAGAAGATACGGAACGTGGGGTGTTTCTGCCATTGAGCTGAGAACAAGAATAACATGACCGGGGGCGAGGGCGACTCACTCTTCTCAATGATTGCCAAGGCCCTGAAAGACAGAAACGGGAGCAGAGTGTTGCAGTCCAAGGGTCCAAGCTGTCTTGCTGTATGAGATGCGGGGATCACAGGGGGAGACAGAGCTTCTAGGGCTCCCAGAAGGGGCCCAAGCAGCTTATGTTATCCCCAGGAGGGCCATGATTCACATGCAGAGAGAGCGTGGGGGAAACTTACTTCAGTCTCTGGTGCTCTGCCAGGGCATCGTCGAAGGCTGCAGGGCAAAATAAAGGCGGGACAGGGCTGAGTGGGGACTGTCATCTACTCTGCTCCCCATTCTAAAACTCTCTTGAGGGCAATGCTAGGATTGGAGAGGAGAATACCATGGGATTTTCTTTATGTAGCCCCAGCTGGATTGGAACTTGCTATGTAGACCATCCCAGGCTGGCTAGGGTCTCTCAGACATCAGCCTGCCTCTGAATTGCGAGTGCTGGGATTGAGGGCGTGTGCCACCATGTCTGGCCCAGCCTTTCTGTTGTTTTGGGGGAGGGGAGTTTTCTCTTTTTAAAAAAATATTGTGGGCTGGAGAGATGGCCTAGCGGTTAAGAGTGCCAACTGCTCTTTCAGAGGACACGGGTTCCATCCCCAGAACCCACTTTGAGAACCGTCTTTGATTCCAGTTCCAGGGGAATCTGACACCCTCTTCTGACCTCCGAGGCATTGCACTACACGGGTGCACAGACCTACATGCAGACAGAACATTCATACACATAAAAGAAATAAATAAAAAAATTTTTAAAATATTGTATTTATTTTTTTAATTTTATGTGTATGAGTGTTTTGCCTGCCTATATGTAAGTGCACCCATGTGTGCATTGCCCCTAGAGGCCAGAAGAGGGTGCCAGATACCCCTGGAATTGGAGCTATGGATGGTTGTTAGTTGCCATATGGATGTTGAGGACTGAACCCAGGGCCTCTAGAAGAACAGAAAGTACCCTTAACTGCTGAGCCATCTCTCCAGCCCTGGGTTTTGTCTTTTTTGAGACAAAGACTCCCTGTAGCAACAGCTGGCCAGGAACTCATTATATAGGCTAGGCTGGCTTTGATCTCACAGAGAGCCACCTGCCTCTGCCTCCTGAGTGCAGTGTTTTGTTTTTTGAGACAGTGTCTCACTATGTAGCCCTGGATTACCTGAAACTTTCTATGTAGACAAGGCTGGCCTCAAACTCTTATAGTTCTGCCTGCCTCTGCCTCCCAGGTGCTAGCCCCACCATGCCCAGCATCTTTATCTATTTGAGATAGGTTCCCACTGTGTAGACCAGGCTGATGCTGAATTTGCTATCTTCCAGCCTCTGCCTCCTAAGTATGAAGGTTCCAGGGATTTGTTACCATGTTTGGGCCCATCATAGGATTTTTCTTTCTATTTATTTATGTTAATATTTTATTTATTATTTTTACTTTAGCATATGAGTATATTGCCTGCATGTGTGTAAGTGTACCCCATGTCCTGTCATGCAATGCCTGCAGAAATCAGAAGAATCTGTTGGACTCCTCTGGAACTGGAGTTAGGATTGGGTGTTAGCTGCCATGTAGTTGTTGGGAATTAAACTTGGGTCCTCTGTAAGAGCAGCCAGTGCTCTTAACCACTGAGCAATCTCTCCAGCTCCTTTTTAAAAATTTAAAAATGTATTACTATTGTTTGTGTGTGAAGGTACAGGACAATTTTGTAGAGTCAGTTCTCTTCTACTTTTCATGGGTTCTGGGGATTGAACTCAAGTCATTAGGCTTTCATAATAAGCTATTTTGGGGGGTCTTTTTGAGACAGGGTCTCCCTGTAGTCCCAGCTGTCCTGGAACTCACTATGTAAACCAGGCTGGCTTTGAACTCACAGAGATCCATCTGCTTCTGCCTCCTGAGTGCCACCATGCCTGGCCATGATAATCATTTTTTAAAAATACTTAAAAATTTTTTTTATTATTTTTGTATGTGTATGAATGTACTGTCTGCATGTAGGTTTGTGCACCAGTGTCGTGCAATGGATAAGTACTTTTTTTCTATTTTTTTTCATTTTTATTCAGGGGAGAGCACGAACGCAGTCCCCCACTACCACAAATTATGCAGTCGAGTTTCCCGCATTTGGGGAAATCGCAGGGGTCAGCACATCCCAAGTGCAATAGATGAGCCTCACCCTGGGGAAACCACCTTCTTGATCATGGTATCTCCCCAGCCAGGTAAGTATGGATAAGCACTTTTAACCTATGGCCCTTCCTTCTTCTTTTGAGACAGAGTGGTCTCAAACTCACTATGTAGCTGAGGATGACCTCCAACTCTGGATCCTCCTGTCTTAGCCTCCCAACTGATAAATTTACAGATGTGCACCACCACTCTTGGTCCCCTGGGGTTTTCTAGATGGGATTCTCAACAGACAGACAACCATGGCTCACCTTGCCCGGAGAGATCTGCTGAGAGCTGTCGGGCTTCCTTCCCGGCAGCTATCTCCAGGGTATACTTGCCCTTGTCTGAGTCCTTGGGGTCTAGGATGTGGAGCCAGATCTCATCCAGGGTGGTGCCTGCCCTGACTCGGTCACCGCTCTCCAGGCGCTTTTCTCTGAGTGCAAAGACAGAGAGTCACTAAGGCTGGATGTGAGGCTAGACTCCCTCTCTTGGGGCGCTGTTTTCGGATCCCGGCTGAGGGTCGTAACCATTCATGAGACAGTCCATAGAGATCCTTTCATCCATCCACTAAGCATTCAGTCTCCCATTCTGTAGCATCGACGGTCCTCTGAAAAAAAACTGACCTTGGACATCAAATACCTTCCTACATTTAGGGGCACCTGCCTGCCCAGGATTATAGCTATTAACCTTCCAAGGAAAAAGGAGAATCCAGTCAGCTACCCCTCCCAAGCAGCCAATCAGCCTTGGCGGTATGAGGGGCGGGGCTAAGGGTAACAGAAAGCCGCCCTGCCCTCTCTGCCGTCCTGGGCAGAGGTCTCGGGGTCCATGCTGGGATGGGAACTTTCCTGTGCCACCATGAGGGAGCGAGAGCACCAACATTCCTGTAAGTAACCCCCTTGGCAGGGCCATTCGTGAAAGGTTCACTGCTTGACAAAGTTTCAGTGACCTGACTCGTCTGGTTGAAGTCTGCTCTCCAGCTGACCTTGGTTTTTAATAATTCTTTTTATCATATTAATTCTCTTTTTTCTGGTCTGCTTGACTTTCGGCTTTCTAGCAGTTAGGGCACCTGCTTCTGCCTCAAGGAATGGAACTGACACTTTTGCCTTTTCTAGAAATGAGTCCTTTGTGAGAAATAATGGCACTGTGTACACAACTTAAAAGTATGATACAGTAGCAATTAAGAATTCTACAGGAACGGTGTCATGCACAGAATGCCCAAGTAAAGAAAGGAATTTTGATTTTATGGTCTGGTCTAAACTAAAAAGAAGATTGTAAGCCAGGCGTGGTGGCGCACGCCTTTAATCCTGGCACTTGGGAGGCAGAAGCATGAGGATCTTTGTGAGTTCAAGGCCAGCCTGGTCTACAGAGCGAGTTCCAGGCCAGCTGGGGCTACAGGGAAACCCTGTCTCAAAAAGACAAAAATAAATAAATAAATAAATAAATAAATAAATAAATAAATAAATGATTGTAGGGCAAAGTGAAACTGAGTCCAGTGAGGCCTTGGATTCTAGTGATCTGACTCAAAGATTAATAGTCCTTAGAAAATCACTTCAGCAGAAAGTGTAAGAAACAGAAACTGAGGAAAACAATGACTAGAATAAAAACAAGATATGAATAAAAACTACATCAGCCACAAAATGGCTTAAAGGTCAAACAAGGAACCTAAATAAGAAAAATAAAGTTTTCTATTGTTAAAGCTTTTTTTAAATTTTTTATTTATTTTTGTGTGTGTATGAATGTACTGTCTTCATGTAGGTTTGTGCACCCTTGTCGTGCAATGCTGTGGAGGTCAGAAGAGGGTCTCGGATTCCCCTGGAACTGGAGTTCTCCTGGAACTGGAGTTACAGACGGTTCTTAGTCGCCATGTGGGTGCTGGGGATTAAACCCGGGTCCTCTATAAGAGCAGTCGGTGCTCTTAACCGCTAGGCCATCTTTCCAGCCCCATTGTTAAAGCTTTAAAGCTCACTTTTTACACTGTCCAGCACCTATGTAACTGTAAGGCATAAAGAATGGAGTCCTCAGAGTTAAAAGTTAATATTAACTTCACTTTGCTGCAAAACTGCTCAATTGCTTAGCTGAGTGGCTGTACTATTATTGTTTTACTTTCTTTGATGTCTCAATGAAATGGTTGTATCATTATTGATTGTTTTACTGTTTTGATGTTAAGAATGATTTTGGATGTGAATTTTCTGAAAAATATTTATGGGGAAGTTGGGTTATTTTTTTCATCATTAGCTTAGGCTTGGATAACATGTATTAGTCTTAGGCTATATAAAAACAAACATCGAGGGGCTGGAGGGATAGCTTAGTGGTTAAGAGCACTGACTGCTCTTGCAGAGGACCCGGGTTCGATCCCCAGGACCCACATGGCGGCTAAGAACCGTCTGTAACTCCAATTCTAGGAGAACTCCAGTTCCAGGGGAATCCGAGACCCTCTTCTGACCTCCACGGCATTGCACGACATGGGTGCACAAATTTACATGCAGACAGTACATTCATACACGAACAACAACAACAAAAAAAAACCATCGAGATCTGAGGGGCAGAGAGAGAAGAAAAGAGAAAAAAGAGAGACAAAAGAAATTGGCAGAGTGACAAACCTGAAAGGCCCTCTGCACGGGATCAGAGAAGGCAAATGGATGCTCTCTGTAATCCTTAGGTCATGAAATTGGCAGAATAGCAAACTTGAGAGGCCCTTTGCACAGGAAGATGGATGCTCCTCAGGTCACGAAAAGAAAGAGATTCTTGTGTCTTATTTGATTAACTTCTTCGCTGCCTTTGTGACCATCCACTTCAGGACCTGGACCTGCTGGAGCTGGACTCTGGCACCCCTCACCCATTTGCTCTGTAAGCAAGCCCAATTAAACTCACTAGAATTTTCCAAATTGTGGTTTGGGGAGTCTGTACCCTGGTTTGTCTTTGGGACCATAGGAGAAGGCAGGATGGTGCGCGCACGCATCCCGGAAGTTATTTTAGTGACACATCCATTCCTTCATTTCTTTAACAGTCTGGAGGCAGACCAACTGTGAACCAATGCTAGGTGTGTGTCTGGGACTCTGATGCAGCTGGTGCTCCAGAGCCAGCGACTTGCACTTCCCTGCCCTGGGGAGTCGCTTCCTCAATTCTTGATTCTCATCTTAATCCTCCCAGTCTTACCAGTCATCATTCTCTCCTAATCTTAGAAACGACTTAACATTAAACCCTTTCCTTTCGCTACCCAAATTTCATTCCTGAAGACATTTAGCCCATGTTCTTTAGTGTTGCTTAAGCCTGTTGCCACAGGGTTCAGAAACTGGCTAGAGAAACCCACCCCCTACCCCTGCTAGTCTATCTGTGGCCCTGGCTCTTACTTACTGCACAGACTTGCCCAAGTGTGACCAGACCTCTCCATAGAATGTGTGCAGCCATGTCTGCCCTACAAGGCTGAGGTATGCACAGAAGTCCTGGAGAAATTCTGCTCTCAAACTATCTGGGGTGACTTAGCTCTCTGCTGAATCTCTGGCAACCTCCCTCCTGCTTTCAAGCCCTAACCTTGATCAACTGTCAGCGCCATAGCTCCCTCTGCTTGCATCCCCCCACCCCTGAGTCCCGATGCCTGGGTTTGCTGAGGCCAGGGAGGCCCACAAGGGCGCCATGCCCCACTGACAGGTTCTTCCTCATTCCTGTATCCTTCCCTCCTCCAGTTCCCAGGTCTGGGGATGTGATCCTTCTGTGGTCATGGAGAACTCAGAAGAGCTCTGGGACCTTCTGTCTTTTCGAGGGCGGAGGGGGCCAGGTAAACCTACTTGTGGAACCAGGCAGTTTTCATGTACTCCACATTGTAGTACTTGACCTTGCTGAAGAGCCGGATCCCCTCCTCTGTCCCCTGGATTTTCAGTGGGGTTGCAGAGAGAGCTGGGGATACAGAGGAGAATGGTGAGTCTCCCCTGAGGACCTGTGAGTGGCATGTTTTAGGGACAGCCTACTTGCTGCTGCCCGGGGGTTGTGGGGGGCATGGTGCTGTGTGGACATGGGTTTCTCTTCCCATTGTTGAAGGTGGTTCCTAGACCCAATTCCATAGCCAAGGGCATTGGGGAGCCCCTTGGAGGCTTCTTAGCATCAGGACAGGGCACGACAATGAGGTAGGCATGCTTACCACTGATCCTGCCCAGCTCAGTGAGGACAGCATCAAGGGCTGGAGGGAGAAAAAGAATGGTCAGCTGGGCAGGTTCCCTTAGGGATGTCCAGGGGGGGATGTCCCTGGAAAAGGTGAGGGAGCTCAGAGCTGCGCCGAGGGCAGAGTGCTCTGAAGGATGACTTCAGAGTGGGAGGGAGGTCAGTGATGGGTGACCACCCAACAGTTTATTTCCAGTTGTATCAGCTGACCTCACAAGCAGCCAGGGCCCTCTGGGTGATGGGTCTCCAAACTTGAGTTCACTGTGGTATATCACAGCATCACACCAGACCCCTGCCTCTGACTATCTGTACAACCTTGGGCAAGTCCCTTAGCTGTTCTGTGCCTCAGTTTCCCACATGGCATGGAGAGCCCATAAATCCTAGGGTACATGTTATACCATAGTCTCTTGTTCCAGTGTGACTTCCCAATGGCCCCCATGGCTCATCTCTGACATTGGTGGCTCCTACCTTCGCCCGTGAGGTCCAAGATGGTGTCATCTTCCCCTCGCTCATCAGAAACCACCGCTCTGTAGATTCCTTGGTCTTCTTTAGACAACTGCAAAAGTGGATGAGAGACATGGGTGTGTGCGTGGAGAGGCAACAGCAAGTCAGGAGACCCCAGGCCCCAACCCTGTGTATCTTTTGACAAGACTTTTCTCTGCCTGGGCCTCAGTTTAGTCCTCTGGGCTGATGGCCTGTAAGGCTTCTGCCAGCTCCAATGTTGGTTGATTCTTAGTCAAGGATTACCTGGGCCTGGGGATGGTGTGTGTGTATGTGTGTGTGTGTGTGTGTGTGTGTGTTGTGTGCATGCATGCACACTGAAGGAAGAAACAAATAGCCCATCTGTATCCCCGGGTCTGCTTAGATCCAGCCTGGCTCAGCATGGTGAGGCATCTGGCAGAGCCTGTCAGCGCAAGGCACATTCTCTCAACCTGCTCCTCTCCCCGAGGCCAGATGCAAGGACCTCCGCAGTTCCCAAGAAGGAAGCATGTTTCCTTTGGCTCAGGTCGAGGAGTCTTTCTTAGGACATCTTTGCAGCCTCAAACTAAATCTGAACCGGTAATCATTGAAGTGAGAACTTGATTGTACTTTTGAAAATGTTTGCTGGGTCTGGAACTAGGGCAGGGCATCTCCTATGCCAGGCAAGTGGTTTACCACTGAGGACAGCCCCTGCCCAGGGATGGACTTTTAGGGCACGATGCGGAGGACTACTTCTTTCAGGGCCAATGGAGTAACTTGCTTCCAGGCCCCTAAAAGGTTCCTTCTGTCCTGGCTACCTCCACACAGTGACTTTGGAGCAGGGTCCAAGGAAAAGGAAGTTCTTGGGGCTGATACCTGAACCTCAGGAATCCTCTTCTATATCTTCTTCCCTTCTCCTTTACTCAGGGAAGGCCCCAAAGTTCCAGCCATATGGGGAGGTGCTGGAGTGACCTCTGATCCCACTCCAGCCTCCTGTTCTTTCACTCCACGCTGCAGAAGCTGTTTATTCATCTGTGAAATGGTGTCTTTGCTCTGTCTGTGTGCTCTTGGTGCTGTGGGGGCTCAAGGGTTAACACTAACACTATGGAAGGCAGAAAGCACTGCATCTATGGAATGGGTGATTATATCAGTACTCCACAACTATTAAGCAATGGAATGGCAGACTCTGTGAAGAGCTTGCTTAACAGCGACAGAGGCTGCTGTGGTGCCATCGGGATCATGGTATGCAAGAAGACCTTGGCTTTGTCATTTCCTTCCTAGTAGGAAGCCTGTGATTAATTGTCTAGTTCTTCCAGCACCCAGTGAGACCCCAGAAGTCAGCAGCAATCAGAGGCATCCAGGCAGAAAGAGAACCAGCCTAACAGTTCTTTCCTAGCGAGGGCCATGGGGAGAATTGAGCTCTAGGCCTACTTTGCTCCCAGCCTGCCTTGCTTGGGAACAGTGTTCCTGTCCTCTGTCCTAGACTAAGAGCAGATGAACGTGAGGTCAGAAAGGGCCAGCAACGAGTGGAAGGCTGCAGTCAGTCCCAGAGCCAGGCCTGAAGCCCCCCCAAAGGAAAAATCAGTAACTACTCTTATCTTCTTCAAAATTGTATAGGTCTTTCCCTCAATTTAAAATGATTTAAAGAGGAGGGCTGGAGAGATGGCTCAGCAGTTAAGAGCACTGGCTGCTCTTCCAGAAGACCTGGGTTGGGTTTCCAGCACCCACATGGTGGCTAACAACTGTCCAGTTTCAGGGAATCTGCCTCCCCCTCCTGGCCTCCATGGGCTTTGCATGTATGTACACATGCATGCAGGTAAAACACTCATACACATAGGTTTTTAAAAGTTTTAAAGAAGCCGGGCATGGTGGCACACGCCTTTAATCCTAGCACTTGGGAGGCAGAGGCAGGCGGATCTTTGTGAGTTCAAGGCCAGCCTGGTCTACAGAGTGAGTTCCAGGACATCTGGGGCTCCAGGGAGACCCTGTCTCAAAAAGACCCCCCCCCAAAAAAAAAGTTTTAAAGAATGATCACATTTTATTTAGTGTGTGTGTGTGTGTGTGTGAACAAACTTTTGGGAGTTTGTTCTCTCCTTCCACCGTGTGCTTCTTCGAGATCCCTCAGGTTGTTGGATTTAGTGTCAAGCCTCTTTACTCGCTGAGTCTCCCCAATATTTTAATGTTAATTTTTATTTTTTTAAAACATTGCATAAACTAGTATTTATCTTTTTGCTTGTTTGAGGGTCTAATGTAGTTAGGTTGGCCTCAAATTTGCTGCAGCCAAGGATAACCCTGGATTCTGATCATCCTGTCTCCGTCTCCCGAGTGCTGGAATTATGTGTGTACTTTCTCACCCAGGAACCCAGGGCCTCGTGTATGTCAGGCCACCTCTCTACCAGGTACCTCCCTCCCTAGTATTTCCCTGGGCTGGGTGTGCGCGCTTCCTCTGCGAGTGCCTTCCTTGCCTCTCCCTAGCTCCTGGCCTGCTCTGCTCGGCCCAGTGCTTTCTGCTCCACTCAGCTGACAGCTGAGCGGGGTGTGTGCCCCCCGCCCTGGGCACACTCACCTCCTCAATGCAGAGCAGCCCAGCTCCAGTCTGTGGGTCGTACTGCCCACTGGGTGCCTCTTTCTTCTGGAAGAACCACTGGAAGTGGGTCTCCTTCTTGGTGTTGGTGACCTGGGGCAGGCAGGGTGTGAGGGGACTCCATCAGGCTTTATCCTAAAAATGTCACTCAAAGGCTGGGTGTGGTGGTGCTTGTGTTTAATCCCAGCACTCAGGAGGCAGAGGCAGGTGGACCTAAAGAAGCCACCATGCCCGGCTTCTTTAAAACTTTTAAAAACCTATGTGTATGAGTGTTTTACCTGCATGCATGTATACATACATGCAAAGCCCATGGAGGCCAGGAGGGGGAGGCAGATTCCCTGAAACTGGACAGTTGTTAGCCACCATGTGGGTGCTGGAAACCCAACCCAGGTCTTCTGGAAGGCTAGCTTGGTTTACATTGTAAGTTCCATCTGGGGCTACAGGGACTACCCTGTAGTCCTTTTTGAGACAGGGGGTACCCTGTCTCAAAAAGACAAAACAAAACAAAACAAAAAAACCTAACCAACCAACCAACCAAACAAACAAACAAAAAACCCCCAGATGTCACCTCCTCCTGGAAGCGCCCCAGAGTACCTCTCCTTACTCATACATAGTAAATTTCTTGAACATATCTGACCAAGCATAAAGAATGCCATTTTCCAATAATTCTGTCATGCACCAAGGGTTCCCAGAGGCCAAAAGAAATTATATCTTCATCATGTATGCCCAGGACCTTGCAAAATATTGGGTGCATGGTAGGTGGTTTTCTTCTCTGAATGAATATGCTGGTTGCTTGGGGTGGGGGGGGCACCCATCTACAATGCACTTCCCTAGTTACCAAAGATGCTGGAAGGACCTGAGCTTTGGAGTCATGGTGACTTGGTTAGGACCCGGCTCCCTGTAACCTTGTATGGTCTTGAGCTATTTTTGCACTCGTGTTCTTGTCCCTGAGGTGGAGGTGACAAGGTACAGAGGACTGTGAGACAGATGAAATCAAATAATACTGTGATGCATTAAGCTCCCAGATCCACTGAGGCCTGGGCACCCCTCGTAGAACTACTGGGAGAGCTTAGGGTTGATCTATGTCCACTAATCTTGCTGCCCGGGCCTGGGCAGGTGGCTGTGTGTGTGTGTCTGTCTGTCTGTCTGTCTGTCTGTCTGTGTGAGAAAGACTGTGCTCTTTCTGGGCCACTTCCCAGGCATGAAATGAGCTACGGACACAGGATAGGATGTGTCCTCTCAGGGACAGCCTCTGGGCTTGGGAACAAGCCAGAGGTCCTGAAGGCAGAGCGGGATGGGATGGGACTTGCCTTGCATGTCAGCAACACTTGGCAGTCCTCTGTGATCTTCCACTGCAAAGGCTCCTTGAAATAGGGACCTGGGGCGGAGGGCGGAATCGTGAGGACAGGCTGTAGGCTGAGCTAGGGCGCCACCTGGTGGCCAGTTGGGGAGGAGACTTAGATCCTGGTCTCTAAGACCAGGAAACTCCTGTGAAGCAAGGGGCCTGGGGTACAAACCTTTTTTTTTTTTTTTCTTTTTTTAAAAATTTATTTATTATTTTATTTTATTATTTATTTTTTATGTGTATGAATGTACTGTCTGCATGTAGGTTTGTGCACCCGTGTCGTGCAATGCCAAGGAGGTCAGAAGAGGGTGTCGAATTCCCCTGGAACTGGAGTTACAGACGGTTCTCAGGCGCCATGTGGGTGCTGGGGATCGAACCCGGGTCCTCTGCAAGAGCGGTCGGCGCTCTTAACCGCTAGGCCATCCCTCCAGCCCCGGGTACAGACTTTTTAAATGAGATTCTGTTCCAACACCAGGGAAGGAATGTCTCAGGCCATGGGGGTGGGTCAGTATTTTTCAGCACTGGCCAATGGCTCTGACTTACCTTGCTTTCGCTTCCAGTCTCGTCTCTTAGCATCTGCCTTCCTTAGAAGCTTGTCAAACTCTGCGAACACATAGGGAGAAGCTGGTATGAGTGAGAGAGGTCCCTGGGGTGGGGGTGGGGGAGGGCACTGTGGTGGGCAGAGGACCAAGGATGTGCTTAGCAGACCCCAGACTGGGAACTGGGAGCCCGGGAAGGAGTGGGGTGCGCAGGCAAGGCCGGGCTCAGGGACAGTGGGGCAGGTGGCGCAGGTGGAATGGGGCTGGGCTGACCGTCGTCCACCAAGGCAAGGGTGATCTGGTTTTTGGCTTTTCCATCTTGGAGCTGGGCAGTGTAGGACCCCTTGTCATCCTCAGATAGTTGCTGGATGATGACTTCCACCAGGCCCTTCTCTCGGTCAAAATTGATCTTGCGGTTCTGAGGGGAAACAAGCCCGGTTGGTGCGTAGCTTTGCTATTCTGAGGGTTCTGATGTGGGGAAGACCTTGAGGTGTGGTTAGACTTGGGGTGTTATATACAGACCGTCGACCTGCAAGGACTGAGAAGTTCTGGGTAATCTTTTCTTGCTATATAGACTGGGGATCCCCAGGACCCCCATGATTGAATGAATTATACTCTGGTATGGATGTGGTGGTGCATACCTTTACTCCCAGCACTCAGAAGGCAGAGGCAGAGGCAGGTGGATCTCTGTGAGTTTGAGGCTAGCCTGGTCTACATAGTGAGTTACAGATTAGCCAGGACTACATCTTAAAACTGTCTCAAACAAAACAAAACAAATCGCTATACCCTATCATGTCTCACATTGTTGGTTATTTTAAGCTTCTTTTGCAATTTAAGTAAAAAACTTGAATTTCACTTTAATTAATTAGTGTGTGTATGAGTGTGTGTGTGTGTATGTGTGTGTGTGTGTGTGTGTGTGTGTGTGTGTGTGTGTGTGTCTGTAGGTCAGAGGTCACAGAGCTTGAACTCAGGTTCTCCAGCTTGGTGGCAAGCGCCTTGACCATTTGAGTCATCTCAGTAGCTCCATTTTTTTTTTTTTTGAGGTAAGGTCTCATGTAGCCCAGGCTGGCCTTAATCTTGATATGTAGCTGAGGATGACCTTGAACTCCTGATCCTCCTGTTCCACCTTTCAAGTGTTGAGATTATAGCCATGCCCTACCAATGCCTAGTTGAGATTATAGCCATGCCCTACCAATGCCTAGTTGAGATTCTAGCCATGCCCTACCAATGCCTAGTTTTCCTTTTATGATTTATTTATTTTTTTAAAATAAGTCTTTTTAAACATGAGCACTTTTTTTTTTTGGTGTTTTTTGAGACAGGGTCTCCATGTAGCCCCAGCTGGCCTGGAACTAGCCCTGTAGACCAGGCTGGCCTTGAACTCACAGAGATCCACCTGCCTCTGCCTCCTGAGTGCTGAAATTAAAGGTGTGTGCCACTACACCTGGCTTAAAGACGGTTCTTAGCTGCCATATGGGTGCTGGGAATCTAATCTGGGTCTTCTGCAAGAGCAGTCGGTGCTCTTAACCGCTGAGCCATCTCTCCAGCCCCGTTCCTTTTACAATTTAATGCTATCCAATTATTTATTTACATTTTGCAACAGTTTAAAAGTTTTATTTTCCACATTTAGGTACGTACTACCTCTGGCTTTGTTTGCACGTACAATTAAAAGAAGTGATATAATTTTATTTTTTCCCAAGGCTGGCTGGCTGTACACTAAAGCCTTTAGACCCTATAATACCTTGGGCACCATGTGGCAAGCTCAACCTGTGTTCTGTATGTAGAGCTTTCAGATCTATTTCCTCATCTGCTGCTTTTGGTCCGGGGACAACCTGCCTGCTGTGCAGACACAGTGACTGAGGCTCAGAGGGGGCCGAGCCTGGCCCATGGGCTCCCGCGGGGCTGGGCATAGATTTGCTGACATCTGGCCCCAAGCTATCTCTCTGAGTCAGAACCAGCAAGCCCTTTTCCATAGGATGTCCTCCCTCCCTCCCTCCCTCCCTCCCTTCTTCCCTCCTCCTCCTCCCCCCTCCTCCATTTCTTTCTTTCTTTCTTTCTTTCTTTCTTTCTTTCTTTCTTTCTTTCTTTCTTTCTCTTCCCTCCTTTCCTTCACCCCTTCCTCCCCCTTCCTTCCTTCCCTCCCTGTCTCCCTCCTTCCCTTTCTTCTTTCCTCTTTCCCTCCCTTCCTTCCTTCCTTCCTTCCTTCCTTCCTTCCTTCCTTCCGTCCTTCCTTCCTTCCTTTCTTCTTCCCTCCCTCCTTCCCTCCCTCTCTCTCTTTCTTTCTTTTACTGTTTTTGTTTGTTTGTTTGTTTGTTTGTTTTTGTTTTGAGACAGGATCCCCTTGTAGCCCCAGCTGGCCTGGAACTTGCTATGTAGACCAGACTAGCAATCAATCTCACAGAGATCCACCTGCCTCTGCCTGAGATTAAAGACATGTACCGCCAGGCCTAGCTCCTTGAACTGATTTATAATGAACTTATTTGAATCAAAAGGAAAAGGCAAAAAGATCCAAACAGGAAAATGAAGAAGCACATACAAAATAACCAATAGAAGAAAAACTCTTCATAGAGTGTCATTTAAATTTGTGCAAAGTACTTTGTATTGATATAGAAAATAGAGGTAGGGTCTAGGCTTGGACAACTGTCAACACCATTGTAGGCTTTCCATCTTCAGGGTGTCGGGTGGGACATTTGAAAGCTGCACTGACAATAGAAAGTTCTTTGTGGAAATGTCCTCCACCTTGGCTAATAACTTCTGCCACCCCTTCCTGCTCCCCCAGGTGTCCTCATCTGTACCCCATTGTCGGGAGATCCAAACTAGGCCTCCATTTCTGAAGTGACTGTTGCCTGAGGCATCAGCCCATCCATAGGTGAGGATTTGGGCAAGGACGCCTCCCCCAGGGATTGTAAGCAGCACTCACCGGGGAGCTGAAGATCTCCTTCTCATTGAAGATGAGGTGTAGTTCAGCAGCTGGCGACAGCTTCTCTACCTCCAGCCAGAGCCGCACCTCACCTTGCTCCAGGATATCAACGTTCCAGCCAGAGATCAGCTTGATCACTGGGAAACAGGAAAGGTGTGGGTGTCCATCTTCTCCCTCTCTCCTAGCCCCACCCAGATCCTCCCTTGGCAGTGGTCATAGGACAGTTTGCAGAGCCTGAACAGGGCTGGACCTGCCTGGGTGTCTGTCTGCAGCTTGCTCTGGACAGAACTCAGCTTAGAAAAGCATTTCTCCTTCAAGGGGTCTGGGCCCTAAACACTGAAGTCTGGACTCTGCTCCCTGCCATGTTGATTTGGCTAGGGCATGGCCTATGCATGAATTCTGAAACATTCCCAGGGTGATTTCAGTTGTGATCTAGTCTGTGACTGGGCTTGAGTAGTTCACCACCCAGAGCCAAAGGAGGAAAATGGATGTTGGGTGATCCAAAGTCCAGATGACTCGAGAGCTGATGAGGATGATGGTGGAGATGGCGGTGATGGTGATAATGGTGATGGTGATGATGGCGTTGATGGTGGTGGTAGTGTTGATGGTGATGATGATAATGGTGATGGTGGTAGTGATGATGGTGTTGATGGTGATGGTGATGATATTGATGATGGTGTTGATGTTGGTGATGGTGGTGATGATGGTGTTGGTGGTGGTGATGATGATATTGATGATGGTGTTGATGTTGGTGATGTTGGTGATGATGGTGTTGATGGTGGTGGTGATGATGATATTGATGATGGTGTTGATGTTGGTGATGGTGGTGATGATGGTGTTGATGGCAATACTGATAATGATGTTGATGGTGGTGGTGATGATGGTATTGATAGGGGGTGATGATGATGAAGATGGTGATAGTGGTGATAGTGGTGGTGATGATGATGGGGTGATGATGAGGATGATGATTGTGTTGATGGTGATGTGATAATGGTGTTGATGGAGGTGGTGATGATGGTGGTGATGGTGATGATGATGATGATGATAATGGTGTTGATGGTGGTGTTGATGGTGGTGATGGTGATGATGACGATGATGATAATAGTGTTGATGGTGGTGGTGATAATGGTATTGATGATGATGATAATGGTGTTGATGGTGGTGGTGATGATGGTGATGATGACAATGATGATAATAGTGTTGATGGTGGTGGTGATGATGGTATTGATGATGATGATAATGGTGTTGATGGTGGTGGTGATGATGGTGGTGATGGTGATGATAATGGTGTTGATGGTGGTGGTGATGATGGTGGTGATGGTGATCATTACGGTGTTGATGGTGGTGGTGATGATGGTGTTAATGATGATGAAGATGATGATAGTGTTGATGGTAATGGTGGTAATGGTGGTGGTAGTGATGATGGGGTGATGATGATGATGAGGCAATGATGATAAAAGTGTTGGTGGTGCTGATGGTGGTGATGGTGGTGCTGATGGTGATAATGGTGGTGATGATGATGATGATCATGGTGTTGATGGTGGTGATGGTGATGATGATCATGGTGTTGATGGTGGTGATGGTGATGATGGTGGTGATGATGATGATGATGATGGTATTGGTGGTGTTGATTGTTTGATGGTGACAGTGGCAGTGATGGTGATGATAGTATTGGTGGTGTTGATGGTTTGACGGTGACAAAGGCAATGATGGTGGTGATGATGGTGGTGGTGTTGACAGTGGTTATGGTAATGTTAAAAGACTGCTCTGTTTCCCTCCCTTGCACTTCCTGGATCCCTGCTGACTACCTTTCCCAGGATTCCTCTGGTCTCTGGCTTTCCAGCCTGTGGTTCTAGCTTTTACCTCCAGGTAATAGCCTTGCTCTCTGCCTGATTCAGCTGTGCTCAGCACACACCCATGAGCCCTTTGGAACTATGGGAAGTTGCACATTGGTGCTTACCTGGGTTTCTGATCTCGTGGCTTAACTTCTTTAGCTTGTTCAGCTCTAGGGCAGCGAGGGGCAAGAAAAAAAAAAAACAATGAAAAAACAGAAGCTGAAACATTGGGCCACAGGGATGCACTGGAGCTGTCCTAGGGGCTCTCCCATGCCGAGAAATTCCAAGAGAGCTCCACATTGTCACCAACTTGGGGTCACGTGCTCCACAGAGGCTGGAAACGAACACTGTGGGCCCCAGTCCTGGGGCACCATGGGAGATGCTGCAGCCATTCTTGGCCACCCCGAGGTCATCTATTATTCACACCTGCTCAGAAGAGCATTTACAATGTGCCAGGCTCTGTGTGACATCATTAGTCCTCAGCACCAGGCAGGATGAGCCTCACTGTCTACCTGTAGGCCAGCCAGACCCATGTGTCCTGGGCCTTCATTAACGCACTGTTACATGCTGTTCTACAGCCTAGTGTCTGGACCACATGCTGGCTGCTCCGCAGAGCACTGCTGCATTGCCGGACTGCTTCTCTCTGTTAGGTTTGTCTCTCCTGTTGAGCTTTGAACCTACACGAGTGTCTCGGGTACAGTAGGTGTTCAATAAATATACATCAAAGGCTCAGAGTCCATCCTCATTTTGCCTTATAAACCCAAGTCCTTAGCATGCCACACTACACTCCAGGCGAGTCTCTAATTGTATCCGAGTAACAGCAGTTTCAAATGAGGCAGCAGAGATTCTAACACCCTGACCCTGTGCAGATGTGACTGACATCTGGGAGATGATGAGATTGCTCAGGGTCCAACAGCCAGCAAATTAAGCTGCTAGAATCAGACGGGGGTTTTGTTGCTTAGCAAAATTAAAGAGACTGACAGGCCGCGAGGAGGGAAGACGAGCAGGGGCCCAGTAGTTGTGCAGAGAGCAGAGAGTGAGTCTCATCCACTAGGGGCTTCACTGGCTAATTCATCAAAGGTGGAGGATCTGTTAGTTAAGACATCCACACTCTGGTTAGCCACACTTCTCACTGCTCCCTATTGCCATCCTCATGCCTTGGAGCAACTGACATTTGCAATTCTTGATCACCCTTAGACTCTTATTTTTCTTGGGCACTAGCAGGAAGCAAAATAATTCATACAAAGAGAGCTTTCTCTTTGTGTGAAGTAGGAAAATAGGAGACGAGAATGTGGCTTCTACCAGGCAGGGGCTTTGTCTATGGTGTTCACTGAGGTATTCCCCAGGGCCCAGGACAGTAGCTAGTCTGTGGAAGGTGCCCAGCGGGCATTCAGGAATTGGCAGGCTGAATGAATGAGATGAAGGCTGTTTCATTCATTTTTTCTGCTTTTTGCTGGCTTCTAAGGGTACTCATGTTTGGGACTCTCCCCAGGGAGGTGGCGGGCAGCTGGAGTGTTACCTTCCTCAGTCAGCGTGTGGCTTGCAGAGATGTCTTCGTCAGCATCAGTGACAACCACTGAGTAGGTGCCCAAATCCTGAAGGTCAGGTTCTTTCAGGATGACCTTGGACCTGGCAGAGAGAGGGGGGCTTTGGCCTTGTGCATCTGGGGCCTGGGAACTGAAGAGTGTTGGCTCTGGTGGTCTGTGCCCCATCCCGTGATGGATGACCGGGGCAGCTGCCTCCCTTGTTTCTCTTGGGGACTCCCCCATAGGCCTGGCACCAGACAAAGCTCTAGAGCTGGGCAGTCAGGCACGGGGGCTGCCTGTAGCCACACTGCCTTCCCTGCCTTCTTTCAGGGCTGGAGATGGCAGCTTTATCTCCTGCTGAACAGAACTAAGGCCATGGCCTACTTTGGGGAGGTGGGGGGTGGGGAGCACAGCACTGTGGTTATCTGTTCCATCCCCTCATGTTAGCGAGGGCATTGAGTCCAGGGAACCATAAGAACAAATTATTGTCCAGTAATCAAGGCCGACATCTCCTTGAGGCTCCTGAGCAGAGATGCTAACAGGTCCTTTTCATTTCTGCCCCTAAATAAACCCTCCCTCGCTCCTCGCCACAGTGGCAGCTAGCGTCTTCAGTGCCGACTGGGCGGCCCCTGGCACCCCACGTCTGCGCGTACCTCCCACCAGTCCTGCCAGCCCTTGGGTGCTGCTGAGTGGGTGTCCCAACTTCTACTTACTTGTTAACTTCATCCTCCACCTCAACCCTTTGGGGGTCTGGGGGACCCTTGTAATCCTTGGACCACTGAAACTCTGAGGAGTCAGGAGCTTCAGGGGCTTCGAAAGCCAAGTAGATACGCCCCTCTTCGTCCACACCAACCTTGATTTCATGGGCATCTGAGGCAAGACCCAGCAATGGAGAGTAGATGTTTGTAACTCAGATCAAGTCCCCTCCCTGCTCACAGTCTTGGACTCTTGGTGAACTCCAAAACCTTGCATGATCAGGGTCCACAGCTTGATTGTCCCCTCTCTGAGAGGCCCTTCCTGACTGACTCCTCTTCCTCTTCCTATTACTCCTCGTCCTCATTCTCCCTCTTCCTCCTCCTTCCTCACCTTCCTTTCCCTCTCTTCCTCCTCCTCCTCCTCCTCCTCCTCCTCCTCTTCCTCCTCCTCCTCCTCCTTCTTCTCCTCCTCTTCCTCCTCTTCCTCCTCTTCCTCTGCCTCTTCCTTCTCTATCTCTTCTTCCCTTCTGAGGCAGGATTTTGAGACTTGGTTTTGAGTTCACTACGTAGTCCAGGCTGGCGTTGACCCTGCTGCCTCAGCACTTGGAGTGCTAGAATCACAGGTGTGCACCCCTAAACCTGGATCCTGTCTTTAAAAATTCTTTTTCTTTTCTGTTCTTTTTTTTTTTTTTTGCAAATGTTTTACCTTTTATTTTATGTGTATGAATGCATTGCCTGCATGCGTATAAGTGCACCCATGTTATGCAGTGCCTACATAGGTCAGAAGTGGGCTTCAGATTCCCTAGAACTGGAGTCACAGATGGTTGTTAGCTACCATGTGGATGGTGGGAATCAAAGCCAGGTCCTCTGCAAGAGCAGCCAGTGCTGTTTCTTTTCCTTTTTAATTAATTAATTAATTGGTTAAATAATTAATTAATTGGTTAATTAATTAATCAATCAATTTTTTGGTTTTTTTTGAGGCAGGGTCTCCCTGTAGCTCCGGCTGTCCTGAAACTCACTCTGTAGACCAGGCTGGCCTTGAACTCCCAGAGATCTGCCTGCCTCTGCCTCCCCAGTGCTGGGATTAAAGGCATGCGCCACCACAACCAGCTACTCCTGTTATCTTAAACCTTCTTCATAGAATAGTTTTCAGTCCATCTTTGCTGTCCGTCCACCCCTACTACCCTTCTCCCCCACCACAGCAGGTACCTGCTTCCTCACTGGTACTAAACATGAATACTTAAAAGAATAGGACGAGATCATACTTTGTAGTTAGCATTGCTGGGGGAGCCCATCACGTGCTACCTGCTGTTTTGGTGGTTTATTCTCTCTGCACTAGAACAGAGTAGGTCCTAGTGTGTGAAGACTTAGGATGAACTCTGACATGTATAATGGGTGACCTCTCAGAAGCAGTGACCACAAGAGAGGCAAAGCCACACGTGGTGCCTAGATGGAGCTGGGTATCACTTGGAATGACACGAGTTCATGCATAAGAAAGATGCTATCACAGTCTAGGGAAGAAGTGCCCTCCCATATTATACCCACAGCCATGAACTGGGTTGCGGAGAGAAGAACGAGCTATGAGGGAAAGACCAGCTAGAGGAAGGTGTTCAGGTGCTGAGGAATGCCTGGCAGACCCACCCGTTACCCGCCTGCCATCCTTACGTTTCCCATCTTTCCTCCAGCACAGCCCCATGGTACAGCCTGGCACTGTCTGGCCATCCTACCTGGCCGATCCTCCAGGAGCACGGGGTCAGTAGGCATCGATGGTTGACCCAGTCCAGCAGAGTTCATGGCCTGGACCCTAAACAGGTACCGCTTTCCTGGCTGCAAGTCAGACACCTAGGGAAGGGGAGGTAAAACCCTGAGCACAGAGACGGTATACTTTCTTGACAATGGCCAGACCACTCCTGGTGGAATCTGCCACCGTGGGCTGGTGGGGGGGGCATGCCCTTCTCCCAAGCTTAGGGGTTTCCTTTATTTGGGAGGGAGACTTTATGGAACAGAGTCTCCCTGTAGTCCCAGCTGACCTGAAACTCACTGTGTACACCAGGCTGGCCTTGATCTCATAGAGATCCCCCTGTCTCTGCCTACTGAGTGCTGGGACTAAAGCCGTGCGCCACTACCCCTGGCTTCTTTTTTTTTTTTTTTTCTTTTTAAACAATATTTTATTTATTTTTATTATACGTGTATGAGTGTATTGCCTGCATGTAGATAGGTGCACCCATGTCATTGGAGGTCAGAAGAGCACTTCGGATCCCCTGGGACTGGAGTTCTGGTGTGTGCACCGGGACTCGAGCTGGGCCTCTGCAAGAGCAGCCCGTGCTCTCCATCCCTAGGAGTTCTTATTTATTTATTTATTTATTTATTTATTTATTTATTTATTTTTGAGACAGGGTCTCCCTGCAGCCCCAGCTGGCCTGGAACTCAGTCTGTAGACCAGGCTGGCCTGAACTCATAGAGATCTGCCTGCCTGTTCCTCCTGAGTGCTGGGATTAAAGACATGTGCCACCATGTTCAGCTCCAGTGAGTTCTTATGTTTAACTAGCCTCTCTGTCAGGTTTATCTCCTGGGCTTTGGTATGTGGAACCTGCTGGAACTCAGCTTCCTCCCAGACAGAAAGCTCTTAGATACTGCCATCTCTTAATAACCCCACATCCGACCTGGAGTCACCTTAGAGTCCCTTTCTTAGCCGTCCCCAACCCTCCATAAGGTTTCTTTCCTCTTTCTTTTTTGAGACAGGATCTCACATAGCCCAGGCTGGCTTTGAACCTGCTATGTGGTTGAGGATGACATCCTCCTAAGTATTGGGATTCCAGGCGTGCACCACCAAACCTGGTTTTTGTGGTGCCAGGGATCAATCTCAGGGCTTCATGCATGCTAGGTAAGCACTCTGCTAATTGAGCTACATATTTATTTTACAGACTTTTTTTTTTGTCTTTGTCTCCCTGTAGCCCCAAGGTGGCCTGGAACTCACAGAAATCTACCTGCCTCTGCCTCGCGAGTGCTGGGATTAAAGGGGTGCACCACCATGCCCAGCAAGCCTTAATCTTTCAATCCTACTGCCTTAGCCTCCTGAGTAGCGGGGATTACAGACCTGCACCCCCAAGCTTGGCTCCCCAGCATTTCTGGAATGGGTTCCTCTGTCCATGTCCGCCCCCCCCCCCAGGGGGCCCTTTCTGCTCTGCAAATCTGATTCCACTTATACCTTTCTGTGGCCTTCAGGGTCAAGTTCAAATTTTGACCTTTAGGACTGGAAGTCTTCCAATGTGCCTTAACTTCTGCCCTCTTCCGGATAGCCTGCCTTCACTCCAGGCTCTCCCACGGGTCTGGGAGCCATTTCTTTCTTGCACAACTACCTCCTGTCTTTGCTATTGTGAAGCCCTCTGCCTGGAATATCCTCCTTTCCCTCTTGGGCTAGCTGACTGCAACTCAGTGTTCCTTACTCAGCTGTGGCCTATGCCACGATGCCAGGATGCGGCATTGTCTTTCCTCCTTAGAGCTCCCAGAACCCCCCCCCAGCCCCTCTCAGTTGTAGCTTTGAAACATTTTTAATTAATTAATTTATTTATTATTTTGTATGTGTATGAATGTACTGTCTGCATGTAGGTTGGTGCACCCATGTCGTGCAATGCCACGGAGGTCAGAAGAGGGCGTCGGATTCCCCTGGAACTGGAGTCAAAGACAGTTCTTAGCCGCCATATGGGTGCTGGGAATTGAACCTGGGTCCTCTGCAAGAGCAGTCGGCACTCTTAACTGCTGAGCCATCTCTCCAGCCCCGAATTGTAGCTTTTATCACTGTGCTGTAGCTGCCTATTACCAACGACCATGGCAGAGACAGTTTTTTATATCTAGGACATGGTCCAGACCTGGCACTAAGCAGGTGTCAAGAAGCGGTTAGCGACTGACCAAGTGGCTGCCAACTGTCCCTAGGTGGAAAATGATGCCAGGCCATCTGCTCTGGCCTTCGCCAACCCATGTGAGGAGGTGGACAGACCATCCACTGTGCATGGCTTTCTGGGCACTGTCCAGCACCAGCTGACTCTACTGTGAGGAGACAAGTCCCAGAGGAGAAAAACTTCCACCTCACATCTAACATCATTTCAGCTTTGAAGCCATGGCTTGATATTAACATTTGCTGACATAGAGAACAAAATTTTCTTGCATGTCTTTATTTGTCCACGAGGATCTTATTCTCTTAGTATTAAACCTCCCAGTTGATTTCTAATCATTTAGCTGGTACGTCCAGAAAAGAACAATGAAGCTAACATTAATTGCATTACTACTTCACTAGGTGTCCTACCTATTACTATTGTATTTTATTTTTGAGGTAGGCTCTCATATAGCTTGGACTGGCCTTAAACTTGTATATCCCAGCCTGACTTGGAACTCTTATTTATTTAATATTTTTGTTGTTTTATTTTTGGAGACAGGGTCTCTCTATTGCACCAGGTGGCTTGGAACTCTCTGTGTAGAGAGGTATTTGCACACATGCCTTGTTATTTCTCTATAATTCAATCATGGGAGATTTTATGTGTCTAAATGCTGTTACAACTAACTGGTTCTCAAGTGAGTTTTTAGGTCTGTGTCTGTCCAGTTTGGAGCAGGGCAAGACAGACAGACAGACAGACAGACAGACAGCCCTACTACCTTCTGACTCTGTGACGGCAGCCAGGTCACTCTCACTGTCTGGTTCTCTGCTCCCGTTAAGCAAGGGGAGTGAGTTTGAGGGTTATTCTAGCTTGGCTCTAGGGCAGTTCTGTAGGTCCAGTAATGGGGAAGACTTCAGGGACTTACCTTGAGGTGGGTGCTGGAGGTGGTATCCGGCGTGATTGGCTTCCACTCCTCGGATCCTTCCTCCTGGAAGCTGACATGGTAGCCTGTGATTGGCCCAGCTCCTGTATACAGTGGGGGCTCCCACTGTAGCATCAGGGAGGTGGCCCGAATCTCAGATACCCGGACATCATATGGGGGACCTGTGAGTGATGAGAGATGGGGCCGAAATGTGGGGTTGGGCACCCAGGACAGCCAGCTAGCCAGGGGCTGGGCACCCAGGACAGCCAGCCAGCCAGGGGCTGGGCACCCAGGACACCCCGCCAGCCAGGGGTGGGCACCCAGGACAGCCAGCCAGCCAGGGGCTGGGCACCCAGGACAGCCAGCCAGCCAGGGGCTGGGCACCCAGGACAGCCAGCCAGCCAGGGGCTGGGCACCCAGGACAGCCAGCCAGCCAGGGGCTGGGCACCCAGGACAGCCAGCCAGCCAGCTCTCTAGCCAGACAAGCGGGAGGTGAGCCAAGCAGCCAGTCTGCAAGCTGAGCTATTTGTCACCACCAAGTCTGGAAGTGCCGTCTCTGGGGATAGTGGGACCTGACTAGCCTTGGCTTCCTGATAACACTAGACCTTGGGCCTGAAACCTGGTCAACTGTTCGTAGTACACCCAGCATCACCTCTTCCCAGAAGCCTCCCTGATCATCCTGGTCCCCATCTGAGTCTGCGTGAAGTTTCCCAGATCTTTGCTAGCTCAAGGAAAGGGTGGAGGCTGAGGTTATGACCTCGAGAGCCAGGCTCCCAGGCTCATGTTCCAGCTCTGCCCTTTTGTGATGGAGATTCTAGGAGTTCATTAACCTCTGTGTTCCTGCCTCCTCTTCTGTAAAATGAGGTCACAGCAGTTCTGATTTGTGGAGCTTTTCGATCAATAGGAGATCATTTATAAATGATTTATAAATGTCTACATGGCAAGGTCCCAGTTAGTATTAGCTGCTTGTAATTGTTGTAAACACCACAGCTTGTAATTAGTTGTTGCTCAGGAAAGAGGCTGTTTTTTTGTTAGTTTGCTTTCTTGGGAATCGAAACCAGGGCTTCAGGCCTCCACACGCTGCACCACTGAGCCTTATTCCCAGCCCTCTGGGAAAGGTTTTGTATGCAGCACTGAACTGAAACACGCAGGGCATGTGGTAGATTGTTCCTTCCTTGGGGGGGATCTAAGGGGCTCATTGGTGAGACAGCCAGTGGAGTTACAGGAGCAGTGTTCATGGTACCTGACCATCCTGATATTGTGACCTTGGGTCTCACAAAGGTCTACAGCCAGAATCAGAGCTCAGGTAGTATGCCAGAGTAGGGGACAGTCTGTGCTGGGATGGGGCCCAGGAGATGGCCCACTTAGGGCTTCTCCCAGGGAAGTTTAAGAGAGTCTGTGCTGGCTGGGTGTGATGGTGCATGCCTTTAATCCCAGCAGAGGCAGAGAAACAAAGAGGCAGGGGCAGAGGCAGGCAGATCTCTGTGAGTTCAAGACGAGAGAGAGAGAGAGAGAGAGAGAGAGAGAGAGAGAGAGTCTGTGTTGGAGACTACAGTATCAGCTTATGACAGGGTATGGGTCTGGGATCCTAGACTGACAGAGCAGGGGTGGGTGCTAGGGAGTGCAGTGGTGTTCATGTCTTTGGTGTGAGGAAGGAAGGAAGGAGGGGACAGGTCTGAGTTTTAGCACACGGGCTCTTACCTGGCTGGGGCATTGTCCACTCTTTACACTCAAACAGGCCGCTCGGTGCTGACAGCTCACCAACCCCCGCCCAGTTCACTGCTCGGGCCTGGAACTCGTAGAAGTGGCCTTCTCGAAGGTTGGTGACCTGAAGAGGTGGGAAGTCAGACTCAGTAAACCTAAGCTGGGACAGGGAGGAGGGAGGTGGTGTGGTGGGGCAGGGAGCCAGGGAGGAGGTCCACGAGGGCTTTCGACAGGGCTGTTCCGGAGCTATGGGATGGTGGAGCCTGGGGAACCCAGAGGCTCCCTCCGTGCTTCCTGCCTGTTTTGCGGCAGCAGAGATGACCGCTGTGGCCACAGTCCAGCCTCACCTTGCACACCCGGCTTGGAATAGGCTGCTGGTTGACCGGGTGCCAGTCTGGCTCTTCTGAGTCGTGCTGGTCCAGGAAGTAGCCCAGGATCTTGCCTCCTCCACGCTTTTTGGGGGGTTTCCACCCAATGACCATTTCATTCTTTCCACAGTGCAGGAGTGCAAATCCATACGGGGCTGATGGGGTGGCTGTGGGAGGCAAGCACTGAGGGCAGGTCTCCCTGGGATGGCTAGACGGGGCAGTGGGGACCCAGGGAGTTGCCTCGCCTCCTCTGGGGGTTCCCAGCCTGCTCTACGAGTCATCTAAGAGTCAGCAGCATCTGCCCACCTCAAGGGCAACTCGGAGTCCGATCTCTGCCTGGGGTCTCCCCATTCCTTAGAGAGGACCAGGACCCGGCCTTATCACAGCCCAGGGCTATTATAGGCTATTGCTGCTTCTTGAAAGAGAAGGGGCCAGGCCAGCTCCGGTTTCCCGAGAGCTTCCGTCCTATTGGTGTAGGAGTCAGA
This sequence comes from Rhizomys pruinosus, assembly GCA_009823505.1. Classification (NCBI taxonomy): domain Eukaryota; kingdom Metazoa; phylum Chordata; class Mammalia; order Rodentia; family Spalacidae; genus Rhizomys; species Rhizomys pruinosus. The sequence goes on from VZQC01010255.1 coordinate 1,559,048, forward strand.
CCTCCAAGATATGGCCTTGGCTCCTGCCTAGGCTAGGCTGCTCCAAGGATAGCAGGTCAGACCCACCCTGGACTCACCCAGAGCCTGTTTAACCCTGATGGGCTTGGTGACGGCTGAACTCTCGCCAACTCCAGCCTCGCTGACTGACCTGACGCAAAACTCATAGTCCTTCCCTGTCCTCAGCCCGGGAACCGTGAACCTGGGAGAGAAAGGTGCAGCTTTTAGGGATGGCCAAAAAACCCAATGCTGTCAGAACCTTCTAGAATGGCCTTGTGGGGTAAATGATCACCAGAGAGATAGGATTAGAAGGTTCTGGGCTAAAATATTGCCCCTGGTCTCATAGTGATGTCTGAAATGGCACATGGAGGACAATGTCCTTAAGAGTGCAAAGAATATTTATTCTAGAATCCACTCCCAGATGCAAAGATGAGGGGCTGGGGGGATGGCTCAGTTGGTCCAGCGCATGCCACGCATACACGAGAAAAGGAGTTTGGATCCCCAACACCCATGTGACTGCGCACATTTCTAGCACCATCCTGGTGTGTGTGTGTGTGTGTGTGTGTGTGTGTGTGTGTGTTTGTGTTTGGAGGGATGTGGAGACCTACTTGGTGTCCTGGATGGGTTTGTTGTTCACCGTTTGCCACTCAGATGTCCCCAGCTCCCGGGAGTAGATGTAATAACCCAGGAGCTCCGTGACACCGTCCACAGGCTCCCAGGCCAGGGAGACAGAGGTCTGCGTGTCTCGGAAAGCTTGAACTTGAGCCGGAGGAGGCAGGGTAGCTAGAAAATAGAGGGACAGAGAGAGGACACTGAGTTATGGCTCTGATAGGTGGGGAGGGGGAGGAGCCTGGGTGGAAGTGCGTGCTAGAGCAACCAATGGCAGTGGTTAGATTCCAGACTTACTCTAGGGCTTTGGGCCTGCCCAAGCTCAGAGTGCACCCGAGACTCTTCCTGTCCTACAAACCCTCTTCTTTACTTAAGCACTAAGGCCGCCCCTATGAATCCCTTGAGTCAATGCATGTGTGGGTGTATGAGTGAATGGATGACTGTGTAGCAGATAGAGGAGTAGTGAATGGATGCTTAGATGAATGAATAGGTGTGTGTGTGTGTGTGTGTGTGTGTGTGCCTGGGTTAGAGGGTGGATGGGTGGGTAGATGGATGGATGGGCAGATGATCAGATTGATGAATGAATGGATAGGTGGTTGAATAGAGAGATGATTTGCTGAGTGGATGAGTAAATGATGGGTAAGTGGGTGTTTGGGTGGATGGATGGATGAATGGGTGGGCAGGTGACTGGATGGACAGATGCTTGGACAGAAGGATGGCTGGGTAGGTAGGTGGATGGATGGGTGGATATAGATCAATGATTGGGGGATGGATCCATTGTTGGATGCATAGATGGATGGGTAGGGTGGGTCAATGGATGGTGAGGTGTGGCCATCTCTACTATTAGACTCCTTACATGTCATTGGGTGGCCTGTTTGTCTTCTGCTCTAATTGTGGGCCTCCTCCAACCCACCTCCTGTTCGCTCCACTTTTCTTCTCTTAGTCTTCCTGATGGTTCTGCCTATTCTCTCTCTCTCTCCCTCCCTCCCTCCCTCCCTCTCTCCCCCAACCCTGCAGGCTTCACCTCTAGTCCTCCCTTCTTGCCTGAATTCCAGAGCCTTGAATTCCTTTCCCTCTGGACACCCCTTGTGTCTTGACTTATCCAACATATATCCAGGGTTTGCCGAGAACCTGCTCTGAGCAGCCTCTACACTGGCCCGGGGCACATACTAAGAAAAGGCTTAGAAAGGCCTTGTCACCAACTCCAGCCTCTGGAACTGAAGAGAATGGCTGTGGGTGCAGTTGGGTGCACAGGAGAGGGTCCACCCAGGAGGCCACGCAGGAAGTCCACAGTCCCATGGAACCGGCTTCTACCCAAAGGCAGGAGCATGGTGTGGAGTTATCCTCACTAAAACCAAATAGCTTTCGTGACTCAAGGAAATGTTTGTGATGTGATGTTAATGTTTTTTTTTTAAATTAAATTTATTTATTTATTTTTATGTGTATGAATGTACTGTCTGCATGCAGGTTTGTGCACCCATGTCATGCAAAGCCACAGAGGTCAGAAGAGGATGTCAGATTCCCCTGGAACTGGAGCTAAAGACGGTTCTCAGCTGCCATGTGGGTGCTGGGGATTGAACCTGGGTCCTCTGCAAGAGCAGTCAGTGCTCTTTTTTTTTTTTTTTTTAATTTTTTTTTTTTATTAATTTTATTTATTTCTGTATGTGTTTGAATGTACTGTCTGCATGCAAGTTTGGTGCACCCCTGTGTGCAACGCCGCGGAGGTCAGAAGAGGGTATCGGATTCCCCTGGAACTGGAGTTCTCCTGGAATTGGAGTTTCAGACGGTTCTTAGCCGCCATGTGGGTGCTGGGGATCGAACCGGCGTCCTCTGTAAGAGCGGTCGGCGCTCTTAACCGCTAGGCTATCTCTCCAGCCCAGTCAGTGCTCTTAACTGCTGGGCCATCTCTCCAGCCCCCATGTCAATATTTTAAAAGTAGAAAGCGCTGGGCGTGGTGGTGCATGCCTTTAATCCTAGCACTTGGGAGCCAGAGGCAGGCGGATCTTTGTGAGTTCAAGGCCAGCCTGGTCTACAGAGTGAGTTCCAGGACAGCTTGGGCTACAGGGAGACCCCGTCTTGAAAAGACCAAAAAATAAAAAAATAAAAATAAAAGTAGAAAGCAAAGCTCTGCCTATGGTCGCTCATTCGTTCAGAAAGGTGCACTGGTCAGCATGTGGTCGCCCAGATGTCCACTGCAGTAACCACCATAGGAGGAATCGTAGGGTGAGGGGTACATCCTGCCTCTATTTTTTCCCTCCTTCCTTTCCTTCCTTTTTCCTTTTATACAGCATATCTGCTTTTATGACAGAAAGCAATGCCTTTCATTTTTCTCTCCCTTCTCAACTCTGCCAGCCCTCCTCTCCTTTCTGAATTGTACCAGAGTCTTGTTCTGGGGTTGGTCTAGACATTGCCTATATCTAATCACAAATCATTCACTGGAAAAGCTCTGAATCAAAGTGAAATGCTAACCAGATCAGGATTAAAGAAAATTTCCAATTACCTAGCAACTCATTCATATGTGTCATATATGCATATATCCATAATCCACACATAAGTACATATGATCTATCTATCTATCATCTATCTTCTGTCTTTCTATCATCTATCTATCTTAATCATCTATCTATCTACTTATCTTCTATCTCTCTATCATCTATCTATCTCAATCATCTATCTATCTATCGTCTATCTATCTACCTCAATTATCTATCTATCTATCTATCTATCTATCTATCTATCTATCATCTATCACCTACCTATCTGTCTGTCTGTCTATCTATCTATTGCCTTAATCCCAGCACTCAGGAGGCAGAGGCAGGCAGATCTCTGTGAGGTCAAGGCCAGACTGTTCTACATAGCAAGTTCTAGGCCAGCTAAGGCCTAGAAAGAAAGAAAGAAAAAAAGACAGACAAAAAGAAAGAGAAAAGAAAAACAAAACAAATAAAAATATTGAATCAGCTTAAGTCTAGGACTTCGATGTCGTATTTAGCACCAGACCTCCTTAGATCAGCAGCTCCTCAGAGGACCAGCTAGTGATGGCTGCTGCAAGGGACCCTTAGATCTGATCTCCTCAGAGACCACAGAACCCCAGAATCCAGAGGCCTCAGAGAGGGGCCTTGAGAAATCAGGGCAGGATAGAGCTGCCTCGGGATTCTCTGAAGTGGGGGAAGTCACCAGGGCCTCAGAGCAGCAGGCGTGGCAGGAGGGACAAGTCCTGGAGCTCAGAATGAGTGCTGTGGATGTGGAGGTCCTGCCTAGAGAGCCCGAGCCACTGACGAAGGTGTGGGGGCCTGAGCCGGAAGCCCACCAGTTTGTTTTCTTTTTGGTCTTTTTGAGATAGGGTCTCCCTGTAGCTCCAGCTGTTCCGGAACTCACTATGTAGACCAGGCTGGCCTTGAACTTACAAAGATAAAAAAAAAAAAAAAAAAAGATCTGTCTGCCTCTGCCTCCCAAGTGCTGGGATTAAAGGCATGTGCCATCATGCCTGGCACTCACCTGTTTTTTTAAGTCTGGCCACCTTTAGAACGAAGGGACACTTGCTTATACTCAGTTCCTGTGCTGAACCCAGCTGAACTCTGTCACCTGTGAACTATTGATCTGAAGAAATTGTCCCACACCCGCTGCCCAGAGAAATGCAGTATTTGACACCTCAAACTTTGCAGGCTGGAGAGGTCCTGTCCACTTCTACTTCGGCAACAGAACCCCTCCCTGTTACCTGAGGTCCTGAGCCCAGATATGCCAGGCTAATTGGTTTGCCTTCTCCCTCAATGACACGGCATCTCGTGGTACCTGGCTTGCCCCTCAGGGCGATGGGCTCACTGGGTTCTGAGGGATCGCTCATGCCGTATTGGTTCAGGGCTCGCACTCTGAAGACATAGGATTTCCCTTTTTCCAAGTCCAGGAGGGCGAATCTTGGGGACTTCACGGGAGTTTCTGAGCTGATGGCCTCCCAGGTTCCGCTACCTATGATGGACTGGAGAGTAAGCAGGTTTGGAGTTGGTGCCTTGCCTGCTGGGGCCTGGCTGTGGGTGGGGCATTTCCCACGGAGGCTCTCAGAGCTGCTCTCTGCAGCCTGGTGGCTCCTGGGTACGTGACCTCTGATCCGTCCACTTCTTCATCCTCCTCACCATGATACCTACTGAGCCGCTGACCTGCAGCACAGCCAGCACTGATTGTAGGACTCCGCTCACCTGTGCCACTCACGGAACACTAATGGCACCAGACCTGTGGCTGGAACTATAAGCCCAAACCTATACTCCATGTACAAAGCCACCTTCGAAACATATCGAGGATCCAATTCAACACCCCATGTCATACATCCCACCATAGCCTTAATCCAACCCAGCTTCATCCGTCACCATAATCACTTGACTAGTCTCCCTACTAATGCTTGTGGTTAACTTTAACCCCCTTTAATTTTGTCTTTTAATTTCTCTCCCTGTATCCCTTATTCCCTCTCTTCCTCTCTCCTCCCCTTTCTCTTCCTTTCCCCTTTCTCGCTTTCTTTTCAATTTTTTTAAAAAAAATTTCCTTTGAGCCAGACATGGTGGCACACACCTTTAATCCCAGCACTTGGGAGGCAGAGGCAGGCAGATCTCTGTAAATTTGAGGCCAGCCTGGTCTACAGAATGATTTCCAGGCCAGCTGAGGCTATGGGGAGCTTATGTTCCAAAAAGACAAAAAAATTCTTTTTGAATTAAAAGCAGTATTATTTTTTTATTTTATGTGTCTGAGTGTATTGGCTGCATGTAAGTGCACTTGTGTCATGCAATACCTGTGGAGGCCAGAAGAGGGTGCTAGATTCCCTTGGAACTGTACTTACAGATGATTGTTAGCAACTATGTGGGTGCTGGGAATTGAACCCAGGTCCTCTGGAAAAGCAGCCAGTGTTCTTAGCCTCTGAGCCATCTCTCCAGCCCCCATCTTTAAAATCTTTTAATCATGTGTATGTGTGTGCCTGCGTGTGGGTATGTGCACACAAGAACAGGTGCCTATGGAAGCCAGGGGTGTTGGATCCCTCAGAAGTGGAGTTACAGACCTGATGTAGGTACTGGGATCCAAATTCTGGTCCTTAGATAGAGCAGTATGCAGTCTTAACCACTGAGCCCTCTCTCCAGCCACTCTCACTGATTTTTTAAAATTTTATTTATTTCTGTATGTGTACGAGTGTACTGTCTGCATGTAGGTTTGTGCATCCGTGCCGTGCAATGCCTTGGAGGTCAGAAGAGGGTGTCGGATTCCCCTGGGACTGGAGTTCTCCTGGAATTGGAGTTACAGACGGTTCTCAGCCTCCGTGTGGGTGCTGGGGATCGAACCCCGGTCCTCTGCAAGAGCAGTCGGTGCTCTTAACCGCTAGGCTATCTCTCCAGCCCCTGATTTTGTTTTACTTTGCTTATTTGAGACAGAGGGATCCTTTATGGAAACAGGATGATCAGTTCCCTGTCTTGCTCCGACCCTTCCAACCCCTCATGTCCTCCTGACCTGCTACAAGCACTTCCCTGTGACCTCCCACCTACCTGGCCACCATCACTTTCCCTCTGTTCTCTTACTGTAGCCCAGGCTCTGCCTGTCTCCACACTCTGCATCTCCCCTATCCCAGATCCCATAGCCTGCCTACTTCTTAGGCTGTTCCTTGGGGTTCATACCTTCTCCAGGCAGTAAGTCAGAGGGGCTCTGCCCCGGGGACGAGGCTCCTCCCAGCTCAGAACCACATAGGTCTCTCTGATCTCGCTGGCATGGATATTGGTGGGGGGTGAGGGGATGGTCACAGCATCTGGAAACAGAGTCATTCAGGGCAGACATGGGAGGGTTCTCAAGACCCTTAATCTCAGCTCTGTATTCCACAGAGAGGGGAATAGGAGCCTAGAGAAGGGCAGGAACTTGTTCCAGCTCACCCAGAAAGTCCAGACAGAACCAGTGCTAGACTCTGGTCTCCTGAAGCCTTTTCTTTTTTTTTTTTTTTTTNAGGTTTGTGCACCCGTGTCGTGCAACGCCGCGGAGGTCAGAAGAGGGTGTCGGATTCCCCTGGAACTGGAATTCTCCTGGAATTGGAGTTTCAGACAGTTCTCAGCCGTCATGTGGGTGCTGGGGATCGAACCCGGGTCCTCTGTAAGAGCGGTCGGCACTCTTAACCGCTAGGCCATCTCTCCAGCCCCTCCTGAGGCCTTTTCTATAGGCCACTGCCTTCATGGAGGTACAAGTGGGCCACAGGGGACCCCAGCACTTGACATTCTCTGAGTCGACCCTCTTACCCAGACCTCCCCACATCCCGTACATGGTTAGCCATGCACATAATTCTGCCAGCCAATGAACTTGATTCCTGTAGCTATGGAGCTGGTGCCAGGGGCCAGCTGTAGGGAAGGTCACAGTACCTTCAAAATCATCCTTGCTGATGGTGATCTTGCCGCCCAGGTCAAAGGAAACTTCTAGGAGGGAGGATAGAGCACAGAGACTAGGTCAGCCAGGACCCCCGGCTCAGGTTCTGCATCTTGGGTGGGGCAGCCTTGGGTGGGGCCTTTCTGGGCCCAGCTTTCTCAGAGTCCAAAGTGGGCCCTGTTGCTCTTAGATTCTTGGGGCAGATGGGAACAGGTGGCATGACTGATGTGACATGGAGTTGGAGCAAACTTAAGGCAGGGCGACTTCTAAGGGCTGAGACCTATGTTTCCAACACTCTCTGGGACCAGGCTCCGAAAGGCAGAGTGGTCACCTCCCTCAGACTGAAGACTATGGTCCTCTCAGGTGTCTCCCAGGGATGGGTCTGTAGCCATCTACCAGACTAGCTGTTTCTTTCCCTCAGATTAAAGATCCCTAAGGGCAAGACTCTGTCTCCCCCACCAGACTAGGGGTACATAAGAACAAAATGGCAAGCTTTCTATCAGAATAGGGCTGGGCGGTGTCTCTTCTGAATCCGTCTAGGGCTTCCTGAAGGGTGGGCTGTGTGTCCCTGTGATGGTGAATATTGGAATGCCAACTTGACAGGACTTATAATCACCATAGGAACAAATCTTTGGGGAGTCTCTAGGTTGGGTCAACTGAGATGGGAAGACGCATCCTAAATGTGGACAGCACTATTCATGGACTGGGGTTCTGCACCTAATGAAAAGGAGAAAGCAAGATGGACTCTCTCTCCCTCTCTCTCTCTCCCTCCCTCTCTCCCCCCTCTCTCTCTCTCCCTCTCTCTCCCTCTCTCCCTCTCTCTCCCTCTCTCCCTCTCTCTCTCTCCCTCTCTCTCTCTCTCTCTCTCTCTCTCTCTCTCTCTCTCTCTCTCTCTCCCTCTCTCCCTCTCTCTCCCTCTCTCCCTCTCTCCCTCTCTCCCTCCCTCCCTCCTGATGGCAGATGCGATATGACCAGCTACTTCATCTTCCTGCTGTCGTGTCTTCCCTGCTGTGATGGGCTATCCTCAAGCTGTGAGCAGCAATAACACTTGCTTCGTTAAACTGCTTTTGTTAACTATTTTGTCACAGCACTTAGAATGGGAATGGTGCCACCTCTCTCTTGGTGAGGCCATCAGTCCGGAGTGCCCTGATGCCCTACAATGTCCCCTCTGTGCCCACCTGTCTTCCTCTGGACTGCATCATGATCACTCATGACAACCACTTCTGAGGCCTTGGAGGGGAGACTACTGCCTGCCTTGCTGATGGCTCTCACGCGGAACCGGTAGCTCTGCCCTTCACTGAGGCCTTGGATCGGGCACCGACAGGTCTCCCCAGGGGCCTCATGGCAGGACACCCATTCTTCAGAGTCACCCTGGCATCTGCAAGAGACAGGTCTAGCTTCATCCCTGTCTAGGCCTCGCATCGTCCTGGTGTGAGCCTCTGCAGGGGCTATTTCTTGCACCGGGCAGCTCATCTCTCTGTAAGCTGTGTTCTATGAACATTTTCTCCCATTTAAACCCTCACCTGAGCCTGGGTCCAGCACAGTGAGGAGGATTTTCACCATCTCCTACCACCATGCTCATCAGAGCCTGTGCTTCTAGAGAGCTTGCTGTGTCCCTTGGGCCATGCCGGACCTCCACAGCCACCTCATGTGGTCCTCCCAATAGCCCACCAGTCACTCCACAATGGGGATAGCAAGAGAGCTCAGTGCAGGCCCAGGCAACTGTTAGGGTCTCGTTTGCTCCTTAGCCCCAGCTTCAGGGTCATGTAAAGAGGGTTGGGGGACTTGTCTCTCCATCTGCCCTTCCCCTTCTCAGAGCAAGTCCCTCCCTAGGGTCTGACCTAAGCCACCATATTCGCACATGCTCAGATGTCAAAATACTTAACTCTTTTGACCCAGAATTCAATGCATCAGTGAGAAAGGGATTTGGAGGCCTAGACACTCCTCCACTGTCCCCAAATTCTACCTCGCACTCACCCCCACGCCCTGTTCTGAGATGCAGGGATGGGCGTTCCTGAGGCCAGGCACAAGACCTCCCATTTCCACCCCTTCTGTTCCCAGACCAGGCAGCATTCTTCCCGAGGGACTCTGCCATGTCCGAGTGCCACTCACAACTCGATGGAGTAGCCCGTGATGCGGCTGCCCCAGGTGTCACTGGGAGGTGCCCAGGTCAGGATCAGGCAGTCTCTGTTCACATCCAGGCACCGGACGTTTAGTGGGGAGCCTGGGGCTCCTGGCGTCTCAGCTGCACCATCTGAACCCCAGGAGGGAGAAACCGAGGGTTCAGCCTCAGACTGAGGCCATTTGGCAGCTGCCCCCCCCAACCCCCGCCAACTCCTACCCAATATCCTCTTCTCCTGAGTCCTCCTAGAGAACCAGGGCCTTAGGACTAATCTGGCCCCTCCGCCCAGGTCCCCAACAAACAGCAGCATCTGAGGGAAGAGTGGCACCATCACTGATTAGGGACATTTATTTATTTATTTATTTATTTATTTGGTTTTTTCGAGACAGGGTCTCCCTGTAGCCTTGAACTCACAAAGATCCACCTGCCTCTGCCTCCAGGCATGCGTCACCATGCCCGGCTTTTACTCCAGGCACCTGAACAGTGCCCAGAGCAACCTCCACTGTGTAAGTGTGGAAACTGAGATAAAGCAATTAAGTTTGAGGGCAGCAGCTTCCGAAGCAACCAAAGCAGGATCCAAGATCTGAATATACATACATATATATGGCTCAAACAGCAGGAGGAAGAACTCAACCACTGACCAGAATCTTCCAACCCTGCACAAAACCCTCCTTCCTGGTCCCCACCAAGTCTCGACTTGGAGACTGGGGAGACTTGGCTGTGTCCCTTTGGACTCACAGGATGATGCTCCAGGGATCCTAAAAGACTAATCTGCTGACACTCATGAGGAACTGGGGCCCTGAGAGTGCAGGGTCTCCCTACAATTCAAGGCAGAGCTGTGGTCTCTGGGCCCAGATGCCCTTACTAACCACTACCCCTTACCTCTTACAAACACATAGGCACTCTGCTCCTGAGGCCCGAAGGGCGAGGACACTCGGACTGTGTAGAGTCCCTCGTCTTCCTTGTAGGAACAGGACACCTTCACAGATGCCTGCCTGTCTGCATAGAGGATCTGTCTTCGCACAGAGGACCTCAATAGCCTGCCTGTGGAGAGGAAGGGGGTCCGGTGTGAGTTCATGGGGGATCCTGGCCTCACCTGGGGACTCACAGAAGCTTCAGGGCTATGGAGGCCCTGGCCAGGCATAGAGAGGGTTGATGTGGCTACAGACGGGGCTTAGCTTGAGTGGTGGTAGAGAAAGGTTTGAGGGTATTCAGGCTCTGTCATGGTGGAGACCTGGGGATAACAGTACTTGGTGGGTGTGAGGCTCCTGGATGGAGAGAAGGTCTAGGAAGATGTTAACAGGGAGAATACTAGGTGGAGGGGAGACGAGGCTTGCATGAGCTATGGGGCCGAGTGCAGGGGTTCAGTGGGTAGAAGTTGTGATCATGGTGGTGGCGGTGGTGGTTATTTTAGCCTTTTAGTTCCCTATAGCCCCAGCTGGCCTGAAACTCACTATGTAGACCAGGTTGACTTTGAACTCACAAAGATCTGCCTGCCTCTGCCTCCTGAGTGCTGGGACCAAAGGCGTGTGCCACCACACCTGGCCGAAGTTGTGATTCTTAATTTGTTTTTTTTTTTTAGGACAGAGTCTCACATAGCCCAGGCTGGGCCTGGACATCTGATCCTCCTCTTCTCCTTTTTGAGTACTGGGACTCTAGGTGTATGCTACTGTACCTAGTTTATGTGGTACTGGGAATGGAACCCAGGGGTTCATCCATGCCAGGCAAACATTCTACCAACTGAGCTATGAGTTGCAATCCTAATGAAGAAGGGGGGGCTTACTGGGAGGTGGGGGCTCAGGAAGGGTCCAGGGTTTCATTCAGAAAGTTGGGGTCAGCAACGAGGGCAGAGACCTGGTAGGGTGAAGGTCAGCAGGGGGGTAGGGTTCTCTGAGTGAGACCCTGAGCGTGGCTCTGCTGTGCCCTGCCCTGAGCTGCCCTGGAGAGCTGTCCCTTCTTTGGTCCCCACAAAGGCTCCTCCTTCCTGTCAGCAGTCTATTCTGGATGATGGACAGGTTTGGGAAACACATAGGCCTTGCCTTCACAGCTGTTTCTTAGGGCAGCTCCGTCCACCCCTCCCCTGGCAGGTGCCTCCTTCCTGGACTCGAAGCCAGATTGCTGGGGGTGGACAAGGACGTGCTTCTTGTCCTGAGGCTGCGGGCCTGCTCATATCAGGCTGAAGGGTCAGCTGTCCTCTGCCCTGGCAGAGTGGCCTCCTCTGGCCCTTTCCTGGGACATCCTGGTCACATCAGGCTGAAGGGTCAGCTGTCCTCTGCCCTGGCAGAGCGGCCTCCTCTGGCCCTTTCCTGGGACGTCCTGGAGCTCCTTACTTCTGTGTTTGCCACATGGCCTGCTCTGCCACTGTGACCTGTCCTGCTCCCTGGCCTTGGCCTCTGGTCCCTTGGCCCTGAATGCCATTTCTTACCCTAGGGTGGTAGTGATCTGTGAAGCCAATGCCTAAGCACAGCTACCTGGGTGGACCTCACTGGCAGTGGCCACAGGGCCCTCCCTCACACATAGCTTCCTTATGCCATGCTGGTCTGTATCCAGCCTTGTCCCTGTCCCAGAGCAGGACTGGCACCCCGTGGACTGGTGTAATAGCTTGTATTAATTGGCAACTTGACATAATCTAGAATCATGTGGGCCTCTGAGCCTACCTGTAGGGGATTATCTTGATTGTGTTAATTGAGGTAGGAAGACCTGCCTATTTTAAGTGGTATCTTTCCCTGACTGGGATTCTGGACTGCATAAACGGAGAAGGGGACTGAGCGCCAGCCTTCATCTATCGCTCTCTGCTTCCTGACTGTGGATGCCGTGTGACCACCTGCCTCGTCTCTTGCCACCATGACTTCCCTGTCATAATGTACCCTGAGCTGTCCTCTGAGTTGCTTTTGTCAGGGGATTTTATCACAGCAGCAAGAAAAGAAACTATGACAACTGGTGACTCCAGAGGTGTGGCTGACTCCTGGGATGGTGGGGGGGTTGTCTTAGGGTTGAGAAGGAGCCAGCTCTCTACCCCGTCTGGCTTCGGGCAGCCACAGAGGGGCTGCCTCTGAAGGCTTACCATCTCTGAACCACTGGATTCTCTGCTCTGCATCTAACACGTCGTTGGAGAACAGGCAGGTCAGGGAGAAGGGCTCCTTCTCTCTGGCAAAGACTGGCTTCAGCACTGATGTGAACTCCACACTGGGACCAAACATGGATCCTGGGATGCAGACAGAACTTTGAGACCCAAGTTCTTGAGATGACAGCCTGTCTTGGGGCGGAGGGCTGGGTCAGGACTCAGTTCTCAGTGGGATACATGAGTAGAGAACAGGGCTCTGGAGGTGCAGAGGGGACCAGATAAGCCAGCATGGCAGCTTGGGCCAGCATCTCCTGACAGTCTTCTATGGATGGGCAGCCTTTTGTGGACAATGGGTTGTTCTATTCTGAGGGGGGCTGTGGGGACCCCAAATCCCCCCGTCCCCATTCCCAGCCCACTTACGTTTAAAGAGCTCTGAGTCGAAGCCAGCACCCTTCCCCAGGTAAGCTGCAAACCAAAGACAAATGCCGTTGGAGAGAGCTCTGACCCGGCGCCTGCTCTATCTGGTGGCTTGGTCTTGGGTGTGGGTTTAAGCTCGGCCCTGAAGCAGTTTTGGGGAAAGTCCTTTATCTCTCTGTGCCTCAGTTTCTTTATCAGTAAAATGGGAGCAGTGATTGCTCCCTCATGGTGGTCAGTTATGAATAAGGCCCTCAGTCAGCACCCCGACATACAGTAGGTGCTCCATGAATGCTAGTTTCTCTCCTTGGCCAGACTTGCTGATAGGATCACAGTGTTCCTGCAGAGAAGGAACCTGGCCAGTGACTCTGCAGGCATGGGTACTGCCAAAGCCAGCTGGAAGTTAAGGGTGAACTGGGCATAACCCCCCAAGCCAGGAAAGAACAGCTGGCCCTAAGTGCTTAACTCCACCAACCCTTACAGCAGTCTTGCAGGTGAGGAAACTGAGGCAGAGTCACGCACTTAGCCCTAGCAGCCTGGGACTTATTGTGACCATGCTCCTCAGACTGAGGTCCAGGGGAGCCAAGGAGTGCCTCTAGGTGGCACACAGAGTCCGTGGGAGACTGGTTGGGACCTGGTTCCTGCCTCCTGGCCCGGGGCTTTCTATACAGACCCCCAGGTCCCCAAGGAGACGAGATGGAGGAGCCTGTGGCAGCCTCTGTGAGCAGATGCCCAAGGCAGGGATCCTTGTGTTGCTGACCCTGATGGAGGGAGGGGTAGGCATGGTTATGGAGGGAGGGAGGAGGGAGGGAGGGGAAGAGGAAATAATACTGAATAATACTGAAACATAGTATTTCAAAAAAAGGGTAAGGAACTATGTTCCAGGTTTCCATACAAATAAATCTGAAAAGTTACATGAAATGAGTAATTTTGTAAACTAAAAACAATATTTATGAAAATTTGCTCCATTCAATAACATACTTTAAAAGACCAATTTCCCTAGAAGAAACAAGAACTTACCAAGGAACTATGACACAACAAAATCACACCAAAGAAACTATACAGAGAAATGTTTCTTATATTCATCTTATAAGAGATATAAACAATTTTACTAATATTCATCATCTAGAAGACAAACTAAAAAAGCCATTTCAGAAAATATTGCTTAGAAGAATGATATTCTTCTTGAGTACCAATGTGGTGAGCATAAAAACCAAGGGAGAAAAGTACAGATAAAGTACTTAAACTGCAGTTTAAAGTCAGAGACAGGAAACTATCATTCTTCCTTCTTCTCCCCTACAGTAGGCAATAAATGATTACTAATTAATCAATTCAAGATGTAATACTTAACTATCCTATAGGTAATTAATTTGTAACTGTTTTATCCATAAGATTACTTACTTTACAACTAACTACAAAAGAGTACACGGCCATTTCTACTAAGATTTAATGCCACACTTCTTAGCGATAGAACCACTTCATCCAAAGAAAAGCAGTTTTTAGAAATTCATGTGCTCCCCCCAAACTCAAATCCATTAAAAAAAAATCTGCATTGAGAATGCAGTACATAATCATTAGGAACTTAAGATTTCATCTTCACAATATCATAAAATGTTAAAATACAGCATGTTTTCAAAATCGACATATTTTAAAATCATCCCTTGCCCCAACTCCCAATAAGTATCTATTAGCATATTCTATAAGCAAAGCTTTTTCATGCAAGCGTCCACCAGAAACCAGTACCACTACCTGTTCCTAAAACAGGGCAAACAGGAGGACAGTAAGAAGGCTAGAGAAGTGACTAACACACTGCAGGAAATTGCTCTATAACTACTGGCATGCAGTGACTGTCAAGCAGGTGAACAGAGGCTAGAATACTGTAAGGAGCTGAAAGCTCCAAGCAGAAAGCCCAACTTCCTGGCCCATCTCAGCAAGAGTTCCCAGTCTGAAAGTATTCTACCACCAAAAGGACTAAGGGTTGTTACAAAAGAAACTCTCAGGAACATAGCAGCAGTTACAAATTGCTAAGTTCTTTCATAACAGTAAATCTATGTAACCTAGATAGTGTATTCTTTCAATAAGATTAATTTGTTCCATTATAAAATTAACTATTATTAATCATATTATTTCATTTCATTTATATGTAACTCAATGTTACATTAATGTAACATGCATTTCATTATATGTAAGTCAAATATAGGGCACCTTCAGAACAGTTATTTAATCCTATATTCATCAGGATTCTAAGCTCCAATTAATGTATATTAACAGATATAGATTATTTCCAATTCGAACAATCCCCAGGTTTATAACTCATTTTGTTTACTCAGGGAACATGTTGTGCATTTTTTGTCTTGATTTTGTTCTCCCATAGAACATCAAACTTTCTACTTAAAACTGAGTCCAGAGCCAGGTGTGGTGGCAACTATGAGATGGACGATACCCTGGTTTACATAGCAAGCTCCAGGCCATCTGGGGCTACAGCAAAACAACGCCTGAATCTACCTGGGTGTGGTGGTACACACATTTATTCCCAGTACCTGGGAAGCAAAGGCAGGAGGATCTGTATGAATTCAAGGCCAGCTTGGTCTACATAGCAAGCTCCAGGCCAGCCATAGCTACATAACTCTGTCTCAAAAAAACCCAAAATAAACCTTAAGTCTAGCCTTCCATGAAAAGCAATGAAAATGTTCTAGAAATCTGGAGAAATTTTAACTACAGGGGTCTAAAACAAATTCAAAACTAAAATATATTTAAGGCTATCATAAAAAATTTTTTTCATAGTGAATGGACATTAAAGAAGACTAGAAAGGGGCTGGAGAGATGGCCTAGCGGTTAAGAGTGCCGACTGCTCTTGCAGAGGACCCGGGTTCGATCCCCAGCACCTACATGGCGGCTGAAAATCATCTTTAACTCCAGTTCCAGGGGAGTCCAACACCCTCTTCTGACCTCTGCGTCATTGCATGACATTGGTGCACAAACCTACATGCAGACAGTACATTCATACACATACAAGAAAAAAANGAGGCTGCGGGCCTGCTCATATCAGGCTGAAGGGTCAGCTGTCCTCTGCCCTGGCAGAGTGGCCTCCTCTGGCCCTTTCCTGGGACATCCTGGTCACATCAGGCTGAAGGGTCAGCTGTCCTCTGCCCTGGCAGAGCGGCCTCCTCTGGCCCTTTCCTGGGACGTCCTGGAGCTCCTTACTTCTGTGTTTGCCACATGGCCTGCTCTGCCACTGTGACCTGTCCTGCTCCCTGGCCTTGGCCTCTGGTCCCTTGGCCCTGAATGCCATTTCTTACCCTAGGGTGGTAGTGATCTGTGAAGCCAATGCCTAAGCACAGCTACCTGGGTGGACCTCACTGGCAGTGGCCACAGGGCCCTCCCTCACACATAGCTTCCTTATGCCATGCTGGTCTGTATCCAGCCTTGTCCCTGTCCCAGAGCAGGACTGGCACCCCGTGGACTGGTGTAATAGCTTGTATTAATTGGCAACTTGACATAATCTAGAATCATGTGGGCTCTGAGCCTACCTGTAGGGGATTATCTTGATTAGTGTTAATTGAGGTAGGAAGACCTGCCTATTTTAAGTGGTATCTTTCCCTGACTGGGATTCTGGACTGCATAAACGGAGAAGGGGACTGAGCGCCAGCCTTCATCTATCGCTCTCTGCTTCCTGACTGTGGATGCCGTGGTGACCACCTGCCTCGTCTCTTGCCACCATGACTTCCCTGTTATAATGTACCCTGAGCTGTCCTCTGAGTTGCTTTTGTCAGGGGATTTTATCATGCAGCAAGAAAAGAAACTATGACAACTGGTGACTCCAGAGGTGTGGCTGACTCCTGGGATGGTGGGGGGGTTGTCTTAGGGTTGAGAAGGAGCCAGCTCTCTACCCCGTCTGGCTTCGGGCAGCCACAGAGGGGCTGCCTCTGAAGGCTTACCATCTCTGAACCACTGGATTCTCTGCTCTGCATCTAACACGTCGTTGGAGACAGGCAGGTCAGGGAGAAGGGCTCCTTCTCTTCTGGCAAAAGACTGGACTTCAGCACTGATGTGAACTCCACACTGGGACCAAACATGGATCCTGGGATGCAGACAGAACTTTGAGACCCAAGTTCTTGAGATGACAGCCTGTCTTGGGGCGGAGGGCTGGGTCAGGACTCAGTTCTCAGTGGGATACATGAGTAGAGAACAGGGCTCTGGAGGTGCAGAGGGGACCAGATAAGCCAGCATGGCAGCTTGGGCCAGCATCTCCTGACAGTCTTCTATGGATGGGCAGCCTTTTGTGGACAATGGGTTGTTCTATTCTGAGGGGGGCTGTGGGGACCCCAAATCCCCCCGTCCCCATTCCCAGCCCACTTACGTTTAAAGAGCTCTGAGTCGAAGCCAGCACCCTTCCCCAGGTAAGCTGCAAACCAAAGACAAATGCCGTTGGAGAGAGCTCTGACCCGGCGCCTGCTCTATCTGGTGGCTTGGTCTTGGGTGTGGGTTTAAGCTCGGCCCTGAAGCAGTTTTGGGAAAGTCCTTTTCTTTGTGCCTCAGTTTCTTTATCAGTAAAATGGGAGCAGTGATTGCTCCCTCATGGTGGTCAGTTATGAATAAGGCCCTCAGTCAGCACCCCGACATACAGTAGGTGCTCCATGAATGCTAGTTTCTCTCCTTGGCCAGACTTGCTGATAGGATCACAGTGTTCCTGCAGAGAAGGAACCTGGCCAGTGACTCTGCAGGCATGGGTACTGCCAAAGCCAGCTGGAAGTTAAGGGTGAACTGGGCATAACCCCCCAAGCCAGGAAAGAACAGCTGGCCCTAAGTGCTTAACTCCACCAACCCTTACAGCAGTCTTGCAGGTGAGGAAACTGAGGCAGAGTCACGCACTTAGCCCTAGCAGCCTGGGACTTATTGTGACCATGCTCCTCAGACTGAGGTCCAGGGGAGCCAAGGAGTGCCTCTAGGTGGCACACAGAGTCCGTGGGAGACTGGTTGGGACCTGGTTCCTGCCTCCTGGCCCGGGGCTTTCTATACAGACCCCCAGGTCCCCAAGGAGACGAGATGGAGGAGCCTGTGGCAGCCTCTGTGAGCAGATGCCCAAGGCAGGGATCCTTGTGTTGCTGACCCTGATGGAGGGAGGGGTAGGCATGGTTATGGAGGGAGGGAGGAGGGAGGGAGGGGAAGAGGAGGGATGGAGGAGAGGGGAGAGGGAGGGGAGGGGGAGAGGGGGAGGGAGGAGGGAGAGGGGAGGGAGGGGGAGGGAGGAGGGAGAGGGGAGGGAGGGATGGCTAGAGGGACACAGGGCCTGGTATGTGACCTTGGTCTACATTCTGGGCACAGCCTGCAGGGCAGCTCAAATGTCTACACAGAGAGCCTGGCTGGGTGGCAGGACATCTGCCTGTCAGGAACTATTTTGGGACTGTGTAGAGGGCAGAGGACTGCAAAGAGCAGTTTAGCTAGGATCCCGAGAGATGAGGAGGGTGGGGCTGGACAGCTGCTTCTGTGTGTGTGTGTGTGTGTGTGTGTGTGTGTGTGTGTGTGTGTACATCTGGGGGCTCTCATTCCCAGAGTCATGAAGCATGAAGGCGGGGAACAGCATTCTCAGGGAGACAGAGAATATTTTTCTCTTCCCAGAGCCTACTGTGTGCCAAGCTTTAACCCTACCATTTCGCTGAATCAGCAGGAGCGTGTGCCAGGGAAGGCAGGGCCCCATCGTACAGGAAGAAGCAGTAGCTTAGAGAGGTTGGATAGCTTGTTCGGCCTCATACAGCCAGCGGGGGCAGAGCCAGGGTGGGAACTGGGGTCTGGCTGATGTCTGGGCATTTGCCCTGCTGTAGGCTGTGATTTCAGATGTTCACAGGGCAACTTTCAGGAGGGTTCAAGGCCAATCAGGAAATGCATACTAGAAGCCAGAGAGGGCAGGTGGGGGTGGGGAGGGCTTGGCCTTGGCCTCTGCTCCCGGAGACCCCTGGCAGGGATAGTAGGACTACACCACCCCCTTGAAGGCCCTCAGCTGAATCTCATGCTCAATCTTGTGGGACCAACATGGTCGTGATGAGCAGGCAAGGCTGCCTTGAACTATTATTGTTCAAGTTTTACACAAAGGTATTGGCTGAGGGTCAGCAGGGGTTGAAGTGCAGCCTGTTTTTGTGGGCTAGCCTGGGGTCTGCCTCCATTTGGAGGACAGTCTCCTCTTTCTAGTCTAGCCACCCAGTTTACACAAAGCGGTGTGAATGATTTGTCCCTTGGACAACTGTATAGAGAGCCTAGCTCAAGGCTGGCTCAGCGTGAAGGGGGCCCCTGTGTGCTCAGTGCATACTGAGTGCTCAGGAAAGCCAGTCCCTTCTCCTGGTTGCTCTCCACACCAACCCCCGGGCACAGAGGTTCCCGTCTCTTCGTTGTTCCACCCAGGTGTCTCCGCCAATCCCAGGGAGGAGGCTCCGTCAGCTTCCACAGAAGGGAGACTCTCTGCCCTGCCCCGGACCCAAGTCCCAGCTCTACACCTTGACCCTTTCCCCAAATAGGATGACAGGCCCATAACCTCATCTGCTGCTCATGGGCCAATTGATTGGCAGCTGGTGGACTTACTGCGGATGAGGACTTTGGCAAAGGAGGAGGCCTGACCATAGTCGTTTTTTACCAGCACGCTGTAGGTGGCTGAGTCCTTAGCTGTGCATCTGAAAAGGAGAAAGAGAGAAGTCCTCCAGGACTTCCAGGTTCTGTGGGGAATGCAAGTTCCTTCTGGATGGGACGGGCTGGGTGGAAAGGGAGCCTTGTGGTGGAAGAGAAAAACCTAGGCTGTGTGTCTTTGGGCTGATCACTGTACTTCTCTGAAAATCTGGAAAATCTTACACCAGGAGAAACCAGCTCAGGGGAGAGTGATTTGAAAATACCACGCTACATTGTTAATACCGATGCTGGAGGATCAGAGAGGTAAAGTGACTATCCCGGAATCACACAGCAACTGAAATCAACCCAGCTCGCCTGTGCCACTCTCTAGGAACTGCTTCCTGCCCTGGTGGCAGTTCCACACCAGAACCCTGAAGCAGGGCTCGCCAAGGCCTACTGCTGGTCCATGTCTGGGTCTCATCACCAGCCAGCCCAGCCCCGTGTGTGCCCAGTAGAAGAATGGTCTGGTGAGTAGGGAGGTGCCCATCTGCCCCTCCTCCCCCAGCAAGCCAAGAGCCTTGATGCCCATCAGGAGTCCCTCTTGCTTCAAGGGCCCCTGTCACGGCCCTCGAGGGCCCCCAGTCTTACACACCTTCCATAACTCTGCAGCCTGTGACAACTCACTGCTTAACCTCACAGGTCAGCTACTGATGTCTGGTCTGAGTACCCACTGTGCTTCCTGAGGGAAGGATCAACTTCCTGCTCATCTTTGGGTCTCGGAGGCTGGTGCTGGCTAAATTTTAGGGCTTGATGGTTTAGAAGGAGGCCAGACAGCAGAATTGGCTAAACCCAGGTCCTGCATCCACTGGGCAAGACCCACAACCTTCCTGAGAATGTTTTGAACATGGTGGTGAGAACACCTTCCTTGAGTGGGTTGTGAGCCTCTGGAGAGTAGCCAGCGAAGGGGGGGCGTGGGGTAGCTTCTGCGAATGGCATATTGGATTCGCGAGGGGACGAATCCAATTTCCACACGCCTGCCTCTTTCTTCAGAATCAGGCTGAAGAACTGTCACTTCCAGGAAAGCCATCTACCTCTTCCCCTCCACCTGCTGCCCTTGCATGCTTGTGTGCTCATGTATAAGAGCATGTAGGTTTGTTTTCCATTCCCCAGCAACAAGCTTTCCCAGCATGCCTGGTGCACTGCGAGTGTGTGTGTGTGTGTGTGTGTGTGTAATTCCAACACATACACTGCTTCTGGATCCCATTCAGACCTGCTCAGTCTGACTCTCTGGAGGCAGAAGGTGGGGGAGGTCCATCTCGGGAATCATGTTCTAATTGATGTGAAGGGCTCTCCACACTTCAGAGGATGAGGTAACCCTAGTTACCAGTGGTGGTGGTGGGGGGGAGCCGGGGGGTTCTAGCCTTGGCCTCAGTGGTGTTGGGCTCAGCATTATGGGATGGGTCACTCTGGGTTCATAGTCTCACCTCCTGATCTCCAAGGTCAACAGCCCATAGTTGTTGGTGATGCGGTACTTGCCAGCAGGAAAGAGGCGGGGATCGATCCGAATGTCGTTCTTGTACCTGTAGAGACAGGGTGGCTGTGGAGACATGGCTCTGGCCAGGAAAGATGCAGAGCTTCTCAGACTTGGATCCCAGCCCTGTGCTGCTCAGTGCCCAGCACCACCCAGGGCGGCACTTTCACTGCCAGACTTAGTCGTCCTCACCTGGGAAATGGGGAACACAGGCCTGGCCCTGAAGAGCTGCTGTGACTCTGAGGTGGGGTAAGTCTTCCTGGCCCTGCTCACTGTAGATGCTCAGAGATTCATCTCCCTCTGGAGCAGCTGCCACGGACACTGGCAGGGCCCCTGAGGCCATACCAGTGAAGCCCCCACAACCCTCCTCTACAAACTTCTCAGGGCAGCTGCTCTTTATTATCGTTGTTATTTACTTACTTATTTTCTTATTTATTTACTGAAATTTTAAGACAAGGTTTCGAGTAGCCCAGGCTGGCCTTGAGTTCAAAATGCAGCTGAGGACGACCTCAAACTCTGGATCCTTCTGCCTAAGAAATGGCAAAACTGACTCCATTTTATTCAACTGACTTTTGCTTTACTCTGTTTCTGTACAGCTGCTCCCCCTGTGCAGGCAGTTTCAGGGGATACACTGTTTCTGCAGTACTGGGAAAGTTACAACTAGTCAGGCAGAACCTCTGTCCCAGCTACACCTGCATCTCCATGGAGTCTATTGTTTCTGCAATTCTGAGAAACTTGTCTTTCCTAACTTAAACTTAGAAACTTTTTGTTAACTGAAAACCTCTTTGTTAACTGAACCACCCTGGTCTGGTGTAACCATGGTGATCTAATGTAACTATGGTTACTGACTCTAGCCCTGGCATGATGTAATTGTGGTTTTACACTTCATAAACCCTGTTCTGTTTCTTCCCTGAGTGGAGAGTTCTTCCTGGCAATAGTCTCTCTTGACCTCTAGCCTTCTGGTAATAAAGGACTCTTGATTTGACCAGAAAATACTCAGCATTCCTCTGAGGGCATTATCCCCTCCTGTCTCAAGTGCTGGGATAGTAGGCGTGAGCCACCAAGCCTGGTTTCTTAATTTTTTTTTTCTGTTTTGACACAGGGCTTTGCTATGTGGCCCAGGTTGGTCTTGAATTTGAGATCCTCCTGCTTCAGCCTTCTGAGCTTGGATTCTAGCATGTATACCACATGTGGCTCACTGTTCTTCATTTTAGCTCTCAGTCAAATCACCCGAGGAGCCTTAAAGATCTTTGCATGGAGCTGGGGTGCAGCTCAGTGTGGAACACTTGCCTAACACACACTAGACCCTGGGTTGGCTCGACAGTCACCGAGGACCTTTCTGTACCTGGTGTTTGAACACAAGACGTGGGAGTCTGCATCAGAAGCCACCCATTGTCCAACCATAGCAGCCTCCCCTGAGCCCGGGCACCCAGCGGGTAGCCTGTGTCCTTGCTTTTCTCTCTGGGAGGCGTGGCCAGATGCCAATGGTCAACAGCAAGTGAGAGCAGGCGTCACGGGGCTGCTGCTGGCACACTTTGTATTTCCATCCTTTTGCCTTCCTTCTCTATGTCCTGTGGCTGGAAGAAGTTTGGGGGTACTGCTCTCTGGGGGGCAGGCCTCATTTGCTACAGGAACTGGAAGAAGCAGATTCCCTTTGGGGGGTGTGGGCAGAATTGCCAGTGGCCAAAGCTGTTTGCATTCAGACATAAAGAGGAAAAACAAAGTCTTATCTTATGGGCTGGAGAGATGGCCTAGCAGTTAAGAGCGCCGACTGCTCTTGCAGAGGACCTGGGTTCAATCCCCAGCACCCACATGGTGGCTGAGAACCGTCTGTAACTCCAATTCCAGGAGAACTCCAGTTCCAGGGGAATCTGAAACCCTCTTCTGACCTCCGTGGCATTGCACAACACGGGTGCACAAACCTACATGCAGACAGTACATTCATACACATAAAAAAAAAGTCTTATCTTATTTAAGCTGATAAAAACCCAAACAGGGGCTGGAGAGATGGCTCAGAGTTTAAGAGAACTGGCTGCTCATCTAGAGGACCTAGATTCAGTTCCCAGCACCCACATGGCAGGTAACAACCATCCCTAACTCCAGTACCAGAGAATCTGACGCCTTCTTCTAATCTCCATGGGTACTATACCACATGGGTGCACTTACATACATGCAGGCGATATAGTCATACACATAAAATAAATGGTGGCTGGAGAGATAGCTCAGCACTTAAGAGCATTGGTTGCTCTTGCAGAGAACCTGGGTTTGATTTTCGGCACCCAGATGGAGGCTCACAAATACCTGTAACTCCAGGGGAGTTCCAGAGGAATCCAATGCCCTTCCTTCCTTCCTTCCTTCCTTCCTTCCTTCCTTCCTTCCTTCCTTCCTTCCTTCCTTCCTTCCTTCCTTTTCTCTCTCTCTTTTTCTTTCTATCTTTCTCTCTCTCTCTCTCTCTCTCTTTCTTTCTTTCTTTCTTTCTTTCTTTCTTTCTTTCTTTCTTTCTTTCTTTCTTTCTTTCTTTCTTTCTTTCGCGTATGGGTGTTTTGCCTGCATGTATGTAAGTGCACCTGTGTCATGCAATGCCCAAGGAGATCAGAAGGAAGGTGTCAGTTCCCTGAAACTGGGGTTATGGACAGTTGTTGGCCACAAATAGGTGCTGGGAATTGAATCGAGGTCCTCTGGAAGAGCAGCCAGTGCTCTTAACCTTTGAGCTGTTTCTTAAGCTCTGAGGCTGTGTTCTTGACACAGTTTGCTGTGTGACCTTGGGCAAGTCTGTTCCCTGTCTGAGCCTCTGGGAGCCAGCAGCCATTAAATGATGAGTGCTTAGAGGGGAAAACAGAAATGGCTCTCCCTGTCCTAGTGCTGGTCTTGAGGGTGAAGAGGAGGGTGCCTTTGCTGGCCAGCAGAGGGCGCTCTAGCCTCGGGACACTGACTTCCTTGGACCTGACCCCTCTAGGTGCCCCATTTGTCTCCATGGCCACCAAACAGAGGCACAACTACTCTGTCCCCAGGCTGTACCTACTTAGGAAAGGGGCCCAGCTAAGTCTCCCGTGGGGAGGGCAGCGCCTAATCTGGGCACATACCTCTCCGGCTCTGAGGGCCAGGCTCCCCAGCCCACACCTGTCAGGAACATTCCAGACACCTCAGACTGGCCAGGCTCCACTTTTCTCCCAAGATGCCGCAGCTACAGCTCTGGGTATGGCCTATACTGCGGGCCCCCAGGCTTTTCTGCCCTGCCTCGACTCGAAAGAGTCTTAACATATGTCTAAATCCTTGTTTTTTGAGATAACATCGCACTATGCACCCCAGCCTGGTCTCAGACTTAACGAGCCCCTTGCTTTTACCTCCTGAGGTTAGATTTTACTTTTATTCTTTTGAGACAGGGTCTCCATGTAGCCCAGCTTGCCTGGAACTAGTATGTAGACCAGGCTGGCCTCAGTCTCACAAGAGGTCTACCTGCTTCTGCCTGGGACTAAAGGCATGTGCCTGACTTAGATTTTATTTTTTAAATGATCATTAAAAAAAAAAGATTTGGGAGCTTATTTGTAGTTGGTGTCAACTAGATTCAAGGTTCATTTCTGTGGCTAACCATAGCCTTCTTTAATGTGACCAGATCTTGGCCAGAGAAAGAAAGCCCAGCTGCTTGGGGTTTCTAACACGTCATCTGAAAGTTTCCTGGGTCCCTCCCTGGGCGTGTTTCATCATGTCCCTGACCCTGGAGTTGAAAATAACAGTGTTGCCTGGTGCATGTCTTCACCATCTCCTGTATGCCTGCGCTGGACCGTCACAGTGCCTCCCGTGTGGCCCAGCCTGCCTTCCAGCACTTATATGCCTTCCCCTTGCCTCTCCCTCCTGTCCCCCTAGCCCAGGTTTCTGGAACCCCTCAGGGTGTTGGGCTCCCCACATACCCTGCCTTCTGTTTGTCCCGCCTTTTTTCACAGAGCCCGGAGCAGAGCTGCTGGGTCCCCATCTGTGGAGGACTTTCCTAAAAACCCTCCTTGAGATTAGATCCCCTCCCTCCCCACCCTTCACGGCAAGTTCTTCCTCCCAGACCCCAGTCCACATTTGTGCAGTTGACCTCTTTATGTGTTTGCCTCTCAACAGGGTGAGGTTGTATGCTTGAGTCCTTGCATACAGGAAGTGCTCAAGAGTTGCTGAATGAATAAATTCCCCCTGACGAGCCAAGATCTTTCTCCCAAGTAGGGGCTGGACCTCTACTGGGGCTTGGACAAAACTTCGGAGGCCTGCTACAGGACTCCGGGTGGGCCTATTCCCGTGATATAAACGAAAAACCAGTCCTCAGAGTCAAGAGCTCCAGGGGCCACCAGGGTCGCTGGGCTGAAGGGCCCTAGCCCTGACCTCAGCTGGCTTTGTGGGCAGGAACAGAAGCCAGCGCCCCCTCCGTCCCCTAGAGGCTCCCACAGAATGTCTTAGACATGGGTGCCAGGTGGTGGGACTTGGCTGTAGTGAGACAGCTGAGGTCTGACTCCCACTTAGCCCAGATCTGAGCTGGAAACCGTCCTCCCACTGGGGCCGGTAGGACTGCCTTGATCTCCACGACAGCCCAGTGCCCGGTGCACAGCTCTGAAGATATGCCAGCTGGAACTGCCCGGCCCCAAGGCCAGCAACCTCGACACGTTGCTCTGAGCTGCGCCGGGCTTGTGTGGCTCGCATCCCTGACTCCGAAACATGGGTGCATGTTAAGGAAAATAAGAGTTTTACCATCTCTGTGTTTGGGTTATTAGAAGGAGCTACATCTCAGAGGCAGAATCTCTGAGTTTGGGTCCTGACCTACATAGGCTGTGTGACCTTAGACAAGTTACATTACCTCTCTGAGCCTTGATAAACCTAAGGCTCAAATGGGAGAAGGGTGCTGGCTCTGTGTAAAGTGGGACTCAGCAAGTGGCTGCTTTTCCCAACTCTGTTCCAGGTTGACTTCTTGCCCCTTTAGATCAAGGGCTGTTTACACAGGCTCCTATCTGCCCTCTTCTGAGAAGCCCTCCTGGTTTCTTGAGGCTGGGGGAGCCACTTCCTTCCCTCCCCTCCTCTTTGACCTTGAATATGACCACGGATATACTTCTTTTTCGACCACAGTTCTTCCTTGAGGGGCTGAGATGGTGACATTCATGACAAATATCGTTGAAACCCTCTCCACCAGGTGCCTGGTGAAGGTGCTCAGTAAAGAGGAACCTGACTGTGTGAGTGCTGCGCATCTTGCTGGGAAGTTCCGATAGCTTATTCAGGGATTTTTTTTTTTTTTTGTCTTCTAAGCTCTTTCATTTTTTTCTTTATGTGTGTAAGTGGCTTGCATGAAAGTGCACTAGTGCATGCAATGCCTAGAGAGGCCAGAAGAGGGCATCAGATCCCTTGGAACTGGATTAATAGATGGTTGTTAGAGACCACGTGAGTGCCAGGAACTGAACCCAGGTCCTCTACAAGAGCAACCAGTGCTATTAACCATTGAGCCATCTCTCCAGAACCCTCCTCCCTGTTTAAAGACAGAATCTCGCCAGGCATGGTGGCACTAATCCCAGCACTTGGGAGGCAGAGGCAGGAGGATCTCTGTGAGCTCAAGGCCAGCCTGGTCAACATAGCAAGTTCTAGCCAGCCAGGGATATATATTAAGACCCTTTCTTAAACAAAGCAGAACAGGAGTAAAAGACTTGAGAAAGAACCTGGACCAGAAAGGTCAAGTCACATACCCAAAGCTTTGCTCTGACTTAGCAGGAGAAAGCGAGGCCTGCGACTTCAGGCTCCCAGCCCAGGTCTGAGCCCCTTCTCCCGACATCCTCTCTGGCATCCAAGCTCCCTGTCCTGCCTCCCACCACAATCTCCAGCCCTGGAGACACCCAGCTCAGTGCAGCTGCCGTCTGGTACTACCAGAATCATATTTTTACAAGGGCCAGCTCTCTAGGGGTCCAGCCTTCCAGCCCCAGGCTGGTGGGGGAGGTGGCTAAGAATAACCCCAGCCTGAGGCAGCCCGGGCTCCTGGGCAGCTGCTGCTCGGGGTGTGCCATGGGCAGGTCTGCGCTAAGTAAAGCAGAGGACTCTGTCCCCAGCCCCCAGGGACTTACCAGGTGACCTGGAAGGGAAGCGAACCCTGGACAGTACAGGTCAGCAGGACTGTAGTGTGCTCCCAGACAGCATGTGAACGAAGCGGGATCCAGAACCCGGGGCCCCTTCCGGAGCACAGCTCAATTAGTTCCTTGGCCTCTCGGACCTTCTTCTCTGTCTG
This sequence comes from Rhizomys pruinosus, assembly GCA_009823505.1. Taxonomy (NCBI): domain Eukaryota; kingdom Metazoa; phylum Chordata; class Mammalia; order Rodentia; family Spalacidae; genus Rhizomys; species Rhizomys pruinosus. The sequence goes on from VZQC01010255.1 coordinate 1,585,989, forward strand.
GAGGCGAAGGGGCAGGTGTGACTCCTAGGGACCAGGGAGTCCCCTTACCTCCCCCCCCCGCCCGATACCCAGACTCTGGCTGAGTACTCAATGCCCCCATCTTGAGGCAGCATTGCCCAGTGAACAGGGACTGGGCTCTGCCTTTACTAGCTGTAGAACCACAGGCAGGGTCTCAGTCTTCTTACCTGTAAAATGGGGATGACTGTGGCATTTACTCACCCCCATGGGGTTATAATGAGAATTGAGTAATTCATAAGAAGCACAGGAATTACATGAAGAAGGCTGTGAAGTGTAGCCTGGACAGAGGGCAGGAAGTGACATCACACCCTTCACAATAGTCAGGGACGTTTTCTGAAGGTCGTGTAGACACTGGAATGTCACTCTAAAACCCAAGCTCATTTCATTTCCACCTCAGCACAGAGCTGTTCTACCCGCACCCTGTCACAGACGAGCAGCTGAGGCTCAGGACCTTCCCCGAAGTCCTTCCCTTCCCATACCACACAGCTGAGGGTAGAGACACGGGGATTTGAATCCAGGACCCCAGGCCCTTTCCTGGGCGCCTTCTGGAAGGGGATGAGAGTGAGGATGAGGCGCGTGGTCCCAGATCCAAGGTGGGGGCTCCCCAGTGCCTCACTCGGTGCCGTAGGGCCTTCCAGTCTCGTCTCTGGCGCAGCAGCCGCTGGGTCCGTAGGAAGGCCATCTCCATCCTCTCCCGGTCATTGCCGAAGCCCACTCGCTTCTGCCCCCGCTCCTCCAGTTCCACTGTGGAGGTCTGGCGCCTCAGCTTGGCTTCCCTGCCAGGACAGAAGCAGTCAGGACTTTGATAGGGCCCATGAAGCCTGGCATGGTCTGGTCAGTGCTAGCCTATACCCAGCATGCCAGTGGTACTTGTGAGTCTGCTTCAGGGATAAGGATGACCCTGCACTCTTGCCTGTCTGGAGACATCTTTATAGGGAGCTGGTGATGCAGCTCGGTTGGTAGACTGCCTGTTCAGCATGCACAAAGGCCTGGCTTAGATTTACAGCACCCCAACCCAAATGTGTCCACACATGCTTGCAATCCCAGCATTTAGGAGGTAGAGACAGGAAGATCAGAAGTTCAAGGCCAGCCTCAACTACATAGTGAATTTGGACAACCTGGACTACGTGAGACCCTGCCTCAAAAAAAAGTGCGTGTGGTGTGTGTGTGTGTGTGTGTGTGTGTGTGTGTGTGTGCATGTGACCCTGCTTACAGCTGGAGTTTAATAGTGCTTGTCTGTAGGAGTATGCGAGGCCTCTATACAAACCATTGTTGGCCTATTTTCACCGTGGCCAAGTAGACAGATGTTTGCCTTCCCATCTCATAGGGTGGGAAACTGAGGCACCAGTGACTTGCTTCAGACCAGCAGGACCATGTATCAGAGCTCCACGGCCAGGGCCCTTTCCAAAGCCACGGTGCCTCTGGAGAGGTACTGAGGGGTCTCCCCTTCCTCGTGTGAACCTCGAAGTCCAATGTCACTCCCGAAGTCCAAGTCCCTCTTCTGTTTATAAAGCTTATTAATGATGAGGGTAGAACCTTGGGGACAGTCCCTTCCTGCAGTGGGTGGACTCTTCAGGTCAAGGCAAGAAGGCCTGGCAGGGACAAGGTATCTAGTTTGCACTGCGTCGATGCCCTCTGCTCCAGGTGCAACTCCAGATTCTACCGTTAAGTGTCAATGGGAGCCCAGTGGGGTGGAAGGAGGCAGGAGACCAGAGACGGACAGGACATCCCTGACTCTGCTAGGGGTCTTTGGGATAGTCATGTGACTTACCAGGACAACTCTGAGGAGGCCGTCAGGGCCAAGGCAGCTGCCAGGGCGTAGTCGGCGGCACTGAACTGCTGTTCTTCCTCACTGTGCCAGGAGAGAGGGAGGTCAGGGTCCTGCGGGATTGCCTGGGATTGCGGCTGCAACTCCGCTCTCCAGCACGCAACACTGAACTTCCTCCTAATACTGCACCACCTTCCTCATGCTGGGGTCTCAGAGAGCAGGGATGACTCCACCCCTAGAAAGCCTCTAAGAGGGGCTGGAGAGATGGCCTAGCGGTTGAGAGCACCGACGCTCTTGCAGAGGACCCGGGTTCGATCCCCAGCACCCACATGGCGGCTGAGAGCTGTCTGTAACTCCAATTCCAGGAGAACTCCAGTTCCAGGGGAATCTGAGACCCTCTTCTGACCTCCGCGGCATTGCACGACACGGGTGCACAGACCTGCATGCAAACAATACATTCATACACATACAAAAATAAAAAAAAATAAAAAAAAAAAAGAAAGCCTCTAAGAGAGTTGGACTGTTAAGATGTGACACATCCCCTGAGGGACCCGCGTTGAAGTCTTGGTCCACAGTCAGAGGATCTAGCTATTGAGAGGTGACTGGAGCACAAGGGCTGTGTCTTCATCAGTCAGTTAATCGCTTGATGGAGTCGTAGTTCGACCTTATTACTGGGAATGGTAGAAACTTGCAGAGGTGGGCTTGGTTGGAGGAAGCAGATCTGGGGTCAGGGGGTCATCATGATCTGAGCCCCGTCTTCCATTTTGCTCACTGCTCCTGGCCTCCCTTCCACCACTGAGGTTTGGGCTCACCTCAGAGTCACAGCAGTGCAGCGAGCTGAGCATGGAAGGAACGCCCTAAGGGGTGAGCTGGACTAAATGCTTCCTCCCCAGATATCTTCCTCAGGTACTGGGCACCGTGCCTAAAGGTCCCTAACGCATTCCCCATCAGACTGGGGCCCCCAGAGAGACAGGGTGTGTGTCTCCTCTCAGACGGGGTCTCTGGACGACTGCCTTGTGTTCTTTCATTCGGACTGGGCTCTCGGAGAGCAGGGCTGTGCTCCCTCATCTTAGATGGAAGTCTCTAGAGGGCTGGGCCGAGCTGCTGGGGTGGGGCTGTCCCTGGGGAAGGGTCACCGGGACGGAGCTAGTTCGCTCGCCCACCTGCTGCGGTAGGTCCACCTCCGGACAGAAGAACCCATGTGCAGGCTGTGTTGTCGCTCCTCCTTCTGCTCCTCCGCCTGCCTGTGTTCCACCCTGTGGACCTGCACAGCCTGGGGGGCCTGGGGCCCCCCAGCGCTTCCAGGACTGTGAGGCAGAGTCATGGCTGCAAGTCGGGCAACCTGTTGAGGTCAAGACACACGGTCAAGACACATTGTCCGAGTAGATATCCGCCTGTCCCTCCCCATGGGTTGTGGAGGTTCCAGGGTGAGAAGTTCTTTTCTAGTGGGGGAGGGACCCATGCTTGGAGACAGAGGCAGGCTCAGACAGAGCCTGGTTTCTCTGCTGCCGCATGCGCTTTGGCAGCCAGCGAGCAGAGCCCCATTGAGGAGCAGGGCCTTGGCTGACAGGGGCAGTTTTGGCCCATTTATCTCTTTCTCTGGGCCTTGGCTTTCCAGACCATGAGAGAGACTGCACGCTGCTGCCCAAGGCTGGGTCCAGGTCTCTGAATGGGCAGGTGTTCCATCTCTCCTGTGTAGGTCACTCCCCATCCCAGCCCTACGCCTGTGCACGGCTGGCTGCCGCCCCCACCACTGCAGCCGCTGTTCCAAGTCTAACCTGAGTCTGCCACCATAGCAAAAGGGGCAAGGTGGATGCTCTGGGTCAGTTCTCGGGGCGACCCCATGATCGTAGCTCCTTGAACTCCTTGAACTTTCTGAGTACCTAGGGTACTCAGAAAGATTAAATGGGTACCTGGAGTAATAAATCCTGCTCATCTGTCAGACATTACCACCTTCTTCCTTAGAAGCCTTGATAAAATCAAATAGACTTTCTAGAACTTTCTCTCTTTCAGTCCTTTTAGTACTTTTAATCTGTACCTCACAATTTGGTTCTTATTCAGAAAATGCTTTCTCTTCCCATTTAATTAGTTCCTATCTGTACATATACAGTGTATGTGACTCATGTGTGTGTGTGTGTGTGTGTGTGTGTGTGTGTGTGTGTGTGACTCAGGCTGCTGAGTCTTTGCTGTAGTCAGCTGTCAGCACAGGATGCTCCAAAATGTTCCTCGGCTCCCGAGAAGCAAAACCAAAGCACAGTTGGCCTCCGTGGCCTCCCTCTGGCTCCTGTTGGCTAGAAAGCACCTCAGCACCTAGGGGACAGCCAGCCCCACTCATCCCGCCTTCCTTCCTCAGCCCACAAGCCTGACTCTGGGGAGCTAGGCTCCCAGGCTCTCCTCAGACAGTGACTGGACAGTCTATGACGTCAGTGCTGGCTCTCTAACCTGCCCCCTGCCCCGCAAGGCCAGCAGCCTCCTGACACTCAGCGTCCAGACCCCTGCCTCTGTGGTGAGCCACGAATGCTTTTTAAAGCACTGACTACAGTGTGGGATTAAGCAGGAGCAGGTTCTTGGCCTCTACTGCCCTTTCCCACAGGGCTGGGGGGCCATGGGGGCCTGCCAGGTTAGGAGAGGCAGGCACATGCTCCAAAGCCCAGTTGTTGGAGCTGGCTGGGCCAGAGAAGACACATCCTGCCCAGTGGGTCGGCTCAGGCTGCGACATGCCGTGGCTCCCCGGCTCCCCAGAGGGTACTGTGACCTGGTCCTGGTTAGTGGAGGCAGTGCCTTTCCCAGGGGAGCCTCAATATCCCAGTCACCCTTTGCTGGATGAACTGTGGCAGATCCAGGATTTGCATTGCCGGCCTCTTTCTGTGCCTCTGTGGGGTTGGCCAGGCAGAGCTCAGCCGCTGCTGGGCCTGCCAGACCCCACTTCCCAACTATGGCAGCAAAGACTCTAGTGCCTAGGGCATCCCTGGAGTCTCCCCGCTTTTAGCTTTCACATCAAGGTGGACTCCTATCAGAAGCCTTGGGGGTCACAGAGAAAAGTGGGAGGGGACCGAGGGTTCTAGGAGTCCCCATTTTTACTTGGGGTCCTGCCAAGCTCAAATCTCTCACATACTCCCTACCACAGGCCCACATACCACAGACTGTAGACATATATGTACTAGAGACATATACATCACAGACATACAGCATAAATATATACTCACATATCATAGACATAATTCCTATAGATATACACACACAAACCCACATTCCATAGACATACACCATAGGCACACATACATACTCCACATACATGTACACACCATACACACAGTCCACATATACCATATTATATCACATGCACACACACACACACACACACACACACACACACACACGCACGCACGCACACACCAATGACTCCCCTGGAAAGCTGAGGTCTCTCTCTATAGGGCTCCCTCCGACCCTGAGCCCTGCATGTGACTCACAGAACAGCCGTGTCCACTCAGGCGTCTCTGGGAGAGAAAGAAGGTCCCTGGTCTTCCTGCCCTCAGCTCCGTGAGGACGGGGGAAGAATGCTGTCTTGGAGCCTACACTGTCTTAAATATAGCAGTGCTAAGACAGTGTGCTGACAATGGAAGGGAGCTATGGCAGGGGCGGGGCGGAGGGGAGGGCCATCTGTCCTGCCAGCAGTGCTGGGCAGCAGGGACGGGTGGGGAAGCCCCCACCCCTCATACTGCACCTCCCCTCTAGCCTTTCCATCCAGCCCCGGCCTCTAGAGGGAAGAGTAAATGGAGTGTGGACGGTGGCGGTGCACGGTGTTCCCAGCTGTGACAGCCTGATCTCAAGTCTTCCTCTAGTTGCTGGGTGTCCTATAGAAGGTACTCAGCTTCTCTGATATGATTTTCCTTCTGAAGAACAGAAGGGTCAGGGTACCTGGACTTCATGGACAGTAAGGGAATGTGACCTAAACATGATCCTTTAGAGCTCATGAATGATCCCGGCTAGGGCAGAAGGGAATATGTGGTTTCTCCGTGTTCATGCCCGGGGCAGTTGTTGGCTCCACCTTCAGCCTGCCCCTGGTCATGTGTGCAGGGCAGGGGTAAGAGAGGAGCTGTTAGGGAGGTATGTGGCCCCAGAGCATGCACAGGTCTGGGAAAGCTATACGACCTCCAGGTAGGAGGGCACGACTTTTCCACTGGCCTCCTGGGAACACAGGCAGCCAGGGTCACATCACTGCCACTGACTTGCTCTTCCTGGAGAGAGAGTGAGGAGCAGTGAGGTCTTCAGCCCCAATCTTAATCTCTTGTCTCACCTGAAAAGCCATTTCCGGGCTGGAGAGATGGCTGAGCGGTTAAGAGTACCGACTGCTCTTGCAGAGGACCCAAGTTCGATTCCCAGCACCCACATGGGGGCTAAAAGCCGTCTTTAAGTCCAGTTCCAGGGGAATCCGACGCCCTCTTCTGACCTCTGTGGCATTGCATGACATGGGTGCACCAACCTACATGTAGATGGTACATTCATACACATAACAAAAAAATTAAAAAAAAGAAAAGCCCTTTCTAAGCTTCCTCGACTCTGTCTCCTCCCCAGGACAGTGTTAAATAGCAGCTCTGAGGGAGAATGCAGGCCATTCTCCATCATCTTTTTGTGTTGTTTTGAGACAGGGTTTTACTATGTAGCCCAGGCTGGCCTGCAACTTGCAACTTTCCAGCCTCAGCCTCCTGAGTGCTATGATTACAAGCATATACCACCTTACCCTCTCCAATTCCTATTGTCCCCATCCCCAGGAAGAACTTTCTAGAACTCATACATTTGCTGTGAAGGCTAGATGTGATGGCTGAGGGGTACCCCCCCAAAATAAAGAAAATGTGTGTGTACGCATGTGTATGTATTGGAGAGCAATAGAGGAAGATATTTGATATGGATCCCTGGCCTCTTTACAGTCACATGAACACACACTCACATGGATGGACACACACACGCGTGCACACACACACACACGCGTGCACACACACACACACACACAATTTGGAGGACCACCTCTTTGCAGAATAATCATGAGACTCAGTTGTGATAGAAATGTGTGCCAAAGTGCTGGCTCAGCATCTTGATTGTATTTCTTTCCTTCTTTCGCCTCTTTCTCTTCTTTTCTTTGTCCTTTTTTTTTTTTTGCTGCACTGATGACCAAACTAAGGGTTATTGGAACCCTGTCATTCTCAACTCTACACCATTCCCCCTTCCCCAGAGCAATGAAACTGTGACCAGTGGCGCCACCCGGTGTTGTCAGTGGAGAACTGCCTCGCCCAGTGACTACTCCTCATTCCTAGGTCAGTGGAGCTTCTCTTCTTCTCTGTAGCATTCTGGTTAGTTCCAGCTGCTGTTCTCCTTACGCACACAGATCAAAGCTTCCTGTTTCTCTTCCTTCTTACAGTGGAAAGGAAAATAGTCTGAAGCAGTCAGGGAGATAGGGGCTGAGTGGTGGGCTGGACTTTCTGACCCTCAACACCAGTCAGGACTGGGAGAGCGCAGGACTGTCTCTCTCCCTGGTCATTCCTACCTCAGTTTACTGCTTCTGCCCCACTGTCTGGAAAGTCAGGTGGGGGCAACAACAAAGTCACAGTCTCTTTGCCCAGGCTGCCCCTCAGACTCAAGAGGGACAGAGAATGACTCAGGCTCTCAGGGAACCTGCAGATGTTTGCGTATTTCAGGGGAGAAACTCAGGCAAGTTCTAGATGCTTCCAAGGCTGGGGCGGGGGAGGGGGGTGGTGGTGGTGGTGTTGGAGGTTAAGGGTTTAGTCGCCCCAACCTTGTTGTCTAAGGGGTGTGAATGAAGCCCAAGGGTGGAGACACTGTCCTTCAATTTACTTGAGAGGAAACCCCACAGGAATTCCTTACAAATGTATATTTCTGGGCCTGTTCGATGGGTTACTGGCTAGAGGCACTTGCCACCAAGCCTGATGACCTGCATTCAATTCCCAATATAGTGGAAGGAGAGAACTGTGTCCCACAAGATGTCCCCTGACCTCCACACATGCCCCATGGCACCCCCCCCACAAAATAAATAAAAGTTAATAAAATATAGATACATTTTTTTGGTCTTTTATTGAGAGGGTCTCCCCATATCCCCAGCCATCCTAGAACTCACCATGTAGACCAGGCTGGCCTTGAACTCACAGAGATCCGCCTGCCTCTGCCTCCTGAGTGCTGGGATTAAAGTCATGCGCCACCATGACTGGCCAGATACAGATGTTCTTTTTTTTCTTTTTTTTTTTTAGATGCGTTCTTAAGCCTGGCATGGTGGTGCGCATTCGTAATCCCGACTCTGGGGAGGCACAAATAGGAGAAATGTCATGAGTTCAAAATCAGTGTGGGCTATGTAATGAATACCAGGCTCTGTTCCATGACTCTGGCCCAAATAACAATAAAAAAAGCATCTCTTGGAGGCTGGAGAGATGGCTCAGCAGTTAAGAGTACTGGCTGCTCTTCCAGAGAACCCGGGTTGATTCACGGCACCCACATAGTGGCTAACGACTGTCTGTAATTCCAGTTTTAGGGGATCCAGTGCCGTCTTCTGACCTCTTCAGGCAGTGCACGGTATGAGTGCACTTATAAACATACAGAGAAAATACTCATATGCATAAAATTAAAAAATTGAAAGCTAACTCTCTCTCTCTTTCCCTCCCTCCCTCCCTCCCGCCCTCCCTCCCTCTCTCCTACCCCCAGGAGTGTTGGAGCTTTGGTTTTGGTCAGGCTGGGCTGGTCTATATCAATAACCTCCTGTTGTGATCCTGTTATGAATGGGGAAGTCTGAAATGCTTCGCACAGGCACATTCATCTGAACTCTGGGTCCCTGGCTGGTGCTGCTGTTTGGGGGATTATAGAACCTTTGAGATATGTGGTTGTCTAGCAGAAATGGGTCTTTGGAGATAGGCCGCAGACGTCATCTCTGCTTGGTGCTGGCCTGAGCTCTCAGATCCACCAGGACTTGAGGAGATGCTGGCTCATTCTCACCATGAAGAGAGCTGCTCCCGATGCCACCGTCCTGATGGAAGGTTCTATCAGAAACCATGAGCTGAAATAGATTCCCCTCCCCCCCCAATAGCCCCAGCTGGCCTGGATCTCTCTATGTAGATCAGGTTAGCCTTAACCTCACAGAGATATGCTTGCCTCTGCCTCCGGAATGCTGGGATTAAAGGTATGCTCCAGCCGGGCGTGGTGGCGCATGCCTTTAATCCTAGCACTTGGGAGGCAGAGGCAGGCGGATCTTTGTGAGTTCAAGGCCAGCCTGGTCTACAGAGTGAGTTCCAGGACAGCTGGGGCTACAGGGAGACCCTGTCTCGAAAAGACCAAAAAAAAAAAAAAGGTATGCTCCACTATGTCTGAGTCATTTCTCTTTTTTGAGACAGGATCTCCTGTAGCCCAGACTGATCTCAACCTTACTATGCAGCTGAGGATGACCTTCAGGTCTTGCCCCACCATGCCCAGTTTACAGGTTTGTGCATGCTAGTCAAGCCCTCTATCAACTGAGCTTCACCCTCAAGTTGTTGTTGTGTGTGTTGAATGCACACGTGTGTGTGTGTGTGTGTGTGTGTGTGTGTGCCCTATGTACACATGTACAGAGTAGAGAAGATGATGCCTGGGGTGGCGCTCCATCTTTCCACTTTATTCCCTGAGACAGCATCTCTCACTGAACCTGGAGTTAGGTTAGCCGCCAAAAAGCCCCAGGGGTCCTCTTGTGTAAAGCATGCCCTGAGGTGCTGGGGGTACAGGAGATTTGAACTCATGTTCTCAGGTTGGTGTAGTAAGTGCTCCTTCCTTACTGAACTGCTGTGGTGAGTCCCCCTCATTCATGGTTTTGCTCACACGGGTAGGCTTCTCTTCCTTCCTTACTGAACTGCTGTGGTGAGTCTCCCTCATTCATGGTTTTGCTCACACGGTTAGACTTCTCTTTCTTCCTTACTGAGTCTCCCTCATTCGTGGTTTTGCTCACACGGTTTCAGATGCATTCAATCAACATTACAAGGAAAATCAACATTACATGAAAAAAAACATTACATGGAAAGCTCAAGAAAAAAGATCCATAAATTTTAAGTTACCTGCTATTCTGAGTAACATGATAACGTCTTGTAGCATTCCACTCCACGACCAGACCTAGATGAATCATCCTGCGGTCCAGTGTTTCCACACTACATGCTAGCCACCTGATAGTGGCTTTGGGTTGTCAGGTTGGTTATTGATATCTCAGTACTTATGTCCAAGTACTTTAAAAAAAATTTTTAAAATTAATTTTATTTATTTCTGTATGTGTATCAATGTACTGTCTGCATGCAAGTCTGTGCACCCGTGTCGTGCAATGCCGCGGAGGTCAGAAGAGGGTGTCGGATTCCCCTGGAACTGGAGTTCTCCTGGAATTGGAGTTTCAGACGGTTCTCGGCCGCCATGTGGGTGCTGGGGATGGAACCCGGGTCCTCTGCAAGAGCAGTCGGCGCTCTTAACCGCTAGGCCATCTCTCCAGCCCCTTCCAAGTACTTTTTATTGTATGTATGCAGTTGTTCTTCTATTTTACTATGTGATTATTAATCTCTTCCTGTGCCTAATTAAAAAAAATTATGTGTATGAATGTTTTGCCTGCATGTATCTAAGTACATCACTTGTATGCAGTGCCCTCAGAGGCCAGAAGAGGGCATCAGATCCCCTGGAATCGGAGTTAAGAATGATGTAAGCCATGGGTGATATGGGTGCTGGAAGTGAATCTGGGTCCGCTGGAAGAACAGCCAGTGCTCTTAACCACCGAGCTATCTCTCCAGCCCTCTTCCTGTGCCCAATTTATAAATTAAGATTTATCATGTATCTGTGTATTTACAGGAGATTTGGTAGTATCTATGCTTTCAAGCATCCTTCTAGATATAACATTGGCATTTATAAAGTTCATACTTGAAGAACCACACAACTGAGTTACAACAAAACCAGTCAAAAGATTTCATGGTGTTTTAATTAAGTCTACAGTTTTGTTTTGGGCTGTTTTCACAGCTGTCCTTGGCTGCAGGTGACTTATGGGCCATGGGTTGGACATGCCTACTTTAGGGTGATGGAATGTTACCCCAGGAACACTACTCTGGGCTCTGCTACAGGTATAGACAGGTGGCACCTTGGAGACTCGCCTCTCTTTGGGGGAATTAGGGCAGGGCTATAGACTTTCCTGGTCATGGGGTCAGAGCGTAGGACTCTCGGGAATGCCAAGGCCCCTGTCCAGCCCCTGGAGGACCCAGATACCCTGTCTTCTTGCTGGATTCTGCCCAGCTACAAGCCTGGGATGCCAGGGAGGGGTACGTGAAGTGATATTGAATTGGGGGACTCTTACAGGTGGCTCACAGGCTTTCTCCTCGGAAACTCCTAAGTTCTCCCTCATTTCCGGTATGGTTCAGCCCTGAAATTTACAGTCTTTCATTTAGAAAAAAATGCCTCTGTAGCTGGACCCACGACGTTCAGTCCGGCTGTTCAGTTGCTTTTCACTGATAAACAAGGTGAAGACAGTTAACCTTTGGCTAGAGATACTGTGTCAGTGACCTTAGAGAGAGGTTAAATATTAATGACATAGAGATAAGAGCCCCACCTGTCACCATGTCCTGGCAAGGGGGGAGAAGGGGACACAAAGTTAAGTATAGAAAAAGGACACGGCGCACTTTGGGAGAGTTACAATGACGCAAGTGGAATTCGGTGCTGTCTCTCAGAAATGTGGGGCAAGTAGGCCATGGGGGGGGTCACCTGTTTCTTAGGAACTCATTGGGGTCCTCCTCTCCTTGGGCCCTGCCAGACAGCTTCCAAGAATTCCAACGCAGCAGTTTTTTCTCTGGCGATGAAAACCCCAGGTTTGATTGTGGCCTCTGCAGCGGGGCCCAGGCAAGAGTCTTCCACTCTCTGGGCCTCTGGGTCTTCTGGGCAAGGGGAACAGGATAAAGGGTGTGGCTTTTTGGCAGCAGACAGCCGAACGTGCTTTCTCTTCCGGGGCGTAGCCTGTGTGTGTCACGAGGAGGTCGCCAGACAGAGGCCTGGGGCCACCTCAGTGACAGAATGGCCTCTGTTCAAACAGATTCTACCGACACTTGAAACTGCAGGAAAAAGTTCTGTGCCACTGGCTCCCAGCCCTGCTTCCAGAGGCCCTTATTTGTCCGAGTTACATAGCCTAGTCTTTTCCCGGAACAGTCCCCAGGCCCCCATGAGACTATGCCCCTGAGCCTGAAGCCAACTTCAATGGAGGGACTCCTTCCTTGTGAGGCTAGGCTTTCATTTTATTAATTTATCTAATTTATGTGTATGAGTGTTTTGCCTACATGTATGTAAGTGCATCACATAGGTGCAAGCTCACAGAGGCATCAGATTCCCTGAAACTGAAATTAAGGACGGTTGTTAGCCACCATGTTGGTGCTGGGAATCGAACCTGGGTCCACTCAAGAGCAGCCAGTGCTCTTTAACCGCTGAGCCATTTCTCTAGTCCCTGCTGCCAGATTTTTTTTTTTTAAACAACCACAACAGGAAACAGGTCCCCAAGCGCCATCAAGCACCTCCTATGCATTCATTCATCCTCGGCCCCGCCCCCTGAGGCGGGTGTGACAGTCCTGTTTCTGTGGATGAGGAAGCTGAAGTCTGAGCTGTGATTCACTCGCTTGACATCTCGAAGTTGCCAGGTGGAAAGCCGGGATTCACACCCAGATGGGCTATGTCTCTAAAGCTCTTCTGTTCCGTGGCCCCATGTGTCTTTCAAATCCCTGCCTGTGCATTCCTGCCTTAACAAAAGTTCCACGCAGCTCCTTCTGTGCTGGACTAGTGATTCCCCAGGATACCTTTCCTGGGGAGCCAGGTTGGCCCTCTGGCAGGGCATGAGTCTCACGCCACACTCCCCCTGCGACTTGCCACTGTGTTGCCTCTGGCCTTGGCAGAAGTGCCAGGTGTGTTGGTTCTGCCTAGCCTGCCAGTCCAGGGAACTTCAGAGGAGGCCGACGCCTCACTCAGTTAATCTAGGTTCGGAGCTGGCCAGGTAACAGATGAAGAGAGGCAGACTTCCCGTGAGCCTTGAGTTGAGTGTCCTAGTAGGCCCTGTATTACCTCACTGTCTATCCTGACTGCTGGGCTCTGTGGCACAGGCCATTTGCACATGCTGCTAGTCCATGAGAGGAAGTCCAGGCCTACTCCAATCTCTCCTCAGGATTCCCACTGCACTGTCAGGGCCAGGCCTTTGAAAAGAGAGTCCAACTCGGTGGGCTGCTCCAACTCAGAGGCCCCCTCACCCTGGCCCACGGCCCCGACTACTGGACCGTTGTCTTTGGGACACACTAGAGAGTCCAACACAGTGGGCTGCTCCAGCTCAGGGGCCCCAGCACCCTGGCTCATGGCCCCGTCTACTAGACTGTCATCTTTGGGACACACTAGAGAGTCCAACAGGCCCCAGGGACTTGGACCCTGGTCTGAGGGGGAATGGGCGTGCAAAGGCAGGGAGACCAGGTGGCCTTCGATCTGGACAGAGGAAAGGAGGGAGAGTACCCCCTTCGGGAACTGCGGTGTCCCTGGCTCCTTACTGTGGAGGGAATGGATGTCAGGTCCTCTGTCTGCGCAAAGTTCCAGAGGCGGGGGGAGTGACTTTGCTCTTGACGGCTCTTCCACAGCTAAGGAAGTGACTCCTTGCAGAGAAACGTCCTCCTGGAGACAGCTTCCGGCCAAAGTCTCTTTCTGGAGCTGACCTTTTAGCCTGAGGTGTTTGGGACTAGAGAGAGTCCCAGGGACAGAATCTTTGCCAGAATCTTCCATGCACACAGCATAAGAAGTAGACCAGCTGTCCAGAAGGGCCTGCGGGGCGTAGGAGGAAGGCTGGGCCTTTGCCACCTGCTGCAGAGTATAGACTGGAGCTTTGGTATCAGAAGCTACCTGAGGTGCATAGGATGGGAGCTGGACATCGACGTCGGGGGCAGACTTTGGGGCATAGGACAGTGGAGACAGTGTCTGCTGAGGTGGCACATTGGTGGGCCGGAGGGCAGAGACAGCTGGCTGCTGTACGTAGCTGATCTCAGGCAGGCTGTGCCGCTGTGCAGCTCTAGGTGGCTCTCTAGGCCCAGAGACCATGACCTGGGAGTATTGCACCAGACTGCTGGGGCCATTGAGGTCCAAGACAGGGATCAGCACCTGCTCCTGGATGAATCGCAGAGGCTGGAAGGTCAGCACTCGCTGGACATTCTGCATGGATGACAAGAATCCACCTCTTAGAGCGTGCTCTAAGTTTTATTTATTTGGCATGTGACTGTGTACATGATGTACGTACATGTTCATGCATGTGGGGGGGCCTGTGGAGGCCAGGGGTTGATGTGGGATATCTTCCTCCATCACTTGCTAGCTTATATATGGTTTGTTGTTTTATTTTCCTTTTTGGTTTTACACTTTTTTTGGTATTTTTGAGACAGGATCTCCCTTTTAGTACCAGGTGTCCTGGAGCTCACTCTGTAGACCAGGCTGGCCTTGAACCCACAGAGATCCACCTATCTCTGCCTCCTGAGTGCTGGGATTAAAGGCATGCGCCACCACGCCCGGCACTAGCTTATATATGGAGGCGGGTCTCTCAATTGAGTCCAGAGCTCATCAATTCAGCTAGTCTAGCTAGCCAGCTTGCTCTGGGGATTCCCCAGCTCTGCCTCCAGAGCACTGGGATTACAGGTTACAGCATCATCCCCCTCCCACCCTCCATTTATGTGGTGTTGGGAAGCTAAACTCTGGTCTTCACACTGCACAACAAGAACTTTACCTGCCGAGCCATATCCCCAGCCCCATGGTCTAAGTTTTGTCATATGCAAAGTTCATAAGAGGGAGGGATGGAGGTACATAACCCACCCCTTCTGCCCCTCAAAATCTTTTCAAATACACCCAGCCTGTAAAGCAGGATGAGGTTCATGCCTGTAATCCCAGTATTAGAGAGGCTCATACAGAAGGATCTAGAGTTTGAAGTCGGACTTGGCTACATAGTAAGACCTTGTTTTGAAAAATTAAAACTAAACCAAACAAACAAACAAACAGGTATGGTGGCTTCTAATGCTCAGGTTATATCTCAGAAGAGTGATTTAAGCTCTGCTTGCTTTAGGTGATGGGCAATCAGGATAACCCAGATCCTCAAAGTGGTGGCCCACACTGCCGCTTGGCTCACAGGCCCTGAGGGACTGATTCAGGGGTTGAGGTGGAGAACGATGGGGAAGCAGTGGAGGCTGGAAGACGCTGACAGACAATGGCTGGCCAAGACTGTGACACTGTGCCCTCTGAGCCCCTCGGTCCTTCAGATGGTGACAACTGGCTCCAGAGGCCAGTGGCTCCCAAAGTCTTCATTATTAAAATTAGGTGGCACAGGTATTTGAATATTAAGAGATTTTATGTTATAATCTGAAACCTGACTTCTTTTGAAAAAAATGTGGAGATGGGCAACCAAGCAGGGGCGGACCTCTACTGCCCATTTAGGAGCATGTTTGTTTGTTTGTTTGTTTGTTTTTGAGACAGGGTCTCCCTCTAGCCCCAGCTAGCCTTGAACTCTCTATGTAGACCAATGTGCTAGGATTAAAGGTGTGTGCCATCATGCCAAGCTCAGGGTTTTTTTTTTTGTTTTTTTTTTTTTTTGAGACAAGCTTTTACGTAATCCAATCTGGCCTTTGAACTCAATATATAGCCAAGGATGACCTCATGCTGAGAATACAGATGCAGACACCACCACATCAGGTCTATGAAGTTCCAGGGCTTCCTGCATGCTAGGCAAACGTTCTACCAACAGAGCTGCACCCCCGCACGGAGATCTGCATGACTCTGCCTTTTGGGTGCTGCGATTAAAAGCATGCATCATCATGCCCAGCCTGTCCAATTGTCTTAATCGCATACTCTCTTCACAACCCCTGCCCCCCAACCCCCCGCCCCCCGCCCCCCGCCTCCAGGGGACACAGTAGGCTCAATCTGCTTTGTGGTCAGATCTCTCTCTGTCTCTAGGTCTCCCTTGGCCCCTGATGGGTGACTCACCAGGGAGTTGGGAGGTGCTGGTGGCTTGGTCACGTATCTGTAGCTCAGGTAGCAGAGCAAGCCGATGAGGAAACCCGTGGAAAACAGGATGGCGCCTGAAAAGGAGTAGGCCCATGTCCGGTCTGCAGAAGAGGGGTGTGTGAGGCTGAGCGCAGCTGGGTCGGGTCCCAGGGAGCACAGCTGGACAGCTCTCAGACCAGGGGAGGTCTTCACCCTCAAATCCCACAAGCACTGTTAGGGATGTAGCTCAGTTGGTACACTGCTTGCCTAGTATGCCCAGAGCCTGAGGCTCAGTCCCCAGCACTGTGTAAACATGGCGTGGTGGTACATGCCTCTAATCTCGCTTGGGAGGATCAGAAGTTCAAGGTCATCCTTGGGTATATAGATATCCCAGATCACATGACCAGCTCATTTAAGCCCCACATACAGCTACTCTGTGGTCATCCTTTGGGCTAAGCCTCTGCATACCAGCTAGTACCTGACCCAAGAAGGAGATGTGCCTCAGCAGGACACAGGCTTTGGCCATAGGCATAGGGAAATTCTGAGTCCCTAGTTCTCAGAGTGTGGTCTACAGGGGGTGGCAGGCAGGCTAGATGGATCTGTCTCCAGGCAGGCAGGGCTAGATGGATCTGTCTCCAGGCAGGCAGGGCTAGATGGATCTGTCTCCAGGCAGGCAGGGCTAGATGGATCTGTCTCCAGGCAGGCAGGCCTAGATGGATCTGTCCCCAGGCAGGCAGGGCTAGATGGATCTGTCTGCATTGCTGGGGTTGTCTTCTTCTGGGGGTGGGGGGGGTAGGTCTGCATCAGAGCAGCACCTTCCAGAGGGAGGGCAGTGAGCAGGCAGGGCACCTCTGGCTGGGTCTGAAGGCCATTCTACTTTCCTGGCTCAGATCAGAGGACAAAAGGAAGGGGTAGGTGGTAACAGAAGGATCTGTCCACTGTCTCCCATATTCAGATGACAGGCTGGGTGTTGGGGGGACTATGCTCAGGAGCCGGGGAAGGCACCACACTTCCTAAAAGTAAAGAAGGACCAACTGACCTCTAATACCAATGCTTCTTTCTCCATGTGGCCTGTGAACTAGGACAGGTCCTGTTGTCAGTTTGAGGGGAACTTGTGAAAGGCTGGGGGAGGCTGATGCAAATGGAGGCTCTGGTGACATGGCATTTTGGTTATTTGGGGCCCTGTCCCTCCACATCACCTCCTTCTCTTCGTGACCCCCAATGGCCTCAGCTGGCCTCCGTATGAGAGTTCATCACCTGCCAGAGTGGAAATCTTGGACCCGGACCTTGAGCCCACTCCTGGATCCTCCTCCAGCCCCCAGCCCAGGGCCTTGGGAGTTCTGGGTCAGCCTCTCACTGAAGCAATGTGCTGGCTCCTGGTACCTGACACCCCGGCCACTGCTCCAGGGCGATGACATGACCCGAATGTCTCTGTGCCTTGCCCCATGCTAGTGGAAAGCCATTTTCTGTCCTGGGACAAGACAAGGCTACAGCCATTCCTTGGCCCGACAGATTTTCCACGTCTTCTCACCCATGTGGAGGCAGGGGAGGAAAATAACGGGGGCAGGCCGAGGGTGAGGACCGTGGGCATCAGAGGTGGATATGCTGAGCATCGTCCATGCCACGTGACCCTCTTGGACTAGCATTTCTTAGTAGTAACAGTTGCCAGTCGTTGCTGAACTCGTCCCATGGGCCCGTGTCTCCCCACAAATCACCAAAAGCCATAGAAGGGTGGAGATGCTTTCCTCTTCCAAAGCTGAGGCCCAGAGAGGGTTAGTGACTTTCCAAGCTCCTCAGGGGGGAAGCCAAGGTTTATAGGCATGACTCCAGAGGTCGTCCTTACTATATAATCAGGCCTCAGTTTCCTCATCTGTAAATGATATGAGGTGAGATGACCCTGAGACCCCTTTCCTACACCAAAATACTGGGATAATAGTCTGTGACTCTCCCAGGCAGCCTAGGAAATAAAGTGGGGGTTCCGAGTAACAGGGAGGCTCCAGCCATGGGTTCAAGGGCAGGAAGGTTCCTTCTGAAATGGAAGTAGGGAGTGAATAAGCAGTAGAAGGGGTGAGCTGTGGGTTCAAGGCCAGCCTGGTCTACAGAGTGAGTTCCAGGACAGCTGGGGCTACAGGGAGACCCTGTCTTAAAAAGAAAAGAAAAGAAAAGAAAAGAAAAAAGAAAGGGTGAGCTGTATAGCACTTGTAGGGCAGTGGTCAGAGCCCTGCTGGGCAGCTGTGTAGCTGTGGGCAGTTCTCAGAGCTGGAGTTTCTCCTCCTTAAGACCAGGGTGATGCTATCAAGTTTATTTTCCCCTCAGGATTGTTGTAAAAATTAAGTAATATGTGTAATAATAGAGATTACATATTATATAAAGCTCTTGATACAACCCTTGGCAATAGTTAACCTACTTAATAAATAACAGGAGGTGGTTATAACATAGTTTATTTTTAGGGATAAAGTATCTTGCATATGTCAGTAAGACATATCCATCAAGAAAAGCATGCTTTGGATAAAAGCAACTGCTGTTGTAAATAGAAGTGATATAAGCTTGTCATTTCAGCCCTCAGGAGGCTGAGGCAGGAGGATCTGGAGTTCCAGGATAGCCTGGGCTACAATGGGAGACCCTGTCTCAAAACAACAAAAAAGAAACAAAACTCAGTGTGGCATTGCCAGGCAGATCACACGGACCAAGCCTACAGGAAGGAAGGGCAAGTGAGGAGTTCCTGTTCCTAGTCCAGAGCAGGCTGGGGCGGGGTGCCTGGGGTGACATGTGTCTGGGGTGGTTGGGGCGAAGGTCAAAGATCATACACCCCAGCTTGGCACCCAGGGAGTGGTTTTCTACCTTTAAGTGTGCCAGGTTCTATTCTGGTCCTGGGGCCCCGTGCCATCGGCCAGGGCTGGCTGTCCCCCAGCCATTTCTCCTGCCAGATAGTGCTCTGGGACTTAGGTGGAGAAGCCAGTATGTTGTATGCTCGGATGGACTGAGTTTCTAGATAGAGCCAAGGATGGGGACCTTGTGCTCCTGGGCCATGCATTGTTGTCTGGTTCTCAGGCTGCTCTCTGAAGGTGAGCACCACTGGCAGAAGTCACCTGACATGATGGCTCAGGTGGCCACTGGTTCTCACCATCCTCCTCAGCCATGTCACTGTTCTGTTCTACTCTGGTGGCCTGATATTGCATGACGTTTCTGCTTGCTTAGAAAATAAGCCTAGGGGCTGAAGAGATGGCCTAGCAATTAAGAGCACCGACTGCTCTTGCAGAGGACCCGGGTTCGATCCCCAGCACCCACATGGCGGCTGAGAACCATCTTTAACTCCAGTTCCAGGGGAATCTGACACCCTCTTCTGACCTCCGTGGCATTGCACGACACGGGTGCACAGACCTACATCCAGACAGTACATTCATACACATAAAAATAAATAAAATAAATAAAAAAAGAAAATAAGTCTAATCAAAGACCAGGTGTCCCAGCAGAGCCAGGGCTTTTGCTGGTTGGTTTTACATTGCTGGAGGCCCTTGCTTGTGCTTGACCACTGAGCCACACCTCCAACTCCAAGAGTCAAGCCTATGCGTGTAGAGGAAGGGTCACATCACTATCTCACAGATCAGATGGCTCTATCAGAACATTAATGCAGTGGGGAGAACATAGTTCCCAGGATTGGGTCCTGCTCCATCCCTTACCACATGCGTAATTTGGGGCAAGTTATGTAGCCACCCTCGGTGTCTTCTTCTGTATAGTGAGTGTGACTGCAGGACCTGCCTCCCAGACTATGAGGGAGCTTGGCCTTTACAGTGCCAGGTCCCTTGTCAGCCTGGCAGAAACACAAGCCATCTTTGCCCACCATTTTCCATTGTCCACACCCTGGGACACCTCTTTCCCACAGAATATGACACTAGGGTTGATTTTAAGGTATGTTTGCTTTGCCAGAGTTTACACAAAGCTGGTCAGAAAGATGAAATTCAGGCGTTGTCTGAGGGTGGGGATTAAACATTCACTAAGCCAGCCCATCTGACAATTCAGTTATGGATAAACAAAAATCAGTCTTAATAAAACAGCAATAACTGCAGGTTCTCCGAGTTCTGCCTAGTGTCCTCTTAGCTACGGGGAGGGAGAAGCAGGGTCCCTCCCTGGCCTCAGCTGAACTCACCAGGCAGCGTCTTCACTCGGCACACGTAGGGGGCGCTCTCCTTGGACCATATTGGAGCCAAAATCTTGATGGACCCGAGGAACTCTGTGTCGGGCGTCAGTCCAACGAATTCATATTCCCTCTGCTTGCCTCCAAGGTGCTAGAATGGACAGAGAACCCAGCGTGATTGCACACGGGCACATACACATGCACACGCATACACACGTGCATACACACACATCTGCACATGCACACACAGTGAACATGCACACACATGTACACATGCATACACATGTGAACATGCACACACACATGAACACGCATACACACGTGCACACACATCTGCACATGTACACACATGTGAACATGCATTTACACATGCACACGCATACACATACATACACACATCAGCACATGCACATAGTGAACATGCACACACACATGCACATGCATACACACATGCACATGCATACACATGTGAACATGCACACACATGTACTCATCACTGCCCCTTCCTAATAATTCTTAATAATAAAGTCTTACTAATTCTTAATAAATAAATAAATTCTTAATAATTCTTAATAAAATGATGCCACCTGTCCCCAGCTTGACCTGGTGGTTTAGTCTATGACTCTTCATTCCTTTCTCTTTCCTCCTTAAAACAATTATTTATAATTAATTAATTAATTTGTCTTTTTGAGATGGGGGTCTCCCTGGAACTTCAGCTGGCCTGGAACTTACTATGTAGATCAGGCTGGCATTGATCTCACAGAGATCCGCCTGCCTCTGCCTCCTGAGTGCAGGGATTAAAGGCCTGTGCCACCATGCTCAGCTTATTTATTTATTTTTATTTTGTGTTATGAATGTTTTGCCTGCGTGCATATAAGTGCATCATGTGTATGCAATGCACACGGAGGCCAGGAGAGTATGTCAGATGCCCTCCACCCCCCACCCCAAATCTAGAGTTATGGATGGTCATTAGTCACCATGTGGGTGCCGGGAACCAAACTCTAATTCTCTGCAAAAGCAGAAAGTGCTTTTAACTGCTGAGCCATCTCTCCAGTCCTCTATGAAGCTGTTAGAAAGATCACTGTGGCTCTGAGATGAACAAGTCAGGGGTTAGGGACCAAAGCAGAGATGAGCGAGCAGCAAGGGGCCACTGCAGAGCCCAAGCTGGGGAGTGCAGACTAGAGCGAAGGGCAGAGAGACCCGTGAGAGGTTCAGGATCCGGCCGCCGCGGGAGGGCAATGATGCTGTCGCCCCTTAGGAAGTGTCTGCAGGCTGGGACGATGTGTCAGACCTGAAAAAGGCTCAGAAAGCTTGAGAGCCGATCGAACTGAGGATAAAAAGGTCAGAGTTGGGGCTGGAGACACGGCTCAGCAGTTAAGAGCAACCGCAACTCTTGCAGAGGACCTGCATTCAGTCTGGGTGGCTCACGACTGTCTGTAACTCCGGCTGCAAAGGCTAAGATGTCCTCTTCTGGCCTCCCCAGACACACACATGTGGTGCACTTACATACATGCAGGTAAAACGCTCATACACGTAAATTAAAAAATAAATAAGAAGTCAGGTGGGCGGTGCATGCATTTAATCCCAGCACTCAGGAGGGCACTTAGGAGGCAGAGGCAGGTGAGTTTGAGACCAGCCTGGTCTATATAGCCAGGGCTAGATAGTGAGACCCTGTCTCAAAAACCAAAAAACAAATAAATAAAAATGTTTTAGAAAAACAAAAGCTTCATGGAATTACTTCCATGAAGTAATTACTGAAGCAGTTACTCTTGCTTTCAGAGCCCTGACTGGATTGTATTCATAAGGCAAATCCTGGTTGAGACCCACCCTGCAGGCCCCTGGCTCTAGAGGTGTGGGTCTCTGGCAAACACCTGACTTCCCTGAGTAAGCTGGGGCTTCTTTTCATCCCCTGGTCATGCTGTGGAGACCACTCGGAGTTCTTCCTCCCCAGGGTGTCTCTAACTGCTTCACTTTGGAAGCGTCCATGTTGTTGTCCTGTGGGGGTAACAGGGGCCTCCTGTTCCTCTGTGGCCACTTCAGCCATTTCAGGCCCTCAGTGCTCTGCAGTGCTCTTCACCTCTGTCTCTGTCTCTCTGTCTCTCTGTCTCTCTGTCTCTCTGTCTCTCTCTCTCTCTCTCTCTCCTCAAGTGATCTTGTCTGGACACGTGGCTGCTTTGTGTGGCCAGTGGTGCATAGCTAACTCCCAACCTTACCACACATCTCTGATGGGTGCCACACTCCCTTCTGGGTAGCCCCAGGCTCGAGCCTGTCACACTCACCTGCTCTGGTTCTCAAATTCTCCTACAGCAGAACTTCTCTCTAAAGCCCTCTTTGTGGGACCTGATCTCACCCTATAGCTGACTGCCCTCAGATTCAAACCTCCCCTTAAGGTGCCCAGGGTTCTGCTCTTGGGGGTTCAAAAGCCAAGAACTTTCTTCTTTGCAGTTCAGCTCTGTCTTTCCTTTTCCAGTCATCCAGAGGCCGAGGTTTAGGGCCATTTGCTGGGTTTCGAGGGAAGGGTGGAGAGGAATGTCTGGGTGGAGTGGGTGGAGAACAGGAATAAATTTTACAGCTTACTGTTTTGTGGAGTCTGTACAGTTGACCTTGCACACATTAAACGTCATGTGGTACGAGTTCAGGAGAGTCATCTCAGCCCCACGGAACCTTTGTCCTAGTTCTCCCTAGCCCCACCTCGGCTTGGCTTGGTGCAAGGTCATTTTCTGACTTCCTGCCCTGCTGTCGCTCCCACTTGTGTCAATCACTTTCCAGTTGGATTCTGGGAGCTCATACCTTCTATGGAACCAGCTGTCCCCCAGATAACTGTGATGGTTTGATATGAAATGTCCCCAAGGGGGATCATGTTTTGACTGTTGGTTTCTAGCTAGGAGTGCTATTTGGAGAGGTTCTAGACCCTTTAGGAGACAGGATCTAGCTGGAGGAAGAAGGTCACAGGGGTGGGTCCTTGGAGGTATTCTGTCCTTGGCTCCTTCCTGCCCCCATCTCTCTGCTTCCTTTTTATTTATTTATTTATTTATTTATTTATTTATTTATTTATTTATTTTATTTTTATATCAATTAATTAATTAATTTTGTCCTTTTTGAGACAGGGTCTCCCTGTAGCTCTGGCTGTCCTGGAACTTGCTATGTAGACCACGCTGGCCTCGAACTCATAGAGATTCTCCTGTCTCTAATTTTTAATTAGGGGGAGTGGCGGTTTATGTACACGTAGGTGCAGGTGCCTGCAGAAGCCTGAGGCATCAGACTGCCCTGGAGCTAGAGTTACAAGCAGTTCTGAGCCACCTGGCTGGCCGCTGAGAACTGAACTCGGGTCATCTGCAAGAGCACTACTCCCTCTTAACCACTGAGCCATCTCTCCAGCCACCCCCTATCCCTGCCCCTCTGCTTTCTGTCTTCCATACATGAAGAACTTTCTCTGGCACATGTTCCGACCCCCATGATTTCTACCCAAGTGCAGCGGGCCGTGCAGCCGTGGACCGAGTTCTCCGGAACCGTGAGCCCATAGCAGAGTCTTCCCTGTAAATTATCCTGTCAGTTATTTTGTCCACAGGAACCAAAGAAATGAAAAAGAATGACCCAAAGATGGAGAGTAAACAGGAACAGAGGAGTGCTGGAGAGAAGAAGGAGAGGCAGGGTCCAGTTTTAACACATCTTTTGTCCATACATCAATGTCTGCTAAAGCCTAGAAGCCGTGTCGTCTTGCTGGCTTGAATAAATGGAGGACAGAGTTTTCGGGGAATCACAGTGTCTGGAAAATGAGAAGCCAACCAGAAAGGAGCACTCTACAGAGCGGGAGGCCCAGATTCTCTGTGTAAACTCAGCCCTGGCTGCCTTAAAGTGCTCATGAATGGGGCGGCCTCCAAGTTCACGTAAAGTTAAGAACTGAATGGACATGTCGGAGCACGAACGCTACTGTCTGCTGAAATACTACAGGAAGCTGGATGTGGTGGCGCATCCCTGTGATCCCATTTCTGGGGAGGCTGAGACAAGAGGATTGCTAATAGTTGGAGGCCAGCCTGAGCTACAGTGGGAGACCTTGTATGTGTGGGAGACACACATACAAACAACAATGAAAATCAAACCAGACAAACTCAACAATAAACTAAACCAACACTCCTTGGAGGTTAAAACTCAACCCAGAGTCGGGGCTGGAGAGATGGCCTAGCGGTTAAGAGCGCCGACCGCTCTTACAGAGGACCCGGGTTCGATCCCCAGCACCCACATGGCGGCCGAGAGCCGTCTGAAGCTCCAATTCCGGGAGAACTCCAGCTCCAGGGGAGTCCGAGACCCTCTTCTGACCTCCGCGGCATTGCACGACACGGGTGCACAGACCTGCATGTAGACAGTACATTGATACACATACAGAAATAAATTAAAAAAAAATTAAAAAAAAAAAAACTCAACCCAGAGTCATTTCAGTGAACCACTCATAAATCCAGACACACCACAAAGCCATCAAAGAAAGAGAAGAGAAAATTGTGACCCCAAGATAACCACGATGTTGGACTTAACAGACAATACTTTTGCATTGCCTATGAGGGAAATAATTACAAAGAATGCAAATCTTTTTTTTTTTCCGAGACGGGGTCGCCCTGTAGCCCCAGCTGGCCTGGAACCCACTATGTAGACCAGGCTAGCCTTGAACTCATGGAGATCTGCCTGCCTCTGCCTCCCAAGTACTGGGATTAGAGGCATGTGATACCATACCCAACTACAAAATAATTTTTTTTTGCCTTTTTGAGACAGGGTCTACCATAGCCACAGCTGTCCAAAATAAAATTTTTAAGCAACTTTTGTTGGGGCTGGAGAGATGGCTCAGCTGTTAAGAGCACTGGTTGCTTTTGCACAGGACCTGGGTTTGATTCCTAGCACCCACATGGTGGCTAAAAACCATCCTTAATTCCAGTTTCAGGGGATCTGAAGCCCTTCTGTGGGCACTGCATAGCACAGGTACACTTGCACACATGCAGGCAATTTAAAAAAAGCAAATTTTGTCAGAATATTATCTGCATAGGTGCATTTTAAATATAATTACACATGTTGAAGATAAATAGCTATAAAAATACACCTTACACCAAAGAAAACAAGCAGTAATTAGATAAAATAAACATTAGACAAAGTAAACTTCAATAAGAGTATTACTAGAGATAAAAAGAATATTTCATCATGATCAAAGGCCACCTTATCAAGAATATATGACAGTCATGTGTGCATATGCTTAATAAGAGTTTCCAAATGCATGACAAAAGAACACGAAGAGCTAAGAGGAAGACAAATAAGCCCCAAATCATGGATGAAATGTTTAATACACTCATCAATGAAAAAGAGACCTCTGTCCCAGATCAGGAAAGATTCATATCTAAAAGACTTGATCACCTCCATTACCTAATTGATATTTGTAGGCACCCCACCCAACACCCTCAAACACACCTGCTCCATTCACCCAGGTGGGCAGAAGGCATGCCGTAAAACAAATTTTCCTGAATTTAAAAGGTCTAACATCAGACAGAGTAGGCTCTTGGGCCACAGGATGAATTCAAATAGAAATCAGTAATCATAAACTGTTTAGTCAAACTGCAAATATTTATCAAATGGGCTCCTTTTGATGGTAAGGGAACCTGCCTGTTCAATAATCTATAACTGTTGTTCCCCTAACGAATGAAAGAACCCCAAATCCTTCTACCCATCCACACCCCAGGCTTCTACAACACAGTTCCGACAGATGTCTCAAGTTAGTCTCCCGTGGTCCCTCTACACCAGGGGTTCTCAAGTTTCAAGACAAGGAAGGAGACCTGCTGGCTGGAGAGATGGCTCAGTGGTCAGGACCACTGGCTACTCTTGCAGAGTACCTGGGTTCAGTTCCCAGCACCCACATGGTACCTAAAAACCATCTGAAACTCCAGTACCAGGGGATCCAACTCTGAGGAGGGGATCCCTTGTATGACCTCTGACGGCATTGCATGATATGACATTTACATACATATGGGCATAACACTCATATACATAAAATAAAAAAATTTAGGTATCAGGCATGAGCTGCAAATATTTGATGGAGTAAAGTGTGTGTGTGTGTGTGTGTGTGTGTGTGTGTGTTGACGAATAATCTTATGTGTATGAGTATATTGCCTGTGTGTATGTAAGTGCACCATGTTGTACAATGCTCAGGGAGGCCAGAAGAGGGTGTCAGACCCCTTGGAACTGGAGTTACGGATGGTTGTTAACCACCATGTGAGTGCTGGGAACTGAACCTGGGTCTTCTGGAAGAGCAGCCAGTGCTCTTAACCACTGATTCATCTCTCTAGCCCAAATGATCTGATCTTCTTTAAAAAATTTATTTATTTATTTATTTATTTATTTATTTATTTATTTATTGTTGCTCTTTTTGAGACAGGGTCTCCCTATAGCCCCAGCTGGCCTGGAACTCACTATGTAGAACAGGCTGGCCTTGGACTCACAGAGATCCACCTGCCTCTGCCTCCCAAGTGCTGGGATTAAAAGTAAGTGCCACCATGCTGGGCGCAGGATCTGTTTATTTTTATTTTTTATGTGTATGAGTGTTTTCGCCCAAACTACATGCATGCCTGGTGCCCTCAGAGGACAGAGATACCGGATCCCTTGGAGCTGGAGTTATAGGTGGCTGTGAACCACCATGTGTGGAAACTGAACGTGGGTCTTCTGCAAAGGCAGCTAGTGCTCTTAACCACTGAGCCATCTCTCCAGGCACCCGGTAATCAATGTTACTTATCAGTCTGATTGAATTGAAAGCTGTGTAGGAGACTAGCAAAGCTCATCTCTGAGTGTGTCCGTGAGGTCCTGTCCAGAGATGAATACATCACCAGGCTTCTCATCTATAGATCAATCGTTGATAGACTCATGATCCGATGGAATTAGTAAGGAGTGGTGCGAGGTGGGAGGCTGGCCCTACTTGGTGGAAGTAGGTCATTGGACAAGTGTCCTTGAGGCCTGATGTTGCTGTGGCCTCTTCCTATATTCCTTTTCTTGGCCTCTGTGATGAGGTGCTCCACCATGCCACGCCCTTCCTGCACACTACTTCTGAAACTCTGAGCTCAAGTAAATCTTTCCTCCCTTATAGTAAGTGGAGGCTGATTTAGTTTGTCTACACTACTCTCTGCTGAGGAACGTTGAGAAGATGACTTACCCTCTCTGAGCCTCTGAGCTCTCACCTGGAAGATGGAGATGTCGCCTGCTGCCTGTCGGGGCAGCGGGAAGGCGAATGGCAACCTGGCATGCCTCTGAAGCTGACATGGAACCCCGGAGTTTTCTACAAGTCTTTTGGGCCTGGCTGAGCTGACATCCTGCTCTGCCTGTTCCAAATCTTGTTTAAACTCCCTCCCCCACCCACAAGATTATGCCTTCTTTGAGGAATGTACATGAACTGCCGAGAGGAAATAAGCATTCATCCAACTGAATCACAGATTCACAGCACATCCTGGGGGAAGGAGGGATACTACACTTTTTCTGAAGAGAAAAAGACCTAATTTGTGTAGCGTTTGTCAGTCCGTGCTCTTCCCTTCCACCTTTCACCAGCAGTCACCTCGGGCCACTCCCTGTTCCTGCAGTCAGCTAACACTTGGAGTTGAGACTGACTCCAGCATGTTTCTTTCTTTCCTTTTGAGGCAGAGTCTCCTATAAGCCAGGCTGCTCTCTAACTTGCTCCCTGAGAAGGGCCCTGAACTCCTGATCCTCCCGCTTCTACTTCCAAAGTGCTGGGATTACAGGCCTGCACCGCCACATTTGGTTTCTGTGGTGTTCGGAACCACATCGGGGCTTCATGCATGCTAGGCAAACACTTTATTAGCCCTCACCCCATGACTCCAGACTTTTCTAAAGCAAACACCTGAGGATCTTAGCGGGGTTATCTGGGATGTTGGAGGATATTAGCCAAAAAAAGAATACAGGGCTTTCTGAACCAGGCACAGCAGCACATGGTTATTATTTCCTCCAGCGCTCAAAAGGCTGAGACAGGAGGATTGTTATGAGTTTGAGACTAGCCTGAGCTACATAGTGAGTTCCAGAGCAGCTTGACTAATATTCCAGCACACACAAATAAACAAGCAGAAATCATAAATCAACCAATGTACCAACCAAACCAAAGGGCTCTGGTCAAATACATTTGAGAAATATTCATTATACAAAACTGGAGTCTTGGCTCTGCAGTGCTCGTCAGAGCCTTGAACATGCAACTGTGTATGTGACGAGGCAGACTGTGGCTCGTTTCCCGAAGGACATGTTTTGGGAAATGCTGTTTTATATAACACATCTCCCTTGCTTAAAGCAGCCAGGTTTGCTTGAGAGGAAGGATGGGCTGGAACATACGTTTACCATTTGGTAGGTGTGGTTGACACGGAGTTCTAAGCGGTAGAATAAATCATGGAAGATTTCCTCCAGGGTTAGCTGATGGCCATCTTCTGCAAGAACGGGTGTGAACGTGGGGTGGACCAGCATCTGAATGGACCTGACTTTGGGAATACAGGTCACATCAGGTGGTCTGATGGTAGCTGGAAAAGGGAGAGAGAAAAGTTCAGAATGCTTTGAAAAGCAGCAGATAGGGAGCTGGAGCGATGGCTCAGCATTGAGCACACTGGCGGCTCTTGCAGAGGACCTGGGTTTGATTTCTGGTACCCACATGGTGGCTAGCAACTGTCTGTAGCCCCCCTTCCTACCTTCCTCTAATTTTGTTTATGCCTTTTTCCCATTTGGGGACGGTGTTTTCCCTTTAGTCCTTCCCCAACTCCACGTTGTCTCATCGCTCCTCCTCTTTGCATTTAGTAATATTTGATTTTACCTTGTTGGTCTCTTTCCAGTTTTGATTTTTTATTCCTCTTCTTATATTTTTCTAATGCTGGTTTTGAACTTCATTATTGGAAAATATGTTTTGTTTGTTCTCTTTTTATCTTCTAACCTCTCGCCCTTTCTCCTTCCTTACGTAACCTCCCTTGTTCTGTCTCGTTCCTTACGTAACCTCCTCCGTTCTTCTTTCTCCTTCTTTATGTAACCTGGCTTCTCCTCTGTTTCTTCCCTCTCCCTGGCTCCTTCTTCAATATCATTTATTTGCTATTCCTCTGGTACATTCCATTTGGGGTACTATGGTCACTGGTGGTGAATTAGTGGGCTGCAATTTATTTTAAATGTATTTCTGTATCTCGTATGGCTTGATATTGTTGCTGTGATAGAAGTTTGCTTTCTCCTCCCAAGTGGTACTGGAGATGGAGCCTTCAAGAACAGATTGCTCAAGAAGAAGATCTCCCCGCCCCCCCAATCCAGAAGATATCTCCAAACATGAGATACAAACATGATAACACAGAACTCAAGAACATGAAATAGCAAGATGGCGTGACTCTTCCCAAAGACCCTAGCTCCTCAGCCATTGGTCTCAAAGAGGACTACGTAGAATGCCAAGAATTCAAAAGTTTTCTAGTAAAAAATGATCGATGATGTGAAAGAGGATACAAACAAGCACCCAGGTTCCATCCAGGTCCTAGAGAGTAAAGTCAGCAACGCAGGGGGAAAGTCAGCAAAGCAAATGAGGCAGTGTGGGGTGAGGGGAGCAAGGAGACGGAGGTTTGGGAAAAAAAAGAATGCCGGGCGTGGTGGTGCACGCCTTTAATCCCAGCACTCGGGAGGCAGAGGCAGATGGTGTCTCTGTGAGTCCAAGGCCAGCCTGGTCTATACAGCGAGCTCCAGGCCAGCTGGGGCTACAGGGAGACCCTGTCTGAAAAAGACCAAAAAAAAAAAAAAAAGATACTAAAATTTCAATGAACAAAATAAAAGAATGGGGACTAGAGAGATGGCTCAGAGTGTTATATTAATATAATATTAATATATTAAAAAAGAAAATCAGCAGATAAACCAACAGTGAAAGGAGATCTGAAAGTGGCTGGCATCTGGGTAAGAGGTGGGCAAGGGGTGACCGAGGGTGGACAGAGGAGGGACACTTGTCCTTGGGTGACGATGCCCTTGGTTCTGCTCTCATCCAGTCTCGCTCTGGCATCCCCGCCCTGAGTGTGCCAGCAGCACCTTCCTAGTCTCTTGGCGGTGACAATTTTGGGGTGTCAATGGCTGATGAGTCAACCTCAAATTCTAAAAGCTGCCAGGCTTCATGCTGTTCCTTTACCTCCCAAGTCAGGTCTGAGACTCTGGTGCCTCAAGATGGAGTTTCCCAAATAACCAAATGGCTTTCACTGTTTTGCAAACCTTTTAATGTGTGTATGTGTGTTACATACATGTGTGTATATGTGTTTGTGTATGTGTGTGTGTGGGGCCAGAAGAGGACATCAGGTATCTTCCTCTATCGCTTTCTACCTTATTGTCTTGAGATATATAGGGTCTCTCGCTCTGAACCGGAAGCTCACCATATAGCTTATCTGGCTGACGTGAGCTCCCCAGATCCACCTGCCTCTGTCATCTCATGTCGGGTTACAGGCATGCACAGCCATGCCTGGCTTTTTTTTAGGTGGGTGCTGGTGATTCAAACTCAGGTCCTCACATTTGCACAGCAAGCACTCTCTCCCGCTTAGTGCCCTCCCCAGCCCCTACACATCATTCTGATGATGTGACAGCTGCCATGGCTCTTCTCTATCTGACATACACAAATCTTGCATCCAACTTTGGGCTTCGTGCACCCCCCTTGCCCTGAATCTAATTTATAAAAGTCCCACAAGGGTTTCTTTTCTTCTAAAAATGTTCACTCCGGCCAGGCGTGGTGCCTCGCACCTTTAATCTGAGCACTCAGGGAGGCATGCTGATCTCTGTGAGTCGGAGGCTAGACTGCTCTACATAGTAAAATACAGGCCAGCCAGGGCAACATAATGAAAGTCTATCTCAAAAACAAAACCAAAGTTCACTACAATGAAATTGAAAAGTGTAAATGGCCCAGCGGGTAAGGGTGTTTGCCACTAAGCGTGATGTCCCTATATGGATCCCTTGGAACCCACCTGATAATCAGGAAAGAACAATTCTGTCAGGTTGTCCCCTGATCTACATACATAAGCTGTGGCCTTTGAGTATGGACATATTGGATGTCACACACACACACAATAATGAAAAGGACTTTTTTTTTTTTTTTTTGTCTTTTTGAGACAGGGTCTCCTTATAGTTCCAGCTGTCCTGGAACTCACTATGTAGACAGGGCCGACCTTGAACTCATAGAGATCCACCTGCCTCTGGCTCCCAAGTGCTGGAATTAAAAGCATGTGCTACCCGGGCTGGAGAGATGGTCTAGCGGTTAAGAGTGCCGACTGCTCTTGCAGAGGACCCGGGTTCGATTCCCAGCACCCACATGGTGGCTAGAACCGTCTTTAACTCCAGTTCCAGGGGAATCTGACACCCTCTTCTGACCTCCGTGGCATTGCATGACACGGGTGCACAAACCTACATGCAGACAGTACATTCATACACATAAAAAATAATAATAAAATATATTTTAAAAAAAGCATGTGCTACCATGTCTGGCTTAAATAAAGGACATCTTTTAAAGAGTGAAAATAATTCCCTTACCTAGCTCCTCTTAAAAGAGGAGCTAGAGGAGCTAGGTAAGGGAATTAGGATATTGCCATGGAGCGGGCTGCATTATAGGTATGGAATACCAGATTGCGGGAGAACAGTTCATATAACCTAGCCCAAATTCAAATTCATGACACCATAGAGAAGGCAGCTCAAAACCAAGAAAGTGACATTAGATTATGAGAAATGAAATTAGGTCAGGGGGCTGAGACAGGAGGATTGCCATGATTTTGAGATTACCCTGGGCTACACAGAGGCTTCTAGAGTAACCATGATTAAGGAGCAAGACAGTCTGTCTCAAAACAAACAAAGCTGTGACTTCGTGACTTGGTCCTGGGGTCCTCCCCTCCCTTTGTTGGAAGTGGGCAGGGATCCCACTCACTGTGCTGCAATGAGCTGAAGCGTTCTGTCCTCTTGGACTCTGATTGACCTCCTGGGCTGACTGCGGTGACATTGGCGTAGTAGAGCTCAGTGAGGTTGCCTGTCTCCATGGTCAGGTTGCAGGACTTCCGGGTGATCCTCTGGCAGCCCGCCTTGGCCAGCCACTCGCTCTCTCCGTACCTGTAGGTGAGGGCAGGCACACCATGAATGAATGGCTCCTCCAGGCCTGTGTTTACTAATAATGACAACCACATAAGTTAAGTACTCAGCACCTTTGGAGTTTGAGGCCGTATGTGTGGACACTGTGGTCAGCTCATACTGGTTCTCCAGGTGTGTGGGGGTATTATTCTCAAACAATGAGGCTGAGCTCAAAGGAGAACACCATGCCCAAGCGTCTGAAGTGGACGTGTAAATGAGCGAGACCCAACCCACCAGCAGCTGGAGTCTATGTTCCGTGCTTGCTGCCACCCTAGCCCTTTCACAAGTCCTATGATCCCACTTTATAGATGGGGAAACCAACACTCAGAGAGCAGTTAGCCACAGGACGGAGCAGGCTTCTGTGGACCTAGGCTCAGCGACAACGATCAGACAGCTATTAGCATTTTATCGTGTGCCACAAATGCTAGTAATATCTTAATCTACCTGAGAGCCTGTGTTGCAGGTAATACCATTATCCTTACTGTATAGATGGGGAAACTGAGGCTGGGAGAGGTTTTCTTGCTTGCCCACAGTTATAGGAATCGGAGCTGGCCTTCATGCCTAGGCAGCCCGACTCTATCACTAGGACCATTAAGCCCAATTTTCTTTTGTTTCCTGCGAGGAGCATAACTCTGTGTGGTTGGGGATATTTGGAGTGGGGGGGGGGCATTGGAGGTGGTGGTTGCAGAGCAGAGTCGGAGAGGGGCAGGTTGGGTGAGACACCTGCCTCTTATACTCCACGCTGTAGACTGTGCCAGGGGTGTCCTCCGGCCCGCCGTCCCATGTCAAGATGTTTTCAAAGTTGCTGGACTGGAATTTCACGTGCTGAAGACTGGAGGTGTGAACTGCAGGAGGGAGTAGGGTGAGTGAGACACAGACCATGGCCCCAGCCTTCCAAGAAGGGCACGGATACCCACCCCAATCTCTACTGCTACTTCCTGCCCTCGTCCACTTCTCTCCTCCTATGGAGCCGCCATTAACACTTCATGCCCTTCACCAATTAAAGTGTCCTGTTCAATGATTCCTTAAAACATTCCCAGTCGTGGTGGTAAACGCACTTGGAAGACAGAGGCAGGTGGATCTCTGTGAGTTCAAGTCCAGACTGGTCTACCCAGTGAGTTCCAGGCCAGCTGGGGGTACAGGGAGAACCTGTACTCCTCAAAAGCAAACCAAACAAACAAACAAACACCCAAAACATTCCCAGTCATGTGCAACTCTTTTTTTTTTTTTTTGAGACAGGGTCTCTCTGTACCTCTGGCTGTCCTGGAACTCACTCTGTAGACCAGGCTGGCCTCAAACTCACAGAGATCCGCGTGCCTCTGCCTCCCAAGTGCTAGGATTAAAGGCGTGCGCCACCACGCCCGGCATTTATTTATTTCTGTATGAGTATGAATGTACTGTCTGCATGAGAGTTTGTGCACCCGTGTCGTGCAATGCTGCGGAAGTCAGAAGAGGGTGTCAGATTCCCCTGGAACTGAAGTTCTCCTGGAATTGGAGTTTCAGACGGTTCTCGGCCGCCATGTGGGTGCTGGGGATCGAACCCAGGTCCTCCGTAAGAGCGGTCGGCGCTCTTAACTGCTAGGCCATCTCTCCAGCCCTCATGTGCAACTTTTAACTACTACCCAATTCTGGAACAGTTCATCATTCTCTGAAGAAATGGCATACTCATTAGTGGTCACGGCCCATGCTTCCCCCTCCTCCCCCAGTCCCTGGCTATCACAAAGCTATTCCAGTTCTCTTTGGAATTTTCCAATTCTGGACTTTCCAGTTACTTAGTGTTGGCTTCTTTATGTTTAGTTTCTTTCACCCAACATGTTTTCAAGGTTAGCCATAGCATGTCTGAGTATTTATTTCCTGTTAATGGCAGAATAATGTTCCGCTGTATGGATATACCATATTTCGTTTATCAGACAGACTTTTGGGTTTCTATTTTTTTTC
Organism: Rhizomys pruinosus; assembly: GCA_009823505.1. NCBI lineage: Eukaryota > Metazoa > Chordata > Mammalia > Rodentia > Spalacidae > Rhizomys > Rhizomys pruinosus. The sequence goes on from VZQC01010255.1 coordinate 1,619,987, forward strand.
CTACTTTTTTGAATAATGCTGATGTGACTATTTGTTTTTGTTTTTCTTTTTTTTTTTTGTATGTGTATGAATGTATTGTCTGCATGCAGGTCTGTGCACCCGTGTCGTGCAATGCCGCGGAGGTCAGAAGAGGGTCTTGGATTCCCCTGGAACTGGAGTTCTCCTGGAATTGGAGTTATAGACGGTTCTTAGCCGCCATGTGGGTGCTGGGGATCGAACCCGGGTCCTCTGCAAGAGCGTCGGTGCTCTTAACCGCTAGGCTATCTCTCCAGCCCTGTTTTTCTTTTTTAAGATACTGTCTCCAGGGCTGGAGAGATGGCCTAGCAGTTAAGAGTGCCGACTGCTCTTGCAGAGGACCTGGGTTCTATCCCAGGTTCCATCTTTAACTCCAGTTCCAGGGGAATCCAACGCCCTCTTCTGACCTCTGCGGCATTGCACGACACGGGTGCACAAACCTACAAGCAGACAGTACATTCATATACATACAAAATAAATAAAAATAAATAAATAAAATAGATAATAATAAAAAAGATAGTGTCTCCCTGTAGCCCCAGCTGTCCTGGAGCTCACTGTGTAGACCACGCAGGTCTTGATCTCACAGAGTTCTGTCTGCCTCTGCCTCCCAAGTGCTGGGATTAAAGGTGTGAGCCACTACGCCTGGCTTTGATGTGACCATTTATGCAAAAAATATTAAGTGGACATATGTTTCCCTTGGGTATATACCTTACAGTGGAATTGGTGTGTAGCTCTGTGTTTAAGGGATTAACTTATTTATTTTCTGCCCTGCTGTGATTGGAACCCAAGGCATGATTCATGATAGGTGAACACTGTGCCACTGAGCTACAGCCCCAATCCTTATGTTTAACTTTGGGAGGAATTTTTGGAGCGTCCAGTTTCTTCATGTCCCTGCTTTTTGTTTGTTTGTTTTTTGGTCTTTTCGAGACAGGGTCTCCCTGTAGCCCCAGCTGTCCTGGAACTCACTCTGTAGACCAGGCTGGCCTTGAACTCACAAAGATCCGCCTGCCTCTGCCTCCTAAGTGCTAGGATTAAAGGCGTGTGCCACCACATCCGGCCACATCCCTGTTTTATTTTAGGGTTCTTCATCTAAAATGCCTAAGAAAGTCACGTGCCCAAAGCCAACCATTTCGTGCAGCAGTGGACGAGGGCGTTGGGAATTCGAGTCTCTCTTCATGCCAGTCCCTGCCCACCAGCCATGCTTGCCTTCTTAGAGGCCAAGACACCTCCTGCACTCGACCTTCACTGGGGGCAGGATGCTGCCATATGGGCAGGGTGACTGTGGGGAAATTGTTTAAGCAATTATAGCTCCAATTTCCTCATGTCTAGAATGGGAACAATTCCACTTACTTAGCAACAGATTGCGCTCAGGGAGGGCATGCCAGCGATCCAGCATGGGCCCAGGCCTCCGGACTCAATGGACACTCACATGGGCCCAGGCCTCTGGACTCAATGGACACTCACCCTGAATGGACACTCACCCTGATGAGATGGTGACTACTGCTGTTCCCATTTCATGGATGAGAAAAATTGAGGTCCATTAAGGGCTGTTGACCAGGGTCACAGGGCTCCATAGGCTGCAGGATTGAGCAGTGGGGCACAGTCTGTGAAGGTGGCCAGCACCCCCTCCTAGGCCCTCTGCAGGTGCTGAGTGTTAGGGGAGGGGCTGGAAAGCAGAAGGGGGACTGTGGGCAGGGGGCCTCTTGTTTACTTTCTATTAAGTAGGTGGGGAGCTTCAGTGACCTGAATCCCTGGTTGAGGTACAAATTTATTATCGAAGGTGGGAGGACAGAGGAAGGGAGAAGAGCGTCTTTAAGGATTCATAAGAGTGACTGGGGCTGGGGAGGTGGCGCTCAGTGGTAGAGCATGTGGATAACATGCATAAGGCCCTGGCTTCAACCCCCGGTGCTTTAAAAAAAAATAAACCCAAACCAAAGTAATGTCAGCATCCATCACTTCTAGTCCAGGCCTTGCTCACATCGCTGCAGTTTAAGACGAGAAAAGGGCAGGAAGGAGAGAGGGAAGGGGCCTCCACCTCTGAAGCAGTATTCCTGTCAGTGAGGAGCCCTGGGTTTACATGACCTTTCCCTTGCCCCTCCAAGCTTGCCCTGAGGTAAGAAGGTATAAGAAAATGGCAGCAGAACAGCCCCTGATGCTGAGCATGCTCAGAACAGCCTGGGTGGTAGGGGTGGGAAAGAAGCAGCTGCACACCTGGCTGGGTGAAGGCCGTGAGGCCTTGTGTGCCCATGGTGTGTGACCCCCAGGCGTGGGCACAGCCACCAGCAGGCCCAGGCTATGAGGCCAGCCTAGTGGTTCCCACACTCCAAGCCTGCAAAGAGTGTTCTTGCCAGAGGAATCCATAGGCTGCGGGGATGAGGTGGGCAGACGGTGGAGACAACCCAACCCTGCTGCAGGTCCCCTGGCTACACCTCTCCTAATCTGGGTCAGTCTGGCCCAGGAGCTGTGGCAATCTGTGTTCCAGGTTTCCCACACAGTGGGGCCTTGGAGACGATCTGGGAGTGTTCCCAGTGCTTATACCCAGGGTTGAGACGGGAATGACATCCTACACGGATCTCAGGCTAGTGAGGACTGGGACCAGTTCTGAAGGGAATGGCCTTGGCTTGGGGGTCAGCTTCCTTCCGGCTGCTGCTGGAAAGCCAACAGAAGGAAGCAAACTTCAACAGTTCCCAGGGCCAGCAGGGCAGGGGCCCCAGGGAAGGAGAGAGAGTAGCATTGGAGAGAAGAACAGGGTCTGCGTGGGGTTAGCTCAGCCTCACTTCCTAGTGGGTTAGCCTCTGGCTGCAGGCCAGAGCTGGGAAAGAAAGGTTTGCACTCACTGGTAAAAGAATTGGGGTGGGGGAGGGCTGGAGAGGCAGCTCAGTGGTTAAGAGCCCTGACTTCTCTTGCAGAGGACCTGGGTTCAATTTCCAGCACCCATATGGCAGCTAACAACCATCCATAACTCCAGTTCCAGGGGTTCTGACTCCCCTTTCTGACCTCCTTGGGCACTGCATGACTTGGGTGCACTTGTACACATGTAGGCAATATACTCATATACATAGAATAAAAATAGTAAATAAAAATATATAAAAAGAATTGAAGGGAGGCAGAGGCAGGAGGAACTGAAGTGGGTTAGGTGGATCCTGGCTGGGCCCCTCCTAGTTTAGGGGACACCGGGGGCCAATGAGGCTTCCCAGTCCCCCTCTTCTCTCCACAGATCCATTTGCTCTCCTAGCTGCTCACCCTCACTTCCTGGTTGAAAGTCTACGTTGTGAAACCTGGGAAACAGAGATGTGTGGTTGGGAGTCTGGCTGTCTGGCCATTTTATAAAAGACGAGTTTTCACATTTGTGTGGAAAAACAATGTATCACCTAGTGGGGACGGTAAGGAGAAATCCATAGCCAACCAATGTCCAGGGTGTGCTGGGACCAGCCCGGCGGCAGGGTCTGCAGCTGCTGTGAGGAGCCTGTCTCCTGCCATGCTTCTGGGGGTAAAGCAATAAACTTTTGGGACCCTTGGGGTTGCATCTGATCTCCCCAGCCTACCACGGGCCAGAGTGTAAGGGAAGCCCCACTGAGGACAAGGGTCCTGTCAGCATCCTGAGGACAGCGCCCTAGCTGGGTCTGTCCCTTCGGGGACTCCATTCTGTACTAAAGCAGGAAGGTCTGTGGGGAGACGCGGCCACCTCCCTCCATCAGCCTGAGCTCTGGCTCCCGAAGGAGTTCCCATGGATTCCATTTCAGAACACACACAACCCCGGGCCTCCCGTGAACCTTTCACAGGTGAGAAGCTCAGAGTTCTCTCTATTGGATTTGACAGCCCCTGTCCCTTAGTGCTGTTTGCAGGACTGGCGCTCCTGTAGCCCACCTGACAGCCCTAAGCTGAGGAGCCTGAGGAGACCCCATAGGGGACAGAAAGAGGCAGTGGTCTAACTCCAGCTGTCTCCAGCCTGTGGTTCCCTTCTTGGTCAAAAGCAGAAGAAAAAGTGGTACAACTTATATCACAACCAGAGACCAAAGGATGTCCACCTCCCCAGGTCCAGCCTCCACCCACTATGGGTGGGGATCCAGCACCCCCCCCCCCAGTTCAGACAACTGGCCAATGCCCCCATATTTAAGGGTCATTTGAGTCCCAGGGTCCGAGGCACTCTCTGGTAGCCCTCCCTGGCTACCAGAGGCCATCTCTGTCTCCAGGAAAACTATGTACCCAAACCAGTGCCAGAAGGAAGAAAATGAAACTGGCTATGCTGGGGCTCCTGGGGTGGGGAGGCCTGGGCACAGGGTAGGGGACTCACCGGACAGAGCTGCCACAGCCAGGATGGTCAGCAGTGTCTTCATCGGCCTGCCGGGGGCCTTTGGGCCTCAGCTTTGGGCCCCCACACACCTGCACACAGGCTGGGCTGTGTGTGGAGACTTGCCGCCTTGCAGCAGGCTCCACCCGGCACAGGGCGGGGGAAAGGAGAGCAGGGTACGACCTGGGCCCGTGGGGGCAGGGGTACAAAGGTGCCTGGCCCAGTGCTGTGGAATTCCAGGGCCTGGGTGGGATCAAGGGAGTTCCCTCCTTGGGTGCAGACAGCACTAGCGCAGGCCGGCTTGTTTATCTGGTCTGGTGACTGATTCATCCCAAGACTCTGGGTGGTTTATCAGGGCGCTAAGTGGCAGGAAAAGCAGAATAAACTGAGATGCAGTCTTATCAGAGAGCAACGAGGCACTGCAGCAAAGCCTAGTCCCGGTGCCTATCTTCTGACCTAACAATTCTTTCCCAAGGGGATTTACCTTGAAGCAAATAACGGGAAAAGCGAAGGGGTGTGTGTGGTGTGATCCATAATGTTCCTTGCAGCAGAGGAGAAACTGATCCTTGGCTTGATTCTGGTAGGAAGAGATGCAGGGACCCCGATGTCCCTTTTGGCACATAGAACTTGTCCCCCAGGTTGGACAGTGAGCTTGGAATAGCTTTGTCCTGGTGAGGCTGATGAAGTGGGTAGCCCAGGCAGTCTTAAGCTTGAATCATGGAGGCAGACTCTCTAAAAAAGTGGGGGGAAAATAGTCAGAGAGGGAAAGAGGGCTAAGTGGTTAAAGCGCCTTCAAGCAGTCATGAGGGCCTGAGCTCAAATCTCTAGAACCCAAGAAAAGGCGGACAGACAAATGGATGCGGTGCCTGCAATCCCAGTGCTCCTGTGGGGAGAGATGAGAGGCAGGGACGGAGGATTTCTAGAAGCTCGTGAGCCAGCTAGCCTGCGGACACAGTGGTGAGCGAGAGACTCGGCCTCAAACAAGGTGGAATGGAAATACCCACGCTGAGGTTGTCTCTGACCTCCACAGGCACCCACATAGCATGTATGTGCCCCCCCTCCCAGAGAGAGGGAGAGAGAGATGGAGAGAGAGAGAGAAATAAAAAGAGATTCTTTCCACTGTGTTAGAACAGAGGCCCAAATCCAGCAACTCGATGGATCTTTGGTTTGAGGCGATGAAGTCTAAGCTTCTCCCTAAGTTCTCACTCTGCCATGAAGCACAGTCTCCATGGAGATGACTATGAAACTCACTGTAATGAAGGGCTGTGTTGAAGAAATGGTTTTCTCTCTTCTTGCTGGGCCCCAGAGATGACTGAAGCAGTCTCAGGTGAAGGAGGACATGGTTGAAGGGCTCTGCCTCTTCAGAGAGTTTGGCTGCCCCATTATGAACGGCAGGCCCGGACCAAGAGAATCAAACCCAGTACCTCTTGCAAAAATGTCCTAAAGTAGGCTGAGGCACACCGTGCCCCCAGCTCTGGGGTGGGCTTTTTAGATGGGATGGGTGCTGAAATCCAGGGATTTATGTTTAATTAAGCTTTTCTCTTCTGTGCTGTAATTGTCACCAGCTCTGAGCCTTTGTTAAAGCTTATCTAACTCGATAGCCAGATCTAAGTTAGTCTATCAGTGCAGAAACCGCATTCCCAGCTCCTTTGGAAGCTGCTTCTGGGCCTCTCTCCTACTGTGACCCCTTCGGTGGCAGCCCCAGCACCTGGGTCTCCTCTGGAGCTCATTCAGCCTGGTAGCTCCACAGTCTTCCTAGTCCCATCAGGTGACCAGTTCTGGGCTCAGGCAACATTGCCTTCTCCATCTTTTCCTGTGGAGGGAGAGATGGAACAACTTTCTGCAGTGGGGCCTCTGGCTGCCTCCCAGTTCTGATGGGACTCACAAGTCTCCTGCTATCTCAGAACCAACTTCTCGGTAGCAAAGTTCCTTGAGAATGGATTCTAGTGAAGAAAGGGGCTTTGATGGGGGAAGCTGTGGTGGGGAACCACACCCAGAGGGATAGGTCACCAAAGAGGAGCCAGTGGTGGGTCAAGGTGGCTGGCTGGTCCTGCAGAATAGGAAGGCCATCTGGTGGGTTCTGGGGCATACTAGAGGGAGGACCCTAATGGGGTAACTCAAGACCCTCCAGTTCTTGTGTCTAGGACTATGAAGAAATGAATGGGAGGCAAGATGTTAAGGATTTGGGGCCAGTGAGGCAAAGACACTTGTCAACATGCCTGATGACCTGAGTTCAAATCCCCAAGACCCAGACGGTAGAAGGAGAGAATTGACTGTTGAAAGTTGTCCTCTGACCTCCATAGTGTACTACTGCAAAACACACACACACACACACACACACACACACACACAGAGCTTATAAAAGAATCTGGGGAGAGAGAGAGAGAGAGAGAGAGAGAGAGAGAGAGAGAGAGAGACTCCAAGAGGAGTTTGGTTAAATGAGTAACAACATTTCTACACAAAGACGTGATGGTTAATCTTGATTATCAACTTAAAAGGATTTAGAATCACCATGGAAACAAACCTCTGGTCAAGTCTACGAGGGCATTTCTAGATTAGATTAATTGAACCGGGAAGAGCTAGCCTAAGTGCAGGCAGCAGCATCCCATGGGCTGGGCTCCCAGACTGAATGAGCAGAAACTGAGCTGGGGGGCTGGAGAGATGGCTCAGCAGTTAAGAGTACTGGCTGCTCTTGCAGAGGACCCAGGTCTGGTTCCCAGCATCCAGATGGCAGCTAATAACCATCTGTTATAACCAGGGGAATCTGACACCCTATTCTGGCCTCCTTGGGCATTGCAGACATGTGGTGTACTTACATACATGCAGATAAAACATTCATACATGTCAAATAAAAAATCAATCAAATTTAAAATGTTTATTATTTTTATTTTATGTGTATGAGTATATTGCCTGCATGTGTGTAAGTGCACCTGTGTTGTACAGTGCCTGCAGAGGTCAGAAGAGGGCGCTGGATGCCCTGGAACTGGAGTTACAGATGGTTGTTAGCTGCCATGTGAGTACTAAGAATCGAACCTGGGTCCTCTGCAGGAGCAGCCAGTGTTCTTATCTCCTGAACCATCTCTCCAGCCCTACAATAATTTTTTTTTTTTAAAGGAAAGCTGGGCGAGCACCATCCTGCATCTCTCTCTGCTTCCAGACTGTGGATGCAATGTGACCAGCCGCCTTGACTCCTTCCTCCATGCCTTCCCTGCTGCGAGGGACTCAAATTGTGAGCCAAATTAAACCCTTCCTTCCTTAAGTTGCTCTTGTCAGGCATTTTATCCAAGCAATACATAAAGTAACAGATAACACACAAGACAAATGCGGACTTTGCAATGCTGATGGTGGAAATGTTTGTGTCCTGGTGAGGATCTACTGTGTGATGCTGTGACTGACGTAAGAAACAGCACAGGTAGCCAGGCCCAGCATTGCCTGGGAAAGCACGTCCCTCCACACTGGGCGGCATGGTAAGATGGATCCCTCCGTACATACCAGCCTGTTAAGGTGCATCCCTTCATGCATACCAGCCTGACAAGGCACATCCGTCCACACACAAAGATGCAGCCCTAAAGGGCATGAAAACATGATAGGAAGCATATCTTGGAAGTAGTGGAATTCTAGGTTACTTTATTTTCTTCTTATGACATAGCTGCATTTCTAGTTTTTTTATAGGAGCAATATTAATTTCTTTTTTATTATTTTTTTTATTAATTTTATTTATTTCCGTATGTGTATGAATGAACTGTCTGCATGCAAGTCCGTGCACCTGTGTCGTGCAATGCCACGGAGGTCAGAAGAGGGTGTCGGATTCCCCTGGAACTGGAGTTCTCCTGGAATTGGAGTTTGAGATGGTTCTCGGCCGCCATGTGGGTGCTGGGGATCGAACCCAGGTCCTCTGTAAGAGCGGTCGGCACTCTTAACTGCTAGGCCATCTCTCCAGTCCCAGGAGCAATATTAATTTCTATAAAGGAAATGCAAGGTTGGTTACTGGATAGGCCTTGAAGAAGGAGATTTGAGTTTCTATTTATTTGTTTATTTTTTTGTCTTTTTGCGACAGGATCTCCCTGTAGCCCCAGCTGTCCTGGAACTCTCTACGTAGACCAGGCTGGCCTTGAACTCACAGAGATCTGCCTGCCTCTGCCTCCAGAGTGCTGGGATTAAAGGCCTGCGCCACCACGCTCAACAGAGACTTGGGAACAAAGCCCCTGCCAGTGCCGATCCCTTCCTAGGATGCATCTCCTCTCCCTTAGCAAAACTCTCTCTTCTTCAAAGCCAACTGGGATGTTTTTTTTCTCCCAAAATGTGCACAGAATCAATATTCCAGACCATAATAATCTCACTTTAAAATTCCTTAGAGGGCTGGAGAGATGGCCTAGCGGTTAAGAGCGCCGACCGCTCTTACAGAGGACCCGGGTTCGATCCCCAGCACCCACATGGCGGCCGAGAGCCGTCTGAAACTCCAATTCCAGGAGAACTCCAGTTCCAGGGGAATCCGAGACCCTCTTCTGACCTCCACGGCATTGCACGACACGGGTGCACAAACCTGCATGCAGACAGTACATTGATACACATACCGAAATAAAAAAAAAAATCTTTAAAATTCCTTAGAGAACCATGGTCTGTCACACACCTGACACACTGTCCAGGGTGAGTTGCCAGTGTGACACACTCACAACTGAAGAGAGAGGCCTGGGTTGGAGTTGGAGGAGAGGCAGGATAAGGGCCGCCCTGGAGAAGCTTCAGCATCGGGAGAATCTAGAGGCTTCCGACAGCAGCCTCTAAGAGGAGATGAGGGCGGCACTGGGATTCAGGCTCTCTCGCTTTAAGGGGCTGATCTCACCATGAGGCTGGCTCTAGGATGGCTGGCCTCATAGGGTAGCCTGCTCAAGTGAGGCTCTGACTGATACGAGAGGTCCGTAGAGAGGTTAACTCCTAGGTCTCTAGAAACAGATGGTTCTTGAATTCCCACGTTGGAAGGAAGTGTTCTGGCTGCAGAGAACACCCTTCTGTATCCGGTGTCTACATCTGTCACGTGGCTGAGTTCTTGAAGAGCAAGCGTCCAGCATTAGCTTGCAGAATTGGCCTGGATAACGGCAGATTCCAGTTCAGAGTACTAGGAAGAGCCCTCGTTTCATATCTGGTAAATTTCTCAGTTACTTCTTGTGTTGCCTTACCTCTGAGCCTCTGCATAAGCTGTTCCGCTGCCTGGAACATCCTTTCTGTTCCCTTTTCCTGTCCAACTCTTGTTCATTATTCAAATCTGGTCTCAAAATTACTTCCACCAGCAAAGCCTCTCAGAGTGATGCCATCTGCTCTGTAACTCCTGTGTTTCCGGTTTCACTGTGTTTTCCGTTTCCTGTGTTCGCTCTCCTTTCCATCTCGGAGCGCGAGCTGGCACAGAACAGGGAGTGACTGGGTGTTTGTTGATTGAATGAGTGTGCTGGGGAGCTGGTCATGACTGGTCCTTTTTGAAACATCATCCTTAAACTGTAGAAAAAGCATCTCCTAGCTGGATGACACGTGCCTGTCACCCTAGCACTTGGGAGGTTGAGGCCAGCCTGGACTACCTAGCAAGTTCTAGGATGGCCAGGCCTATATAGTAGGCCCTGTCACAAAACAAAACAAAACAAAACAAAACAAAATGGAGCTGAAGAGATGGCTCAGCAGTTAAAAGCACTTGCTGCTCTTGCAGAGGACCTGGGTTCAGCTCCCAGCACCCACATGGCAGTTAGCAACTGCCCATAACTCTAGTTCCGGAGGATCTGGCACCCTTTTCTGGCCTCTGCAGGAACTGTGGCAGTATAGTTATATGCAGGAAAAACAGTCATACATACAAAAAAACAAATTAAAACAAAACAATAGCAAAAAGAAAATAAATAAAAAGACGTCTTTTTTTAAAAGACGGGGTCTCCCTGTAGCCCCAGCTGGCCTGGAACTTGCTTTGTAGACCAAGCTGGCCTTGAACTCACAAAGATCCGCCTGCCTCTGCCTCTGCCTCCCAAGTGCAAGGATTAAAGGCGTGCACCACCACGCCTGGCAATAAATTTTTTTTTTTTTTGGTCTTTTCGAAACAGGGTCTCCCTGTAGTCCCAGCTGTCCTGGAACTCACTCTATAGACCAGGCTGGCCTTGAACTCACAGAGATCCACCTGCCTCTGCCTCCCAAGTGCTGGGATTAAAGGTGTGCAACACCACGCCCAGCTTACTACTATTTTATGTATATGAGTGTTTTGCCTGTATATATGTAAGTGCACCCATGTCATGCAATGCCCACAGAGGCCAGAAGAGGGTGTGATATCCCCTGTAACTGGAGTTATGGATGGTTGTTAGCTGCCATATGGGTAATGGGAACTGAGCCCAGGTTCTCTGCAAGCACGGCTAGTGCTTTCAACCTCTTGGCCATCTCTCTAGCCGTCCAAAGTACATCTTAAAATGATAAGCACTCGGGAATATGTGTTGTTCCTGTCTCTTTTCTCAGCTCCTGGGGATGTCAGAGTCTGTCCCACAGAGACAAGAGCATCGGAAGAAATGGAGAATCTCTGGGGACGAAAGAGGCCTTGTCCTTGGGACTGAGACAGTGACAGAGCCTGGGTGCTCCTTGACAGGAGGAGCAGGCATGAAGCTTCTGCACCCCTCCCCCATCTCTTCCTAGGGCAGCAGACACCATGGAGTATGACGCAAGGCCATCTGGGCACAGATCTAGGCTGTGTCAATCAGAGACATCCCAGATCAGAAGCCTGAGGCTAGTCCTGGCACCCGACTCCAAGTGACGGTGTGAAAGCTTAGTGTCTAAGCTTGGGAGGGAGGTTTAGTCTAGAAAGTGAAGGACTCTGGGAGCTTGGATTGCCCCTTCTTTGATGTTGCTTTGGGGTCATGTTCTACTTTGCTTTTCCATTGCTGTGACAAAACACTCTGTTCGACCAATACCAACTTGGGGAGGACACGGTTTATTCATCTTACATCTCCCAGGTCACAGTTCGTCACTGAGGGAGCCCCAGGTAGGAACTTAGGGCCGGAACCTGGGAACCAGGAAGCACAGGCCATGGAGGAACACTGCTTATTGGCTTGCTCTCCTGGCCCACGCCCAGCCTGCTTTCTTATACAACACAGGACCCACTGCCCAGGAGTGGAACCTCCCACAGTGGGCTATGCGTTCCTACATCACTCAACAATCAAGAAAATACCCCACAGCCTGGCCAGAGGCCAGTCCAATGGAGGCAATTCCCCAGTTGAGGGTCTGTCAACCCAGGTGTGTCAAGTTGATACTAAAGCTATTCAGCACAGGTCAGAAACCTTCTTGACACCCAGAATTCTCTCCTTGACACAAACACAAATTCACCTCAGCACTTACTGACATCACTTGCAATTCCAGTTCTCACAGCAGCCTGGAGTTCTGGAAGTTGTCATGTGCTTCATAAAAGCCTCAAGACCAGGGCCGTGGGTGAAGGACCTGAGTCTGGATCCCTTGGACCCTCAAAGAGCTGGACACACTAGTGTGCACATGTCATTCTGGTGGTCCAGTGGTGACACTTGAGACAGGGAAGTCCTTGGAAGTTCAGGCCAACTAGCTGGGAATATGCATCAATGAACAAGAGAACTAGTCTCAAGAAAGACAGAAGGCAAGGACACATACCAGATGTCCTGTAACCTCTCCATACACCCATGGCACACATGTACACACACACACACACACACACACACACACACACACTTGCCCCTCCAATACATTAAGCCATTAAGACCACCTATGTCTCATACTACAGTGATTGGTGGTAATGGCTCTGTATGGCTCCTGGGAGCTGGGAACCAGAGGACAGGAATGGAAATGAACTTTGGGCAGACTCACCTGGTTCGGACCCTCACTCTGTCACTTACCTTCCTCCCGTGGCTTTTTTGGCTACAACACAGAAATAATGGTCTCCACTTTTCAGTGGCTGTGTTGTTCTCAGGACAGTTTTGTTGCAGGAAACTTATGAGATCAAAGCCAAAGCAAGGTGAGGAGAGGGAGCTTATTTCACGCTAGCCCAGGCTAGCCCACTCGCGTGGGCTGAACCCCAGCAGTCAGCAGCATGACTGAGTCTCCTGGACCCTTTTATTCCCCTGTGACAAATGCAAGCCCAGAGACTGTAACGCATAAATGATAAAAGAGGTAACAGGCAATCACAAAGGCCACTGGAATGTGGCACCTGGTCTACAGATAAATGTGACATCCTGGCCTGGTTTACAGATAGATAACGTCAAAGGCCACAGGAATGTGACTTTCTGGAGAAATAAAGGCTGCTGTCCTGGGTAAGTGTAAGAGGCAGGAGGAAAGCTCCCGGCTGTCTTCATTACCCAAACACGGCAAGGCGCTTTAGTAACCAGGTCTATTTCACCATTTCCACTAGAGTTTCTGGGCAGGTGTCTTGCAATTTCCATCCTCTGTTACAAAATGGGGAACCAGAGACCAACGGGAATTCTTAGACACCTTTGAAAAGATCCGTGTCCAAGGGTGCCGGTGTGGAGGTGGAGATGCGATGCAGGCGCACCAGGGAGGTCAGTTTGGCTGTTTGGGAGCCAATGTCAGGACCTGGAAGAGCTGCAAGGGTCTCGTCTTCAGGATGCCAGTAGGTCAGTTACTTAAAGCAGAGCTTCTTCAACTTTTTCCATTCATGAACCTTTTCCATTTTTTTCTCTTGATATTAAAAAAAATTAAAAATTTTATTTTATGTGTATGAGTGTATTGCCTCCACGTAGATAAACACAGCACCTGTGTCATGCAGTGCCTTCAGAGATTAGAAGAGGGTGCAGACACCCTGGAACTGGAGTTACAGACAGTTGTTAGCCTCTACATGGGTGCTGGGAACTGAACCTGGGTCCTCTGCAGGAATAGCCAGTCCAGGATGGATCAGAGAGTAAAGGACCAGTCTCCAGGATGGATCAGAGAGTAAAGGACATGCCTCCAGGATGGATCAGAGAGTAAAGGACCCGCCTCCAGGATGGATCAGAGAACAAAGGCCCTGCCTCCAGGATGGATCAGAGAGTAAAGGACCCATCTCTAGGATGGATCAGAGAGCAAAGGACCTGCCTCCAGGATGGATCAGAGAGCAAAGGACCTGTCTCCAGGACAGATAAGAGAGTAAAGGACCTGTCTCCAGGATGGATCAGAGAGTAAAGGACCCGCCTCCGGGATGGATCAGAGAGCAAAGGACCTGCTTCTAGGATGGATCAGAGAGTAAAAGACCTGTCTCCAGGACAGATAAGAGAGTAAAGGACCTGCCTCCAGGATGGATCAGAGAGTAAAGGACCTGCCTCCAGGATGGATCAGAGAACAAAGGACCCCTCTCCAGAATGGATCAGAGAACAAAGGACCCCTCTCCAGAATGGATCAGAGAGCAAAGGACCACCTCCAGGATGGATCAGAGAGTAAAAGACCTGTTTCCAGGACAGATCAGAGAGTAAAGGACCTGTCTCCATGATGGATCAGAGAGTAAAGGTCTGTCTCCAGGATGGATCAGAGAGCAAAGGACCCACCTCCAGGATGGATCAGAGAGTAAAAGACCTGTCTCCAGGATGGATCAGAGAGTAAAGGACCTGTCTCTAGGATGGATCAGAGAGCAAAGGACCTATCTCCAGGATGGATCAGAAAGAGAAAAAAAAAGAATCAATAGCTGGCCTGGAACTCACAGAGATCCATCTGCCTCTGCCTCCCAAGGGCTGGGATTAAAAGTATGCCCCACCACACCTGGCCTAAGACAGTTCTTAGCTGTCATGTGGGCGCTGGGAATCAAATACAGGTCCTCTGCAAGAGCAGTCAGTACTCTTAACCACTGAGCCATCTCTCCAGCCCTAGATCTATAGATATATTAAAAAGCTATATAGGGGGCTGGAGAGATGGCTTAGTGGTTCAGAGCACTGGTTGTTCTTACAAAAGACCTGGGTTCAAATCCCAGCACCCACATGGGTGCTAACAACTGTCTGTAACTCAATTTCCAGGGGATCTAACACCCTCTTCTGTCCTTCTCAGGCATTGCACAACATGGGCGGACTTACACACTTGCAGACATAACGCTCATACAAATGAAATAAAAAAGAAAAGAAAAAAAGTTATAGACATCAAACATTTACTAATAACATATCATAAAGAAACTGTTAGAAAAAAGAATGTGAAAAAAAAAGAAAAAAGAATGTGAGGGGCTGGAGAGATGGCTCAGTGGTTAAGAGCGCTGACTGTTCTTGCAGAGGACCTGGGTTCAATTCCCAGCGCAGCACATGGTGGCTAAGAACCATCTTTAACTCCATTTCCAGGGGAATCAGATGCCCTCTTCTGACCTCCACGGCATTGCATGACACGGGTGCACCAACCTACATGCAGACACTACACTCATACACATAAAATAATAAATAAAAATTAAAAAAAAATAAAAATAAAGAAAAAAAGAATGCATATATGGGGCTGGAGAGATGGCCTAGCGGTTAAGAGTGCCGACCGCTCTTGCAGAGGACCTGGGTTCGATCCCCAGCACCCACATGGTGGCCGAGAACCGTCTGAAACTCCAATTCCAGGAGAACTCCAGTTCCAGGGGAATCCAAAACCCTCTTCTGACCTCCGCGGCATTGCACGACACGAGTGCACAGACTTGCATGCAGACAGTACATTCATACACAAAAAGAAATAAATAAAATTAAAAAAAAAAAAGAATGCATATATGTTGGATCTATGCAGCGGGAGCTAGCCTGGAGTTCAGAGGTGGGAGAGCGAAGCCCCTAATGCCCTATGAGAATCTGGCTTTCTTGACATCTACTTGGTTAATATTCACAGAAACCAACCTCAGCCATCCTCAGATAACACCCAGAGAGCGTTGCCACCACCTGCTGTTGGTTTTGCCTTCCAGGACAGGGGCTGACTTGATGCCACCTGCTCCTCAGGGACAAACAAAACAAATTCCACACTCAACTCTTTACACTTTATGCAAATCATTCTTTACGCATCCCATTCAGCGTCATCTCATGCAGAGGAGCTGGATTCCTGGGCTGGACTGGATCCAGACGCCAGCCAGCCACTGCCTCTCAGTGACTCACAGGACTGACTCACTCGCTCAGACATAGAACTTCTGGTCTGTTTTCTTAAAAGAAGATGAGCTCACTTTGGAAACACAAGAATGAGCTCAAGGAAACCGGGGAAACGCAGACATCCCTAGATCATCTGGGCAGCCCTAGCACAGGGCACAGTCAGAGAATAAGTCTCCATTTATCTCCCATTCCCCCACCCCCTGGGTTTTGATCACTGAGCACAGGGCACAGTCAGGGAATAACTGTCCATTTATCTCCCATCCCCCCACCCCCTGTGTTTTGATCACTGAGCAGCACTGATTCCCCTCAGAACAGATCCAGGGGACAGAGGGCATCTACTCAGGTGACATAGGACTTTGGGATACATGTAAGCCAGCTACTGCCAGCCGACACACACTCATTCATCTCTTCTCTCTCCTGACACGTAAATGTCTGAGTGCTCTGTATTTACTGAAGCAGGGTCTCTCATTGAACTTGGAGATCACTGCCTCAACAAGACCAGCGAAGCAGCTTGCTCCTACAGTCCCCCATCTGTGCCTTCTGAATGCTGAGATTACAGGTGGGTCACTCACACCTGCCCAGCTTTTTATGTGGGTGCTGGGGTCCGAGTGCTGGCTCTCCTGCCTCTGCAGCAAGAGATTTAACCCGCTGAGCAGCTCCTCAGCATCTAGTTTCTGTCTCTCTGTGTGCCTTAAAATGTATCTATTTATTTTCCTTTTTCTGTGAATGTGTGTTTGCCTGCATGTATGTAAGTAGACCATGTATGTGCAATGCCTGTGGAGGCCAGAAGAGGGTGTCAGATCCCTGAAACTGGAGTTACAGATGGTTGTAAGCAGCCTTGTGGATGCTGGGACCTGAACCTGGGTCCTCTGCAAGAGCAGCCAGTGCTCTTAACTGCTGGGCCTTTCTCCAATGCCCTGTTGGTGTTTTATGTGTGTGTATGTGTGCGTGTGTGTGTGTGTGTGTGTGTGTGTGTGTGTGTGTGTATATATATATATATAGTATATATATATATATTAATGTATTTATGGAGTTTACTTTTTATGATGTGGCCGTAGGTTACACTAGATACTAATGAAAGAACTCTAAATGTGGCTTGAAGGTACTGGGGTTGTAGAGTTTGGTGGAGAGTTCTGGTGGCGCTAGCTCTCTGGTGTTTGTGGTTGTAGCTGCCTTGTTCTAAAATAATTGTAAACCTTCTGTGCCCATTGTCCTGGCATCTGACCTCTTAACTGTGTTCTTAGATTCAATTTTGTTTTCTTCTTTTTTTGGTCTTTTCGAGACCAGGGGCCTCCCTGTCGCCCCAGCTGTCCTGGACTCACTCTGTACCAGGCTGGCCTTAGGACTCACAAGATCCGCCTGCTCTGCTCCCAAGTGCTGGATACATATAAGAAATTTGAGGCCTGGAGAGATGGCCTAGCCATTAGGTACTTGTTCCTTTTGCAGAGGACCAAGTTAAGATTCCCAGAATCCCACAAGGAGGCTAACACACTGCCTGTAACTCCAGTTCCAGGGGATCTGATGCCCTTTCTGACCTGCTTGGGCATCAACAGGACTCAGGTCGCACCTACCTACATCCAGAGCAATACACTCAACACAAAAAAGAAAATGTAAATAAGATGTTAAATATGTTTTGCAAATTGTTTCTTTTCCATTTTCTGTGTTGTGTCTGGTGGCATGTGTGTGTATATCATGTGTGTTGGTACACGTGTGTAGGTGCTTGTGCATTTGTGTGAACAGGAGAGGGTGAGATTGCTTTGGACTCATCCTCGACTCTCTTCCTTATTGAGGCAGGGTCTGTCAATGAGACTCAGAGCTTGTGGCAATGGCTAGTCTCCCTAGCCACAGCTGCTCTTGGGAAACCCTTCTTCTGCCGACAGAGGCTGGATTACATTTGTGGGCACATGGCACCCCGATTCATGTTGGGTTCTGAGACCTCCAGTCCTCACGCTTGCAAAGCCACCTCCACAGCCCCTGAATTTGTAAGACTCTTACAGAGAATGTTTGCATCTATGCTCACCAGGGAAATTGCTCTGTATTTCCTTTCTTTGTTGGGTGTCAAGGTCACGCTGCCTTCTCAGGAATGGGTCTGGCTGTTTTTCTTTCTCTGCTCTATTGTGTTGTCAGTTTGAGAAACAATGGTCAGTTTCTTTTTTAAGCGTTTGCTGTTCAGCAGTCAGTCCATCTCATCCTAGGCTTTTCCTTGTTGGGGGAATTTTAACTTCTGCTTCAATCTTATTGATCTATTTAAGTTGTCTATATCTTCTTGATTTAACTTTTATAAGTCATATGTCTAGGAATGTATCCATTTCCCTAGACTTTCTAGATTGCCTGTTCACTGGCTGGCATGATTGGGGTTCCTTCCTAGCTTTGGCTTTTCCCGTTTGTTCTTCGCAAGAATTTTGTTCTTTCCTTTCCTGGGCTCTTGGTGATGAGATCAGCTTTTTGTTTTTTTTTCATCAACTGATGGACAAGATTTCATTTAAATACTTTATGAAGTGTTGGCTTGGTGATCACAAACTGCCTCAGTTTATCCATCAATTTTAAAATACAATTCCTCTGGACATCATCAATCTTGGCTTATTTTGGCTTGAAATATATCATTGTATGACTCCCTTGCTTCGGGGATTACTGCTATTCCTGTAGGTGAGATGATATTTAAGCATTAATTTTTTTATGAGGCTGGAGAATTATTGGTCAGGTAGTTTAAGAGCAACAGGCTTGGGGGGGGGTTTTTTCTTGCAGAGGACCTGGTTCAGTTCACCCAGCACCCACAGGGTTGGCTAACAATTGCTGGAATCTCCAGTTTCAGGGAAATATAATGCCATCTTCTGGCCTCAGAGGTATTGCAATGACCGGGGTGCACTTACATGCAGACAAGCCTCATAAGATATATATAAATTATATAGATATATATATATATATATTTTGAAAAATTAGTTTATTATTATGATTATTAGGTTTATAAAAGGTGTGAACCTGTGAACCCCCAGATAAAAGGCACATGAGACTTATGTCACTCTGGGAACATGATTTACTTCTGTTTGGAACTGCCAGAGAGGGCCACCTGCAAGCACGTGATGGAAACAGGAGCAGCAGCAGGGCAGGGGCAGGGGCAAGATGCAACTGGGGGCCACACATTTATAGCCATGGGGTGGGCCTCAAGGTACAGGGGAAGAGGGTCAGAAGACTGACGCCTCTGGAGGACGTGGACATCTGTGTTGGTCCCTTGGGAGGCGGGGAAACCCAAGACCATTTTTTCCCCCCCCAGCCCTTTGATTATATGGGAATGGGATGCTGTTCTCGCTTCTGTATCTGCTTCAGAGCTGAGGGGGGACAAAGTCTCGGGGGAACAGGTGTCAGGCTGGAGGGTTGGAATCTGGCTTCCCATTTGGCTGCTCTGGGGGCTCTGCCTGGGTGGTCCAGAATCAATAGTGGCCAGTACTTTAGTGGACATTTTTCTGCACTGAAAAGACAAGCTGGTTTTGTCTTATATGAGTGTACCAGAGCAGGGACGTTGCAGTAGCAACAGGGGGCTACTGGGTGGATTAGCAGTTGGAGGGTCCCTCTCCAGAGGGAGAAAGGACCCTGTACCCTAGTTGAAAGAATTGGAAAAAGTTTTTGTACACAGAGATCTAGAATGAAGGCCAGCTTAACCATGAGAATATAAAAGGTGGGATTTTCTGGCATGGCACATTAAATGTGTCACCTATCTCTGAGATAGTTTCTAACATGACACGGTAGGTCTCTCACCTATCTCTCTGGTAATAAATTGTTTCATTCTCTATTCTTTTGATTATAGTTTCCTGTTGGGGTGTTTAAAAACCACACGTTAGCTCAAATAAATTAAATTAGTGTTTGGTGTTAAGGTCAGTTGAAGTTCTGGTCCTTAGGGGGTCACCAAGGCCTTGCACCTGGCTCTCTTCATCACCAGTTTCCATCTTGTGGTATGTGAGACAAAGTCAGGCCTTGCTCGACCAGAGCTTCCCTTGGAAGCATGAGGAGTCTCTCCTCTATATGGACTTTCCTCCCTAGACTGTACACTGGCTGGATAAGTCCTTTTTTTTATTTTTTTGGTCTGTCCGAGACAGGTCTCCCTGTAGCCCCAGCGTCCTGGAACTCGCTCTGTAGACCAGGCTGGCCTTGAACTCAGAGATCCCAGCCGGCCTCTGCTCCCAAGTGCTAGGATTAAAGGCGTGTGCCACCCTGACCCGCTGATGAAGTCCTGTTTTTTTAAAATTTTTTGTTAAATTTTAATTTATTTCTGTATGTGTGTATGAAAGTACTGTCTGCATGCAGGTCGTGCACCCGTGTCGTGCAATGGCCGCGGAGTCAGAAGAGGGTGTTGGATTCCAGGAACTGGAGTTTCAGACGGTTCCTAGCAGCCGACCATGGTAGGTGCTGGGATTGAACCCGGGTCCCTCTGCAAGAGTGGGTCAGCGCCCTAACCACTAGGCCAGCTTCTCCAGCCCGATGAAGTCCTTTTTAAGTGAATCTCCAAGAAATCCCTGGCCCTGGGATGACTGGTGACTCACGGCCATAGGAAAGGTAAAAAGGTGCCAATGCAGAATCCTAGGACCCAAGTCAACTTCAGAGGGTAGGGGCCAAAATATTGTCCCTTCGAAATCCCCCTTGCCAAATCAGATTGTAGCTTTAAGTATGGTTTTGCTTAAACCCCAAGAGTATATATTTGAATGAATTTGGCGTACTTTTAATTACCATATAACACCTAGGTAAAGCTTGAAAATGATTAGCACGTCTTTTTAAAATTTTATTTAGATTACCTTCTTTTAATTGTAATGAGTGACTGTCTGTATGTAGGTTTGTGACCCCATGTGTGCAATGCCGCAGAGGTCCGAAGAGGGCAGCGAGATTCCCCTGGAAGGGAGTTTCTTCCTGGAATTGGAGTTACGGATGGTTCCCAGCGATAAATCTTAAGTGCCGGGCAAAATATTTCTGACTAATAATAAAAGCTCATGGTAGGAGCTGTGGTAGAGCTGCAGCACAGGCCTAGGAAAAAGTGCTTGTGTTTTCTGGCTCATGCTCAGTCTATTGTATACAATATAGAAATATCTGGGTCCAAGGATGGCATTGCCCCACAGATGTGTTCACAGGCCAGTCCAATGAGGCAATTATTGATGTTTCTTAGCTCAGGTGTATTAAGTTGTCATTAAACCTATGCGGTAAGGCCTACAGTTTGTTCTTCAAGGTCTATAAAGTTCATTTAGGTACTCAAAGTAATGGATTTTAAACCATGAAGGCAAAAAGTGTTCTAACATAGCCCATGAAGCAAACCCAATATAATAAAGAGGCTAAAAGCAATAACATTTTGTAGTTGGTCCACATTGTCTGTTGCGGTGATAAAACACCAGACCAAAGAACTTATAAAAGGAAAGTTATTTGAGCTTACGATTGGCGGTCCCAGGGAATTAGTCCATTGTGGCGGGAGGCTGGCGGCTGGATCTGGAGCAGCAACCGAGGGTCACTCGCGCAAGAGCACAGAAAACAGAGAGAAGCAAACTGTAGAGCATGAGGCTTGTTAAGCGCACTAAGCCTTGCCCCAGTGACACACTTCTGCAGCATGGCCACACACCCCAAGACCTCCAAAAACAATGCGCCAACCACCAACTGGAGACAAATCCTGAAGACCTAGAGCCAAATAGGGGGCACACAATTCAAACCACCACAACCTTCTCAGATGAAGGCCGTGTCACTTGTCCCCAGATTTTGAATTATAGCTTTGAAGAAGTGAAAAGGAATGGGAGGGAGTGTCATATACCAACAGTAGACAGGAAATACTTAGTGCTCACCAATTGGTTTTACATTCGGACTGTCCATGTTGTCACTGGAAGTAAAACTAATTTTTCTTAAAAATATTAAAAGTAACATGTACAAAGTATAACAGATATATAAAACAGTTTTAGTATGTAACGGTAACTCAATATTTATATATAAAAATGTCTGTTTCATTTGAAGCTGTAAAGTTACATAGTACCTGCTAGGTGGAACAAAATTTCTTGTCCTATGCATAATTACATTATAGAATTTCTAAAAGTGAACAGTACTTCATGCATACACTCATAAATAAGGCTCTAATAAATAAATTTGGCAATGGCAGTTTAGAAAGGTTGTACTGAGCAGAGACACAATGCATTGCTATCATACACGACAGATCTTAAATAGTGGTGTTTTAACAAAAGATTATACACATACACCATATATCCACCCATGTCACTCAAGATTTTTAGCCTAGTGTTTGTACTGAACAGGCACATACATTGGGAAAAAAACACCTTTTGAGTAACGATATGAAAAACATGCAGCTCTGATTAAGTGCACTGCCAAGGCTGAGATGGCTGATACAGTTTTCTCCTTAGCTTGCTGGCATGAAAAATCTTGCACCCTTGGTCTTAAAGCTATGAACTTATTGAAATATTTTAACAAGTGATGAAAAACAGAATTAGATATACGATAATTAAAGAATTGTCAGTTCAATACCAAAGATATTTAGGCTATTTCATTGGAGGGAAGAGATTGCAGGGGAAGCCATGTGCCACTGTGCAAGTGCCAGAGTATGAACGAATCCAGAGATTTTTTAAATTGGTCTCTGATCAGAAGTATGGTGGCACAGCTGTCAGAAGCCTGGTTAAGGAGGAGAAGAAAAAAAAATCTATTAGTGAAACTGTAAGGGTCAAAAATCAGGTCTTCAGAAGTCTGGCAACAAGAAAAAAATGTAAAGGAAATTTTAGTTATAATACCTGTAAAAAATAAATGGGGGGGTACAGATAGAAATAAAACCTTCAGATAGCAAGTGTAGAAAACTAGGAACCCAGGTTCAAATCAGGCCTTTGTGAAAAAATTTAAGAGGCATGCAAAATAAACTTAATTAATTTTTTGTTTTTGTGCACAATATAGATTGAGAGAAGTTCGAAGTGCCACTTTTTTTTTGACAGAACATACAGAGAATGTGGACACATGATAGTTACATGAATCACAAAGACACATTGGAGAACAGTTATAACACACAGACAAGTTGGACAGATACATGACTTAATTGTACCCATTAACTCTGGACAACGGGAAATGCCTCCCCCCCCCCCTTTTTTTTTTTCAAAAGTCATAGGTAGCGTGTTGGGTACGCCAGAATATCTGATGTCAATGAACAGAAAATTTCTCAGTTCCCTGTCTGCTGCACACATAACTCCAAAGTTATCCATCGTTGTACAGGGCTGTGGAAACATTCATCTTAATTGTGACATTTACACGGAATCATTTAGAGTTTTAAGACATCAATACAGCCCTATACTGATCTTTGTAGCAAGGCTGCATGTGTGTGTGTGGTGTGTGTGTGGGTGGGTGTGTGTGTGGTTGTGCCTGCCAGGCACAGGGTGGCGGACAGGCAGGCAGGCAGGCAGATTTCCTGGCTTGCATAGATTACCTGCTAATTTAAATGGAATAAATTTTATTTGTTAGTGGAAAAATCAAAAGTCCCTTAAGGGGAGGCAGCCTGAGGCAAGATCTTCATGCCAGGCTGATGGGATTTGGTGAACATACCTTGTTAATCTCAGACACAGAGCAGAAACAAAAATAGATTTCTGAATAAAATGGGGGGTTTATAAAAAAAGTTTCCAATGAAATGGAAAAATGCAAAAACATATAAATAATCCCTTAAAATCAGGTAAAAGTCTTGTAAACAAAAAAAAAAAAAAAAAAAAAAAAAAAAAAAAAAAAAAAAAAAAAAAAAAACATCTTTAAAAAAAAATGTGCACCAATTACCTAATTGTAACAGCGCAAACTGAGTAACGGCAAATGTTATCTGAAAAACAACTGTGCTATGAACTTAGAATCTCTAAAAAAACAAATAAAAGAGAAACAAAATCTGGTATAGTAAAAATAAATAAATAAATAAATAAATAAATAAATAATAAAATAAAAAAGCCAGAATGAGTAAGGGGCTGGAGAGATGGCGCATTGGTTAAGAGTGCCAAACTGCTCGTGCAAGAGGACCTGGGTTCGATTCCCAGCAGCACACATGGCGGCTGAGAAACTGTCTTTAACTCCCAGTTCCAGGGGAATCTGGACGCCTCTTCTGACCCTCTGTGGCATTGCACGACAACGTGTGTGCACAAACCTACATGCGTACAGTAACAATCACACACATAAAAAATTAAAAAAATAAAATTAAAAAAGCCAGTGAGGTAAAAAATCTCAAACAAAAGCCTGTAAAAAATTAACTGTCCATCAGAAGTAAAAATGGAAAACTGATTGTATTTTTGGAAATGGATGAAAAGCTGGTAAAAACAAACTTGTTTACTCTGACATAAAAATGTATTAATTGAATCTTAATTGCCTTTTTATAAAAATCCAATAGAAAAACCCAAAAACCAAAATAGTGAAGGATCAGAAAAACCAAAATTGTGAAAGGCATTCAATTAAATAGATTGTAAAACAATTAGAACGTGGGATGACTTGTTATAAGCTCCAATGTAATTTTAAGCAGTGGGGCAAGGGACAAGTGGGAGACTGGGGCCACCATTTATAGCCATGGGGGTGGGGCCTCAGGTACAGGGGAAGAGGTCAGAAGATTGACAGCCTCTGGAGACAGTGGACATCTGTGTGTCCCTTTGGAATTCTGGGAAGACCAGATCTTAACAATTAACTGTGGTGTGTGTGGTGTGTGTGGTGTGTGTGTGTGTGTGTGTAGTAAACAGATGTTGGTGGGTACCTGTGTGTGTGGAGGTCCAGAGGACAATTTTCAGGTTCTCTCCTTCAACCATTGATATTAGGGATAGAACTCAGGTCTCAAGCTTGCACAATAAACATTTATACCTCCTGAGTCGTCTTGTAGGCCACTGAGCTGGTATTTTCCTTTACAGCTTTTAATATCATTTCTTTGCTTTATAAATTGTTTTTTGGACATCTGGAATATAATATACCATGGAGAGGGTGTCTGGCTTCTGGGGTTCTAAATGTCTCCTGGGTTGGATGTCTATTTCTTTCTCTTGGGTTGGAAATTTTTGCTATAGTTTCATTGAATAGATTCTCTGTCTTTTTTTTTTTTTTGTCTGTTCGAGACAAGCGCTCCCTGTAGCCCAGCTTCCCGGGAATTCGTCTGTAGACCAGGCTGGCTTTTGAACTCACAAAGAAATCCGCTGCCTCTGCCTCTGAGTGGCTAGGATTAAAGATGCACCACCACACCTGGCTAGATTCGCTATGTCTAAGTGGTTATCCCAAGCTCCTTTTTTTTTTTTTTTCTTTTTGTTTTTTGTTGTCCTTTTCGAGACAGGGTCTCCCTGTAGCTCCAGTTGGCCCTGGAACTCTGTAGACCAAGTTTGGCTTGAAACTCACAGAGCTTCTGCCGGCCGCTGTCTCCTGAGTTCTAGGACTAAGGGAGTGCACCACCACAACCAACTTAAAGACAGTTCGGCCTTATTGCCAATGTGGGGGCTGGGAAACCAACCCAGGTCCTCTGCAAGAGCAGTCGGCCTCTTAGCGCTGAGCCGTCGCCCCAGCCCCAGGCATGCTCCTTCTTTTAGCTCATGACTTCTTGGTCTCTTTATCATATCTCAGATTTCTTGGACATTGTGGTCATGACAAAAGAGACTTTATGGATCAATCAAGCTGTTGAATGTATTGGAAAGGTAAGGCATATCACAATACAACATGCGGTCTGCCCTCCCGGAGGTTCGTTCTTTCTGTTATGGTAGGGCTATGGAGAGGCTTTTCCATTCCTTTTTCTTTTTTTTTTTTTTTTTGTTTCAGGAGGGGAACGGAAAGGGGCAGGGCAAAGAGGGGCTAGGGGCCCCAAACCGCCGCGCCGGGCGCCCCCTCACCCCACCGGCCGACTTCGCAGTTGGTGCTTGCTGACGTGCCCCCTGCGTTCGGACTTTACTCTCAGGACCTGGAGGAACATGGGGTGCGTGTTTGTATCCTCTTCCACGTCATCGATCATTTTTTACTAGAAAACTTCTGAATTCTTGGCATTCTACGTAGTCCTCTTTGAGACCAATGGCTGAGGAGCTAGGGTCTTTGGGAAGAGTCACGCCATCTTGCTGTTTCATGTTCTTGAGTTCTGTGTTATCATGTTTGTATTCTCTGTTGTGGAGATATCGTCGGGATTGGGGGGCGGGAGATCTTCTTTCTTGAGAAAAATCTGTTCTTGAAGGGTCCATTCCAGTACCACTTGGGAGGAGAAAGCAAACTTCTATCACAGCAACAATATCAAGCCATACGAGATACAGAAATACATTTAAAATAAATTGCAGCCCACTAATTCACCACCAGTGACCGTAGTACCCCAAAATGGAATGTACCAGAGGAATAGCAAATAAATGAGATTGAAGAAGGAGCCAGGGAGAGGGAAGAAACAGAGGAAAAGCCAGGTTATATAAGGAAGGAGAAAGAAGAACGGAGGAGGTTACGTAAGGAACGAGACAGAACAGGGGAGGTTACGTAAGGAAGGAGAAAGGGCGAGAGGTTAGAAAGAAAAAAAAGAGAACAAACAAAACTACTTTCCAATAATGAAGTTCAAAACCAGCATTAGCAAAATATAAGAGGAAATAAAAAATAAAAAAAAAAGACAACAAGAAAAATCAAATACTACTAAATGTAAAGAGGAGGAGCGATGAGGCAACGTGGAGTTGGGGAAGGACTAAAGGGAAAACACCGTCCCCAAATGGGAAAAAGGCATAAACGAAATTAGAGGAAGGTAGGAATAATAATAAAAACATAAAATTTTGAGGCTGGAGAATAGCGGGCTCGGTATTTAATAGCACTGGCTGCTTTTGCACAGACCCAGGAGCCATTTCTAGCACCCAGGATCGTGGCTCACAGCAGCCTGTTACGCCAGTTTTCCAGGAGAATCTGATGCCTCTCCTGGCCTCCAAAGATGCCAAGCCAACCCTACATACATGCAGGAAAACACCCACATACAGTAAACAGATAAGTAAAAATATAAGATTGTTATTTTTATTATTAGTGTCCTGATTACTTACTTATATTCTTATTTTTGGTGTGAGTGGGTGTATTGCCTTGCACACATTTGGTGCAATGACTTGCAGAGGCAGAAGAAGGAGCTGGAAATCCCCTGGAACTGGAGCCCATGGATGGTTTTAGCGGCCATGTGGCTTCTGGGAATCGAAGTCGCAGGTCCTTTGCAAGGGCAGTCAGTGCTCGTAACCTCTAAGCCATCGTGCTCCAGTCCAAATTTCAGGTTTTAAAATATGGCTAAAGAGGGGCCTGGAGACATAAGCCCTAGTGGTTAAAAGTGCAGACTGCTCTCACAGAGGTGGACCGGGTTTTCGATTTCCCAGCACCCACATGGTCGGCTGAACCGTCTTTAACTCCAGTTCCAGGGGAATCTGACGGCCTCTTCGACCGTCCGCGGCATTGCACAACACGGGTGCACCAACCTACATGCAGACAATACAGTTCATACACATATGAAATAAAAAATAAATAAAAGTAATAATTTTTAATGCCTTGTAATTTACCTGAATTCTGATTAAAAAAAAAATTAAGTGGAGAAAAATAAAGAATTAAAAGTTGCAATGCAGGAGCAGCATCTGTGGGGTCCTCAAAAACTGGAGATTAGGGGCCGGGAGAGAGGCGCAAGTGGTTAATAGCGTGACTGCTCTTGCAGAGGACCCAGAGTTGATTTCCACAGCAGCTACCAACTGTAACTTCAGTTACACCAGATTTCGACACCTTCTTCTGACTCTGTGACATTGCACAATTGGGTGGCACTTATATACATGCAGACAAAAACCCTCATCAGACATTCAAAAATAATAATAAAAATAAATAAATTCAGAACATTGTAAAAATTTTAAATATTTTATTACTATTTTTATTTTTTTATGTATGAGTGTATTACCTGCATTATGTAAGTGAGCCTGTGTCATACAATGTCGCTTGTATGTCAAAGACGTGGTCCAAATCTCTAGAGTCTGAATTTAACAGAAGGGTAATTAGTCCCTATGTGGGGTGCTGGAAACTGAAACCTAGGGTTCCCTCTGCAGGAAGCAGCCAGTGCTCTTAACCACTGAGCCACTCTCCAGCCTCTCAGTTATCTTTCTTATATAGCCCAGGCCACATCCCTACGGATGGCACTACCCACAGTAGAGGCTGGAGGTAACATGAACCTCCACACATGAACCAAAAATGAGAAAATGTCTTGAACATGGCCAAGGCCAATCTGATGAAGGAAATTCCCTCAACTGAGGTTCTTTCTTCACAGTAGTCTCTAGTTTGTATTAAGTGGACAAAAAAATTAAGCAGTATACAGCCCTCTTCCAAGGCATTCAGAGATGAGATGGGAGTTCACAGAGGGGTTCCCTTCAGGCCGAGTGCTCAGGAGACATTTCTCAGCACTTTGGGCAGCTATTTGGATTCTTACCTTTCCTATGGTTAACGTTGTTGCTGAGTCTGAACTGGATGAGAATCTGATGGCTACCCAACCTCTCCTCACAGCAGCCATTTCCTTCTTTGCATGCCAGCCACTGGAAGTTTCAGTGGGGGGTGGGGGTGGGGGTCCCCATGTGCTTGGACTGTGAGAAGCAACCACAGCACCGAGACTGGTACAGCTGGAGAACCCATCTTCATACTTTTTTTTTTTTATGTGTATGAATGTCTGCCTGCATGTAGGCTGTCCACCCGTGTCCCGTGCAATGCCACCTCGGAGGTCAGAGGTGTTTGGATTCCCTGGAACTGAGTTAAAGAAAGACTGTTCTTAGCCACCATGTTGGGTGCTGGGCAAATCAAACCTGGGTCCTCTTGCAGAGCAGTCAGCTCTCCCAACTGCCAGGCCATCTCTTCCAGCCTCCCATCTTCATACTTTGAAGGCCTCCTGGGTATCAACCACCCCACCCCACCGATGCAGCCATGGGTATTGTATCCACTCCTGGCATCAGGGCAGGAAAGACAGACCAACCGATCCAGGCTGCAGGATCTGACCGGTACAAAGAAGAAAAAAGAAAAAAAAAAAAAAAAAAAAAGAAATCCTTTTTTTTTTTTTTTTGGGGGGGGGAGGGGGGCGGAAGGGGGGGTGGGAAAACCCTAAAGTGGTTCTCAGTTGATAAGATGGGGGTGGGGGGGAATCCTTTAATCCTAGGCATTGGGAGGCAGAGCAGGCGGATCTCTGGGAGTTCAAGACCCCTGGTCCTACAGAGAGAGGCTCCAGGCCAACTGGGCCTAAGGGAGACCTACCCTGTCTCGAAAGAACCAAAAAAAAAAAAAAAAAAAGATGTGGAAGGGCGAGGTTCTCTCCTCACGCACTCTACAGCCCGAGCCTGGCCTCTGGTCACCCACAGCAGCTAGCGTGCCAGCACCTGGCTCTCCATAGCTGTCTCTCACCTAGGAGCTGTGGCAGGCCAGGTCCCTGACTAGTGGATTGCTTAAAACAATAGGATTCTTTCCAGGTTCAGTAGAGAGAAGAGTTGAGATGGAGTCCAGGTGAAATGTCCTTTAGTGATGCTGGCCACTCACTTCTAGAGAAGCTGACTCAGATCTGACAGCCCCCCCCCTCCGTAACAAAGGTGATTCCTTACATTTACAGGCTTTAGACAGGAGGCTGGGGGTCTCTGAGCTTAGCAGTTCAGGGCAGATACTAACTCAGTTAGTGAGAGCTCTGGACGTGTCCTAAGGGCTTTCCCTTGGCTTGCTTTCGGGAGCGGCCGCTGGTTGTCCCATCCGGGTGCACCCACAGGGCTGAGGCTGCGTTTGGCTTGCGCTCCCTCTTTTTCCTGTTCATTTCCAGTCTCCTTCCACTTCCCCCGTGAATTTCTGAAGCTCTTTTTTTTTTTTTTTTTGTCTTTATCAAGACAGAGTCCCGCCCTGTAGCCCCAGCTAATCCTGGAACTCACTCGGGCAGACCAGGTTGGCCTTGAAGATCCACCTGCCTCTGCCCGCCCCCAATCCCCAGTGCTAGGATTAAAGGCATGAGCCACCACGCCAGCCCAGCTCTTCCTCTCTTAAGGATTAAGTCTATTTTTCCTTATTCTGACTCCCTCCTTCTCTCTAGTCAGCCATCTTACCCAGAAAGTCTCATTCGTTCTTTTATTCATTTATTCAATGGCAAGCACCCACCCTCCCAGGTGCTGGAACCAGGAGGCGATGTGTCTATTTCATCCCTTCGTTGTCCCAACCCTGCTGAGCTCCGAGGCTGAGAATCATCAGGCAGTCCTGCCATCCCACCACTTTCCAGAAGGTGGCAGGACACAGGCTTAGAATGAGAATCGGGCTGAGGGGAAGTGATCAGGATCAGCCAGAAATACAGGGTCCCACGCCTTGCAGGCACAAATGGTGAAGGGTCCACAGATGGCCGACCTGGCCAACAGGCTGTGTTCTTTCGCCGCGCTACTTTGCTTTTCTGTTGCTGGTGATGAAACACTCTGACCAAACACAATTTTGGAAAGGAAAGAGTCTATTTCAATCTTTCTACCCAGGTAAAGTCCACCACTGAGGGAGGTCAGGGCCAGAAATCGAGGCAGGAACCATGGGGATTCCTACTTTCTGGCTTACTCCCTACCTTCAGTTCAGCTTGACTCCCTTCTTCTTCTTCTTCCTTTTCCTTCCCTCCCTTCCTCCTTCCTTCCCCGCCTTCCCTCTCTTCCCCTCCCCCCCGCCCTTCCCTCCCTTCTCCCTTCCTTCCTTCCTTCCTGTCCTTCCTTCCTTCCTCCTTCCTTCCTCCTTCCTTCCGTCCGTCCTTCTTTCCATTTATTTGGTCTTTTTTGAGACAGGGTTCTTCCCTGTAGCTCAGCCTGTCCTGGGACTCACCATGTAGACAGGCTAGCCTTGATCTCACAGAGATTTAGCTGTCCTCTGCTTCCTGAGGTGCTGGGATTAAAGGTTGTGTGCCACCAGGCCTGGCAGGCTTGATTTCTTATACAACCCAGGACCCCCTGCGCCAGCCCCAGCCCCCATGGCAGTCACTTTTTCTCATTATAGAGCCCACTGCAAGTAGCGTCAGGCTGAACTGGTGGTCCAGGCTGTCATTCCAGGTACTGTCAGAGGCGAGGCGAAGATCGCCAAGTTTCAGGACCAGCCCTGTGCTATAGAGTGAGCTCAAGGTTAGTGTTGTCAAATTAGTGAGATCCTTTCTCAAAAAGAAAAAGTGGGGGCTTGGCAAGATAGCTCAGCAGGTAAAAGTACTTGCTGTGTGAGCCTGCTGACCTGAGCCGGATCCCCAGAACTGACATGGTAAAAGAAGAGAACCTGACTCTGGGGCTGGAGCGATGGCCTAGCGGTTGAGAGGCAGACCGCTCGTGCAGAGGACCCGGGTTAGACCCCAGCACCCACATGGTGGCCGAGAACCGTCTGAAAACTCCTTCCAGAAGAACTCCAGTCCAGGGGAATCCGAGCACCCTCCTCTAACCTCCGCGGCTTGCACGTCACGGGTAAACAGACCTGCATGCAGACAATACATTCATACACAAGACGGAAATTAAAAAAAAAAAAATTGTAAAAAAAAAAGAGAAATGACTCCATAAAGTTGTCCTTCATATGTACACTGTTGCACATGCAGACAACACACACACACACACACAACACATACACACACTCAGCTANATATATGTGTGTATATATATATATATATATATATATATATATCTTTTGAAAAATTAGTTATTATTATTATTATTAGGTTATAAAAGGTGTGAACCTGTGAACCCCCAGATAAAAGGCACATGAGACTCAGGTCACTCTGGGAACATGGTTTACTTCCATTTGGAACTGCCAGAGAGGGCCACCTGCAGCCACGTGATGGAACAGGAGCAGCAGCAGGGCAGGGGCAGGGGCAAGATGGCGACTGGGGCCCACACATTTATAGCCATGGGGTGGGGCCTCAGGTACAGGGGAAGAGGTCAGAAGATTGACAGCCTCTGGAGGAAGTGGACATCTGTGTTTCCCTTGGAATTCTGGGAAACCCAGACCATTTTTTCCCCCCAGCCCTTTGATTATGATAAGGAAATGGGATGCTGTTCTCGCTTCTGTATCTGCTTCAGAGCTGAGGGGGGACAAAGTCTCGGGGGAACACGTGTCAGGCTGGAGGGTTGGAATCTGGCTTCCCATTTGGCTGCTCTGGGGGCTCTGCCTGGTGGTCCAGATCAATAGTGGCCAGTACTTAGTGGACATTTTCTCTGCAACTGAAAAGACAAGCTGGTTGTCTTATATGAGTATACCAGTGCAGGGACTTTGCAGTACCAACAGGGGGCGGGGCTACTGGGTGGATTAGCAGTTGGAGGGTCCCTCTCCAGAGGGAGAAAGGACCTGTACCCTAGTTTAAGGAATTGGAAAAAAGTTTTAGTACACAGAGATCTAGAATGAAGGCCAGCTTAACCATGAGAATATAAAAGGTGGGATTTTCTGGCATGGCACAGTACATCTGTCACCTATCTCTGAGATATTTTCTAGCATGACACAGTAGGTCTCTCACCTATCTCTCTGGTAATAAATTGTTTCATTCTCTATTCTTTTGATTATAGTTTCCTGTTGGGGTGTTTAAAACCACACAGTTAGCTCAAATAAATGAAATTAGTTTTGGTGTTAAGGTCAGTTGAAGTTCTGGTCCTTAGGGGGTCACTCAGGCCTTGTACCTGGCTCTCTTCACCAGTTCCATCTATGTGAGGACAAAGTCAGGCCTTGCTCGACCAGAGCTTCCCTTTGAAGCATGAGGAGTCTCTCCTCTATATGGACTTTCCTCCCTAGACTGGACACTGGCTGGATGAAGTCCTTTTTTTATTTTTTTGGTCTTTCCGAGACAGGGTCTCCCTGTAGCCCCAGCTGTCCTGGAACTCGCTCTGTAGACCAGGCTGGCCTTGAACTCAGAGATCCGCCTGCCTCTGCCTCCCAAGTGCTAGGATTAAAGGCGTGTGCCACCCTGACCCGCTGATGAAGTCCTTTTTTTTAAAAATTTTTTTTAAATTTTATTTATTTCTGTATGTGTGTATGAAAGTACTGTCTGCATGCAGGTCTGTGCACCCGTGTCGTGCAATGCCGCGGAGGTCAGAAGAGGGTGTTGGATTCCCCTGGAACTGGAGTTTCAGACGGTTCTCAGCCACCATGTAGGTGCTGGGGATTGAACCCGGGTCCTCTGCAAGAGTGGTCAGCGCTCCTAACCACTAGGCCATCTCTCCAGCCCTGATGAAGTCCTTTTAAGTGAATCTCCAAGACCTCCCTGGCCTGGGATGACTGGTGACTCACTGCCATAGGACATGTACAAAGGTGCCGATGCAGGATCCTAGGACCCAAGTCAACCTCAGAGGGTAGGGGCCAAAATATTGTCCCTTCAAATCCCCCTTGCCAAATCAGATTGGAGCTTTAAGTATGGTTGCTAAACCTCCAAGAGTATTATTTGAATGAATTTGGTACTTTAATTACCATATAACACCTAAGCAAAGCTTGAAAATTGACTTAAGCACTCTTTTTTAAATTTTATTTATTTATTTTTTATGTGTATGAATGTACTGTCTGTATGTAGGTTTGTGCACCCATGTTGTGCAATGCCGCAGAGGTCAGAAGAGGGCATCGGATTCCCCTGGAATGGGAGTTCTCCTGGAATTGGAGTTACGGATGGTTCTCAGCAATAAATTCTTAATTGCCGTGGCAAAACATTCTGACTAATAATAAAAGCTCATGGTAGGAGCCTGGTGGTAGTAGCTGCAGCACAGGCTAGGAAAAGATGCTTGTGTTTCTGGCTCATGCTCAGGCTATTGTATACAATATAGAAATATCTGGTCAAGGATGGCATTGCCCACAATGGGCACAGGCCAGTCCAATGAGGCAATTATTGAAGTTTCTCAGCTCAGGTGTATTAAGTTGTCATTAAACCTATGCGGTAAGGCCTACAGTTTGTTCTTCAAGGTCTATAAAGTTCATTTAGGTACTCAAAGTAGAATGGATTTAAACCATGAAAGGCAAAAAGAGTTCTAACATAGCCCATGAAGCAAATCCAAGATAATAAAGAGGCTAAAAGCAATACCTTTGTATTGGTCACTTTTCTGTTGCTGTGATAAAACACCAGACCAAAGAACTTATAAAAGGAAGAGTTTATTTGAGCTTACGATTGGCGGTTCCAGGGAATTAGTCCATTGTGGCGGGAGGCATGGCGGCTGGATCTGGAGCAGCAAACCGAGGGTCACATCTCGCAAGAGCACAGAAAACAGAGAGGAAGCAACTGTAGAGCATGAGGCTTGTTAAGCTCACTAAGCCTGCCCCCAGTGACACACTTCCTGCAGCATGGCCACACACCCCAAGACCTCCAAAAACAGCGCCACCAACTGGAGACAAACGTCTGAATACCTAGAGCCTATGGGGGACACACATTCAAACCACCACAACCTTCTCAGATGAAGGCCGTGTCACTTGTCCCCAGATTTTGAATTATAGCTTTGAGAAGGAAAAGGAAGGGGAGGCATTGTCATATACCAACAGGAGACAGGAAATACTTAGGGCTCACCCAAATTGGTTACATTCGGACTGTCCATGTCGTCACTGGAAGTAAAACCTAATTTTTCTTAAAAATATTAAAAGTAACATGTACAAAGTATAACAGATATATAAAACAGTTTTAGTATGTATGGGTAACTCAATATTTATATATGTCTTTCATTTGAGGCTGTAAAAAGGTACATAGTACCTGCTAGGTGGAACACAATTTCTTGTCTATGACATAATTACATTATGGAATTCTTAAAAGTGAACAGTACTTCATGCATACACTCATAAATAAGGCTCTAATAAATAAATTTGGCAATGGCAGTTTAGAAAGGTTGTACTGAGCAGAGGCACATGCATTGCTATCATACACAGACAGATCTTAATATGGTGTTTAACAATATTATACACATACACACATATATCCACCCATTCACTCAAGAGATTTTTATCCTAGTGTTTGTACTGAACAGGCACATACATTGGGAAAAAAACACCTTTTGAAGTACTATTTAAAACATGCAGCTCTAATTAATTGCACTGCCAGGGCTGAGATGGCTGATACAGTTTCCTTATCTTGCTGGCATTGACATCTTGCACCCTTGGTCTTAAAGCTATGAACTTATTGAAATATTTTAACAAGTGATGAAAAACAGAATTATATATACGATAATTAAAGAATTGTCAGTTCAATACCAAAGATATTTAGGCTGTTTCATTTGAGGGAAGAGATTGCAGGGGAAGCCATGTGCCACTGTGCAAGTGCCAGAGTATGAACGAATCCAGGGATTTTTAAATTGGTCTCTGATCAGAAGGATGGTGGCACAGCTGTCAGAAGCCTGGTTAAGGAGGAGAAAAGAAAAAAAATCTATTAGTGAACCCCTAAGGGTCAAAAATCAGGTCTTCAGAAGTCTGGAAACAAGAAAAAAAATGTAAAGGAAATTTTAGTTATAATAGCTGTGAAGAAAATAATTTGGGCAGATAAGAAATAAAACCTTCAGATAAACAGTGTAGAAAACTAGGAACCCAGGTTCAAAACAAGCCTTTGAAAAAAATTTAAGAGGCATGCCAAAAGTAAACTTAATTTAATTTTTTGTTTTTGTGCACAATATAGATTGAGAGAAGTTCGAAGTGGCCACTTTTTTGACAGAAAACATACAGGAGAATGTGGACACATGATAGTTACATGAATCACAAAGACACATTGGAGAACAGTTATAACACACAGACAGGTTGGACAGATACATGACTTAATTGTACCCATTAACTCTGGACAACGGGAAATGCCTCCCCCCTTTTTTTTTTTTCAAAAATGTCATAGGTAAGTGTTGGGTACCCAGAATAATCTGATGTCAAGGCACAGAAAATTCTCAGTTCCCTGATCTGCTGCACACATAACTCCAAAGTTATCCATCGTTGTACAGGGCTGTGGAACCATTAATTGCAATCGTCACATTTTCACAGAATCATTTAGAGTTTAAGACATCTACTCAGCCTATACTGAGCTTTGTAGCACAGGCTGCATGTGTGTGTGTGTGTGTGTGTGTGTGTGTGTGTGTGTGTGTGCCTGCCAGCACAGGGTGGCGGACAGGGCAGGCAGGCAGGCAGATTTCCTGGCTTGCATAGATTACCTGCTAATTTAATGAGAATAAATTTATTGTTAGTGGAAAAATCAAAAGTCCCTTAAGGGGAGGCAGCCTGAGGCAAGATCTTCATGCCAGGCTGATGGGATTTGGTGAACATACCTTGTTAATCTCAGACACAGAGCAGAAACAAAAATAGATTTCTGAATAAAATGGGGTTTATAAAGAAAATTTTCCAATGAAATGGAAAATGCCAAAATCTGAAATAATCCCTTAAAATCAGGTAAAAGTCTTGTAAACAATATATATATTAAAAAAACAGCATTTGTTAAAAAGCCAGATGATCTCACTTCAAAAAAAAATGCACCAATTACCTAATTGTACAGCAAACTGAGTAACGTCAATGTTATCTGAAAACAACTGTGCTATTATACTGTAGAATCTCTTAAAATAAACAAATAAAAGAGAAAAAAAATCTGGTATAGTAAAAATAAATAAATAAATAAATAAATAAATAAATAAATAAATAAAATAAAAAGCCAGATGATGTAGGGGCTGGAGAGATGGCTCAGTGGTTAAGAGTGCCAACTGCTCTTGCAGAGGACCTGGGTTCGATTCCCAGCACCCACATGGCGGCTGAGAACTGTCTTTAACTCCAGTTCCAGGGGAATCTGACGCCCTCTTCTGACCTCTGTGGCATTGCACGACACGGGTGCACCAACCTACATGCGTACAGTACAATCACACACATAAAAAATTAAAAAAAATAAAAATTAAAAAAAGCCAGATGATGTAAAAAATCTCAAACAAAAGCCTGTAAAAAATTAACTGTCCATACAGAAGTAAAAATGGAAAACTGATTGTATTTTGAAATGGATGAAAAGCTGGTAAAAACAAAACTTGGTTACTCTGACATAAAAATGTATTAATTGAATCTTAATTGCCTTTTTATAAAAATCCAATAGAAAAACCCAAAAACCAAAATTGTGAAAGGATCAGAAAAACCAAAATTGTGAAAGGCATTCAATTAAATAGATTGTAAAACAATTAGAACGTGGGATGACTTGTTATAAGCTCCAATGTAAATTTAAGCAGTGGGGCAGGGACAAGGTGGCGACTGGGGCCCACCCATTTATAGCCATGGGGGTGGGGCCTCAGGTACAGGGGAAGAGGTCAGAAGATTGACAGCCTCTGGAGACAGTGGACATCTGTGTGTCCCTTGGAATTCTGGGAAGACCAGACTTAACAATTAACTGTGTGTGTGTGTGTGTGTGTGTGTGTGTGTGTGTGTGTGTGTACAGATGTGTGTACCATGTGTGTGTGGAGGTCAGAGGACAATTTTCAGGTTCTCTCCTTCAACCATTGATATTAGGGATAGAACTCAGGTCTCAAGCTTGCACAATAAACATTTATACCTCCTGAGTCGTCTTGTAGGCCACTGAGCTGGTATTTTCCTTTACAGCTTTTAATATCATTTCTTTGCTTTATATTTTTGACATCTGGAATATAATATACCATGGAGAGGGTGTCTGGCTTCTGGGGTTCTAAATGTCTCCTGGGTTGGATGTCTATTTCTTTCTCTTGGTTTGGGAACTTTTGTGCTACTATTTCATTGAATAGATTCTCTGTCTTTTTTTTTTTTTTTGTCTTTTCGAGACAGGGTCTCCCTGTAGCTCCAGTTGGCCTGGAACTCTGTAGACCAAGTTGGCTTGAACTCACAGAGCTCTGCCTGCCTCTGCCTCCTGAGTTCTAGGACTAAGGGAGTGCACCACCACACCAACTTAAAGACAGTTCTTAGTTGCCATGTGGGTGCTGGGAATCCAACCCAGGTCCTCTGCAAGAGCAGTCGGCACTCTTAGCCGCTGAGCCGTCTCTCCAGCCCCAGGCATGCTCCTTCTTTTAGCTCATGACTTCTTGGTCTCTTTATCATATCTCAGATTTCTTGGACATTGTGGTCATGACTTTATTTTCTCCTGTTGATGTTTGAAGGTAGCATTTCATCATCTCTGTCTGCCCTCCCTGAGGTTCTTTCTTCTGTTTGGTACGGTCTATTGGAGAGGCTTTCCATTCCTTTTTCTTTTTTTTTTTTTTTTTTTTTTTTTTTTTTTTTTTTTTTTTTTT
>VZQC01010255.1:1657734-1880936 GCA_009823505.1 Rhizomys pruinosus
TGAATTCTTGGCATTCTACGTAGTCCTCTTTGAGACCAATGGCTGAGGAGCTAGGGTCTTTGGGAAGAGTCACGCCATCTTGCTGTTTCATGTTCTTGAGTTCTGTGTTATCATGTTTGTATCTCATGTTTGGAGATATCTTCTGGATTGGGGGGGCGGGGAGATCTTCTTCTTGAGCAATCTGTTCTTGAAGGCTCCATCTCCAGTACCACTTGGGAGGAGAAAGCAAACTTCTATCACAGCAACAATATCAAGCCATACGAGATACAGAAATACATTTAAAATAAATTGCAGCCCACTAATTCACCACCAGTGACCGTAGTACCCCAAAATGGAATGTACCAGAGGAATAGCAAATAAATGAGATTGAAGAAGGAGCCAGGGAGAGGGAAGAAACAGAGGAAAAGCCAGGTTATATAAGGAAGGAGAAAGAAGAACGGAGGAGGTTACGTAAGGAACGAGACAGAACAGGGGAGGTTACGTAAGGAAGGAGAAAGGGCGAGAGGTTAGAAAGAATAAAAAGAGAACAAACAAAACATACTTTCCAATAATGAAGTTCAAAACCAGCATTAGCAAAATATAAGAGGAATAAAAAATAAAAACTTAAAAAAGACCAACAAGGTAAAATCAAATACTACTAAATGTAAAGAGGAGGAGCGATGAGGCAACGTGGAGTTGGGGAAGGACTAAAGGGAAAACACCGTCCCCAAATGGGAAAAAGGCATAAACGAAATTAGAGGAAGGTAGGAATAATAATAAAAACATAAATTTTGAGGCTGGAGATATGGCTCGGTATTTAATAGCACTGGCTGCTTTTGCACAGGACCCAGGATCATTTCTAGCACCCAGGATCGTGGCTCACAGCAGCCTGTTACTCCAGTTCCAGGAGATCTGATGCCCTCTCCTGGCTTCCAATGGTGCCAGGCACCTACATACATGCAGGAAAACACCCACATACAGTAAACAGATAAGTAAAAATATAAGATGTTATTTTTATTATTATTGTCTTATTATTACTTATTATTCTTATTTTGTGTGATTGGGTGTATTGCCTGCACCCATTTGGTGCAATGCTTGCAGAGTCAGAAGAAGGAGCTGGATCCCCTGGAACTGGAGCCATGGATGGTTGTTAGCGGCCATGTGGATGCTGGGAATCGAATCCAGGTCCTCTGCAAGGGCAGTCAGTGCTCTTAACCTCTAAGCCATCTCTCCAGTCCAAATTTCATTTTTAAAATATTGCTAAAATAGGGGCTGGAGACATAGCCTAGTGGTTAAAAGTGCCGACTTCTCTTGCAGAGGACCTGGGTTCGATTCCCAGCACCCACATGGCGGCTGAAAACCGTCTTTAACTCCAGTTCCAGGGGAATCTGACGTCCTCTTCTGACCTCCGCGGCATTGCACAACACGGGTGCACCAACCTACATGCAGACAATACATTCATACACATATGAAAATAAAAAAATAAAATATTGCTAAAATAAAAATTCTGTTAAACTTGTAGGATAAAAATAGAATTACAGTGGAGAAAAATAAAGAATTAAAAGTTGCAATGCAGGAGCAGCATCTGTGGGGTCCTCAAAAACTGGAGATTAGGGGCTGGAGAGATGGCTCAGTGGTTAATAGCGTGACTGCTCTTGCAGAGGACCCAGATTTGATTTCCACAGCAGCTACCAACTGTAACTTCAGTTCCACCAGATTCGACACCTTCTTCTGACCTCTGTGAGCATTGCACAATTGGGGTGCACTTATATACATGCAGACAAAACCCTCACAGACATCAAAAATAAATAAATAAATAAATAAATTCAGACATTAAAAATTTTTAAATATTTTATTTACTATTTTTATTTTTTTATGTATGAGTGTATTACCTGCATGTATGTAAGTGAGCCTGTGTCCTACAATGTCCTTGTAGGTCAGAAGAGGGTGTCAAATCCTCTAGATCTGAATTTACAGAAGGTTATTAGTCCCTATGTGGGTGCTGGAAACTGAACCTGGGTCCTCTGCAGGAGCAGCCAGTGCTCTTAACCACTGAGCCATCTCTCCAGCCTCTCAGTTATCTTTCTTATATAGCCCAGGCCACATCCCTACGGATGGCACTACCCACAGTAGAGGCTGGAGGTACATGAACCTCTCCTACATGAACCAGAAATTAGAAAATGTCTTGAACATGGCCAAGGCCAATCTGATGAAGGAAATTCCTCAACTGAGGTTTCTTCTTCTCAGGAGTCTCTAGTTTGTATTAAGTGGACAAAAAAATTAAGCAGTATACAGCCCTCTTCCAAGGCATTCAGAGATGAGATGGGAGTTCACAGAGGGGTTCCCTTCAGGCCGAGTGCTCAGGAGACATTTCTCAGCACTTTGGGCAGCTATTTGGATTCTTACCTTTCCTATGGTTAACGTTGTTGCTGAGTCTGAACTGGATGAGAATCTGATGGCTACCCAACCTCTCCTCACAGCAGCCATTTCCTTCTTTGCATGCCAGCACTGAAGTTTCAGCTGGGGGTGGGGGTGGGGTCCCCATGTGCTGGGACTGTGAGAAGCAACCACAGCACCGAGACTGGTACAGCTGGAGAACCCATCTTCATACTTTTTTTTTTTATGTGTATGAATGTACTGTCTGCATGTAGGTCTGTCCACCCGTGTCGTGCAATGCCTCGGAGGTCAGAAGGTGTTGGATTCCCCTGGAACTGAGTTAAAGACTGTTCTTAGCCACCATGTGGGTGCTGGGAATCAAACCTGGGTCCTCTGCAAGAGCAGTCAGCTCTCCCAACTGCTAGGCCATCTCTCCAGCCTCCCATCTTCATACTTTGAAGGCCTCCTGGGTATCAACCACCCCACCCCACCGATGCAGCCATGGGTATTGTATCCACTCCTGGCATCAGGGCAGGAAAGACAGACCAACCGATCCAGGCTGCAGGATCTGACCGGTCCTCTAGCCTCACCCTCAGGGCTATCAAACCCTAAAGTGGTTCTCAGTTGATAAGATGGGGGTGGGGGGGATGCCTTTAATCCTAGCAGTTGGGAGGCAGAGGCAGGCGGATCTCTGTGAGTTCAAGACCAGCCTGGTCTACAGAGAGAGCTCCAGGCAAACTGGGGCTACAGGGAGACCCTGTCTCGAAAAGACCAAAAAAAAAAAAAAAAAAGATGTTGAGGGCGAGGTTCTCTCCTCACGCACTCTACAGCCCGAGCCTGGCCTCTGGTCACCCACAGCAGCTAGCGTGCCAGCACCTGGCTCTCCATAGCTGTCTCTCACCTAGGAGCTGTGGCAGGCCAGGTCCCTGACTAGTGGATTGCTTAAAACAATAGGATTCTTTCCAGGTTCAGTAGAGAGAAGAGTTGAGATGGAGTCCAGGTGAAATGTCCTTTAGTGATGCTGGCCACTCACTTCTAGAGAAGCTGACTCAGATCTGACAGCCCCCCCCCTCCGTAACAAAGGTGATTCCTTACATTTACAGGCTTTAGACAGGAGGCTGGGGGTCTCTGAGCTTAGCAGTTCAGGGCAGATACTAACTCAGTTAGTGAGAGCTCTGGACGTGTCCTAAGGGCTTTCCCTTGGCTTGCTTTCGGGAGCGGCCGCTGGTTGTCCCATCCGGGTGCACCCACAGGGCTGAGGCTGCGTTTGGCTTGCGCTCCCTCTTTTTCCTGTTCATTTCCAGTCTCCTTCCACTTCCCCCGTGAATTTCTGAAGCTCTTTTTTTTTTTTTTTTTTGTCTTTTCAAGACAGAGTCTCCCTGTAGCCCCAGCTATCCTGGAACTCGCTCTGCAGACCAGGCTGGCCTTGAAGATCCACCTGCCTCTGCCTCCCAAGTGCTAGGATTAAAGGCATGAGCCACCACGCCAGCCCAGCTCTTCCTCTCTTAAGGATTAAGTCTATTTTTCCTTATTCTGACTCCCTCCTTCTCTCTAGTCAGCCATCTTACCCAGAAAGTCTCATTCGTTCTTTTATTCATTTATTCAATGGCAAGCACCCACCCTCCCAGGTGCTGGAACCAGGAGGCGATGTGTCTATTTCATCCCTTCGTTGTCCCAACCCTGCTGAGCTCCGAGGCTGAGAATCATCAGGCAGTCCTGCCATCCCACCACTTTCCAGAAGGTGGCAGGACACAGGCTTAGAATGGAATCTGGCTGAGGAGGAAGGTGATTGAGGATCAGCCAGAATCCAGGGTCACGCCTTGCAGGCAGCAAATTGTGAAGGGGTCCACAGATGCCTGAGCCTGGCCACAGGCTGTGTTCTTCGCCGCTCTACTTTGCTTTTCTGTTGCTGTGATGAAACACTCTGACCAAACACAATTTTGGAAAGGAAAGAGTCTATTTCATCTTCTACTTCCAGGTAACAGTCCATCACTGAGGGAGGTCAGGGCCAGAAATCGAGGCAGGAACCATGGGGATTCCTACTTTCTGGCTTACTCCCTACCTTCAGTTCAGCTTGACTCCTTTCTTCTTCCTTCCTTCCTTCCCTCCCTTCCTCCCTTCCTTCCCTCCTTCCCTCTCTCCCCTCCCCTCCCTTCCTCCCTTCCTCCCTTCCTTCCTTCCTTCCTTCCTTCCTTCCTTCCTTCCTTCCTTCCTTCCTTCCTTCCTTCTTTCCATTTATTTGGTCTTTTTGAGACAGGGTCTCCCTGTAGCTCCAGCTGTCCTGGGACTCACCATGTAGACCAGGCTAGCCTTGATATCACAGAGATTTAGCTGCCTCTGCTTCCTGAGTACTGGGATTAAAGCTGTGTGCCACCAGGCCTGGCAGGCTTGATTTCTTATACAACCCAGGACCCCCTGCTCCAGCCCCAGCCCCATGGCAGTCACTTTTCTCATATATAGATCCCAGCTGCAAGTAGCTTCAAGGCTGAGCCTGGTGGCCAGGCCTGTCATTCCAGGTACTTCAGAGGCTGAGGCAGGAAGATCGCAAGTTCAGGACCAGCCTGGGCTATAGAGTGAGCTCAAGGTTAGTGTTGTCAAATTAGTGAGATCCTTTCTCAAAAATAAAAAGTGGGGGCTGGCAAGATAGCTCAGCAGGTAAAAGTACTTGCTGTGTGAGCCTGCTGACCTGAGCCGGATCCCCAGAACTGACATGGTAAAGAAGAGAAATGACTCTGGGGCTGGAGAGATGGCCTAGCGGTTGAGAGCGCCGACCGCTCTTGCAGAGGACCCGGGTTAGATCCCCAGCACCCACATGGTGGCCGAGAACCGTCTGAAACTCCAATTCCAGGAGAACTCCAGTTCCAGGGGAATCCGACACCCTCCTCTAACCTCCGCGGCATTGCACGTCACGGGTAAACAGACCTGCATGCAGACAATACATTCATACACATACGGAAATTAAAAAAAAAAAAAATTTAAAAAAAAAAGAGAAATGACTCCATAAAGTTGTCCTTCATATGTACACTGTTGCACATGCAGACAACACACACACACACACACACACATACACACACTCAGCTAGGGATACAGCTCAGTGGCACAGTACTTGCCTAGGATATGTAAGACTCTAGGTTCAAGACAAAAACTACGTACAACTCACAGCACGAGTGGAAGAGGAATGAATGCCCCTGA
The DNA here is from genome assembly GCA_009823505.1 of Rhizomys pruinosus. Classification (NCBI taxonomy): domain Eukaryota; kingdom Metazoa; phylum Chordata; class Mammalia; order Rodentia; family Spalacidae; genus Rhizomys; species Rhizomys pruinosus. The sequence goes on from VZQC01010255.1 coordinate 1,663,282, forward strand.
AATGGGCCAGATCCCGACATCCTCGGTGCTCCCCAGGGGCATGGGGCCCTGGTGTCTGGCAGCAAAGGTCTGTTTAATTTTGGACCTTGACTGGGTGCCTGCCTTCCTTTCCCTCAATTTCCCATTTCCTCGTTATGCCGTCATCTGGAATCTTATACCTTTGTGTACCCCAAACCCTTACCTCTAAGTCTCCTTTTGGGGTTACAACCCAAGATCCCCTTAGTCTTAGCAACTGAGCGGCGAGGAGCCTCTGAAAACTAAACATGGAGACGTTTCCGTCAATTACGGCTTTTTCTTTAAAAATAGAGCTCTTTAAGGTTTGGGGTAATATGCCAACAGACATTAAAGTATTATTTAAATATGATATAAAACACAGTGCAAAATAAAACATAAATACACACATGCAAGTGGTACACAGTCTTTGCATGCTGACGAGTTGTGCTTCACTGCAATCTCAGTGAGGCCTGGGCTCACTTTGACCTTGCCATCCTTCAAGTGTGGCCCCATCCACACCTCAGTTCCCAGCTGCGGTGTAAATGGTTAAGTGTTGAGTGCACACCGTGAACGTTTCTGTGGATTCTCATGCCCTGTCTTTGGACTGCCACAGGTTTTTATGTTAATGACCTAATGACAGAAAGGAGCTGGAATTTAGAATTACTAAAGGGCTCAGGTCATATCAGAAAGTAAGCTTTGGAAAATGTTCATTGAAACAGTAAAAAGGTGGAAAAGCAGAAAGCAAGCACGTATTTCACAGAAGACCAAGATAACATTGTGCAGATGATGGCGTCAGAGAACTCTCGAAAGTATCTCTGTGAAGCAGCTCGACTGGGTCTTGGAAAGAATGTCAGCCATGGTCCAGGAATGTCCAGGAGCCACCGCCTTCCTTGACCCTGCTTGTTTGTTCAGTGATGTGGAGAAGTCTCACCTGCAGGAAGCTCATGGGGAGATGCAGCTATGCACGCATACACACGAATGCGCATGTGTGCACCAGTGGGGGGGGGGCAAAAGTTGATGACTTTGAAATCTTGGTTGAGACTTAAGTACCTTGTTGACATGGTCCAGGGGTCAGGGGTTGGCCAGGATGAACAGAGACAAAAGATTTCACCCTTGGGGACATACATATTACATCATTAGGCAGCCTTCCTTGCTGGGTGACCTCAGCAAGGTCCTGGCCACACTGGACCTCAGGCTCTTGGTTTGAAACAAGACAGGTGTTCAATGAGAATGGTGCTTTGTTAACTTGTTTAGCTGTGAACCCTCCCAACACACCTTCTGGGTCAAGCTGCTATGTGTACAGGGGCACAGGGAGGCTCCTCAGGTTGAAAGGGAGGATCCCAAAACCCCCCAACCTACAACTTAAACCCAAGGCCTTTGAAAATGGGTTGGAGAAGCTCTCGATCACAAGCCCCTAAGCAGTGACCTTGGGTGTGCTCTGTGAGGCTCCACCCTTAGCCCCACTTCGAAACTACACCCCCTCCCCCATGGGCAAAGTGGCTGTGAGGTCCTTTTTGCATAATGGAATGAAGTCCTGTCAGTTAAAAAGTGTCCCCAAGTGCTGTCCAAAAGGGAACTGGGCCAGGAATGCAATCTCTACCCTGCAGCTGCCTTTCAGATCTGGCTGCTGGAAAGTGGTCTGTGAGAGCCAAGTGAAGTTGGTTGGGCTCTGGCCTCCGGGAACTCCTGACCAGGAGGTGGGGGGGGGCATCGAGGAAGGAATGGAGTGGGCTAACGGGGATGGAAGGTAGTACTCTTGTTGATCTGGGCTTAGGGGCCATTGATAGGCCCAAGTCTCCTAGGAGTTTGGATGGAAGATTCTGCCAACTAGCTCACAGCACCAGTGACACAGTTGGCCCTGTGTCATGCACGCTCGAGAGCTCCCTAGACCCTCACTACCCTCATGTGACAGATGCAGAAGAGGAGAGTGATCCACAGAGCATGAGAGTGGCTTACTCAGGTGACCACTGGTAAATGAAAGGGCTGGGATTTGAAGCCAGGTCTGTCTCATATCAAGAACTGTGTGATGCACTATGTGACTTGGGGGCCAGGGAGTGTCAGTCCTTGGTCTCCACAGCCACCTGAACTTACCTGGTGGGGGATTTCCCACAGGTCTATCATTCCAGGGACAACAGGTAACCTGACACCCAACCACTCTCTGACCACAGCCTATTCTCATTCCTATCCCTCTCAAGGCCATCTAAAAAGCAGGTGGCCCACAGGAAGTGGTGACATCTCACAGCTCAACCCAATTGGCAAAGAGACTCTGGCTGGGTCCCCAAAGAGTTTCAAGAGCCTTGGTCATCTTAGAGAGGGGCATAGCTCTTGACTCTCTGTGTCCTCTCTGGTCCTTGGGAAATGCTGTAGCAGCAGCAACACTAGCGTGGATGACCACTACGGGGCAGCAACACCAGCATGGATGGCCACTAGGGGGCAGCAACACCCGCATGGAAGGCCACTAGGGGGCAGCAACACCAGCATGGATGACCACTAGGGGCAGCATCACCAGCATGGATGGCCACTAGGGGGCAGCAACACCAGCATGGATGCCACTAGGGACCAGCTCACCTGGCCATGTAATGCCCTAGCACCCCACTCCTGACCTCTGTGTTCTGCAGCCTCACAGTGTCCCAGCAGCAGACACTGCTATCCTTGGGTTCTGATCCCCAATGACCCTCTTCTACCTCTGCCTCCTCTTCTTCCTCTTCCTCTTCCTCTTCCAAGTTTCTGTGCCAGCAGAAAGTTAGTGTCTGAAGAGAAACTAGGGGCTCCCCAAGTACCAGATCTTGCTGTGGGGATGAGGAGAACGAAATAGGACAATGGGGGCAGTCATCCTTTAGAAGCTCTTCTGAGGAGGCCAACTCCTCAGAGAAGTGCAGGTGTAGGGGAGCCGCCTGGTGCGCATCTCCATCAGGCCCTTGGTCCAGCTCCTTCTTGTCCAAATAGATGGAGGACCCAGCCACACCCCCGAGCAAGGAGTCCACAGTGCTGGGCCAGCTCCTGTCTGAAGAGTCCCAGGCAGAAGAGCCTTCACTCCCAACTGGAGGTGTCCAGGGTCTCCCTGAATCCACCCCAGATTCATCTGCCTCAGAATGCCCTATAACCTGGAGTCCCTTCCTCAGGAAGAGAGGCCGTTCCAGGTAGGGCTGGAAGCTGTCACTGTCATCTGTGTCTTCATCTTCATCCTCAGTGCTGTCCTTTTCTGATCCTGCCTGGAAGGTGGCTGGGCCCCTGACTCGAGAGCCTGGCCTGATCCTCACGCTCAGTTCCTTTTGGGAACAGAAGAACAGCTCATCCAGGGACTCTGGTCCACTAGGCTGAAGGGTTGCCACGGGATGCCTGTATTCAGAAAAGTCCTGATTTCGGAAAGAGAGGGAAGAGAAGATGATTCAGGCTTCCTGAAGCACGACTGGTGGCGCCTGAGGCCCCCCTGGAAATAGTCCAGATGGGTCTAGTGGAAATTGTTTCTTTGGGAAGTATCCTGGGAAACACCAGGGCACAAGCCAGATTGCAGTGGAGGTGGACCAGTAGTTGTGAGGTGGGTGTTCTCTAGCAGGAACCTTAATCCTTCTGGGGACCCAGGGAGCCACTGCACACATGTGTCTCAGAGCTACACCATGAAGGGGAGCAGGATGCCCGTGGTATTGCTATGCAGGCCTTTCAACCATCACCGATGGGTGTAGCAGTGCTACTTCCCCACCACCTGCAGTCTGCACTATACATGTGCAGAACAAGTGTCCAGGGTGTGGGGGAGATACCAATGGTGTGGGAGATGCTGCTGATGTAGGAGTTACTGCTGATGTGGGAGATGCTGCTGATGTAGGAGATGTTGCTGATGTGGGAGAGGCTGCTGATGTAGGAGATGCTGCTGATGTAGGAGAGGCTGCTGGTGTGGGAGATGCTGCTGATGTAGGAGAGGCTGCTGGTGTGGGAGATGCTGCTGATGTAGGAGAGGCTGCTGGTGTGGGAGATGCTGCTGATGTAGGAGAGGCTGCTGGTGTGGGAGATGCTGCTGATGTAGGAGAGGCTGCTGGTGTGGGAGATGCTGCTGATGTAGGAGAGGCTGCTGGTGTGGGAGATGCTGCTGATGTAGGAGAGGCTGCTGATGTAGGAGATGCTGCTGATGTAGGAGAGGCTGCTGGTGTGGGAGATGCTGCTGATGTAGGAGAGGCTGCTGGTGTGGGAGATGCTGCTGATGTAGGAGAGGCTGCTGGTGTGGGAGATGCTGCTGATGTAGGAGAGGCTGCTGGTGTGGGAGATGCTGCTGATGTAGGAGAGGCTGCTGGTGTGGGAGATGCTGCTGATGTAGGAGAGGCTGCTGGTGTGGGAGATGCTGCTGATGTAGGAGAGGCTGCTGGTGTGGGAGATGCTGCTGATGTAGGAGAGGCTGCTGGTGTGGGAGATGCTGCTGATGTAGGAGAGGCTGCTGGTGTGGGAGACACTGCCGGTGTGGGAGGTGCTGCTGGTTGGCATGTTTAGCCTTAGGCACTGATTGTCCACCCGAGGTGGAGGACCAGGCAGTTAGTTAGTTAGCTGGAGTCCCCCACAGGTCTTTGAAACTACTCCCTGCCATCCTGCTACGATACAGGGACATTTGGAATCCTTCCCCAAAGCCTACTGCTCCCTGAATATCTAGAAGGCCCCACCTGTGGCCCGGCTCTCTTCTGGCCTCTCCGGGGCCCTCCATTCTCCAGCTAAGCCCCTGAATTCTAACAGGGGGATCCAGCACCCCCAGATTGGCCTATGGGGATGGCCTTGGTCAGGTTGTAAACTAAGCATTGAGATCCTTACATGATTCTGCCATCTGGTACTGCCCCCTGCCACCCCCCCCAACCCATCCTATCTCTCATGAGTCCAGGGCTGGGTGCTCCTGTTGGCACCTCTTCCCAGTGGACAGATTTGCAGGAATCAGTGCTGAAAGAATGCATTGCTAATGGTGGAGACTCAGACACGGAGACAAGTGATATTTCAATCTGGGTCATTTTGTGGTTCTATCTGAACCACTAGAAATTCAGCACCACCTCCTGCTCTCAACACCCCGCCCTCCCTGCCTGCTAGATACACACTGCAGACTTGCCATACCAGTGCTCGAGGCCTCTTCACCTGCTGAAACCAGGGGTTTCCCTCGAGCCTCGTCCAGATCACACCTCCCGTGACAGCTGCTAACAGCAGAGGCAGGAGTGAGGGCAGCACCAGGAACACCCAGGTGGCCCCTAGGGAGGAGACAGAGCACAGTGGCTGTAGACAGAACAATGGCACTGGTCAGAGTGCCAAGTGCTTCTGGTGATTACGGTACTCCCTCCTCAGAAGAATCATCCCATTCTTGTGGAAGCCAAGGCTCAGCAGAGGTTATATAAGCTGCTCAAAGACACACCGGGGAGGGGGGCTGGGGTGGAAAGAGTTGGGATTGCCATCTGCAAGTCTGTCTCTCAATTTATACTTTTTGCAACCACTTTTGAGGTCCTGGAGGGAAGTCCCCACTACGGGGTCGGTGTGTGCCCACCTGGAGTGTCCAGGAAAACGCAGCTGGGCTCGGAGAAGCGGCTGTACTTGAGGGCAGAGAAGGCGTAGACAGTTCTGGCACTGAGGCAGTGGCGTCCCCTGGCCCCTGGCTGCAGAGGGATTTGCAATGGCTGGCCATGTGGTGTGGCAGGAAAGAGGGTCTGTTTGGAGAAAGAATCAGCATTGCGCATGGGTCGAACTGTTGGGAGGACGTGGTGGAGTGGCCAAAAAGGGGAGCTGGGGATCCCCAAACATTCTTTTCTCTTTCTACATTAAAGTCTAAGGACAGGGTGCACACTGCCCATGTTTTTTTTTCTGTTTTTTTTTTTTTTAGGAGAATCTCAACATACAGGTCACTGGGGTTCAAAAGCAGTCTTACTTGGGGGTCACACCTCTGTGTGCTCTACCAGAGCCTGAGGGGTCCTCTCCTTGAGAGGAGATTCCATAGGCTTCCCAACGGGGATGAGGACAATTCAATCATTGCCGGCTCAGAAGCCTCCCCAGCTGCCCTGGCAAGGCCAACAAGCCCTGGACATGTAGTCAGGCGGAATGGAGATGTGCTCCAAGTACAGTGTCCCAAGATAGAGTAGAATAAGAAGGAAAAACAGTTCAATGATTGTTGTGTTAACTCCATTGTTAACGCGGCAACATGATATGGACTGAAGGATTTGCTATTAGAACTAAAGTCAAGCCAGCTATGGTGGTGCATGCCTGAGTACCAGGACTTGGTACAGCTATGACGGTGCATGCCTGAGGACTTGGTACAGCTATGGCGGTGCATGCCTGAGTACCAGGACTTGGTACAGCTATGGTGGTGCATGCCTGAGTACCAGGACTTGGTACAGCTATGGCGGTGTATGCCTGAGTACCAGGACTTGGTACAGCTATGGCGGTGCATGCCCGAGTACCAGGACTTGGTACAGCTATGGCGGTGTATGCCCGAGTACCAGGACTTGGTACAGCTATGGCGGTGCATGCCCGAGTACCAGGACTTGGTACAGCTATGGCGGTGCATGCCCGAGTACCAGGACTTGGTACAGCTATGGCGGTGCATGCCCGAGTACCAGGACTTGGTACAGCTATGGCGGTGCATGCCCAAGTACCAGGACTTGGTACAGCTATGGCGGTGCATGCCCGAGTACCAGGACTTGGTACAGCTATGGCGGTGTATGCCCGAGTACCAGGACTTGGTACAGCTATGGCGGTGTATGCCCGAGTACCAGGACTTGGTACAGCTATGGCGGTGTATGCCCGAGTACCAGGACTTGGTACAGCTATGGCGGTGTATGCCTGAGTACCAGGACTTGGTACAGCTATGGCGGTGTATGCCTGAGTACCAGGACTTGGTACAGCTATGGTGGTGTATGCCTGAGTACCAGGACTTGGTACAGCTATGGTGGTGTATGCCTGAGTACCAGGACTTGGTACAGCTATGGTGGTGTATGCCTGAGTACCAGGACTTGGTACAGCTATGGCGGTGTATGCCTGAGTACCAGGACTTGGTACAGCTATGGTGGTGTATGCCTGAGTACCAGGACTTGGTACAGCTATGGCGGTGTATGCCTGAGTACCAGGACTTGGTACAGCTATGGTGGTGTATGCCTGAGTACCAGGACTTGGTACAGCTATGGTAGTGTATGCCTAAGTACCAGGACTTGGTACAGCTATGGTGGTGTATGCCTGAGTACCAGGACTTGGTACAGCTATGGTGGTGTATGCCTGAGTACCAGGACTTGGTACAGCTATGGTGGTGTATACCTGAGTACCAGGACTTGGTACAGGTATGGTGGTGTATGCCTATGTACCAGGACTTGGTACAGCTATGGTGGTGCATGCCTGAGTACCAGGACTTGGTACAGCTATGGTGGTGTATGCCTAAGTACCAGGACTTGGTACAGGTATGGTGGTGTACGCCTAAGTACCAGGACTTGGTACAGCTATGGTGGTGTATGCCTAAGTACCAGGACTTGGTAGGGGCAGGAGGGTCAGGACGAGCTCAAGGTCATCCTTGGTGATAGAGTGGCTTCAAGGTCAGCCTGGCCTACAGGAGACCCTGTCTTACTCCCCGTCCCCCCAAAACGCCACAACTAGTCACCTGTTTCCTTTAACTTAATATGGAACACTTTAAATGACATGAGGCCAATGAGATGACTCAGCCCGTAAAGGAACTTGCAGCCAACACTGATGCCCTGACTTCAATACCCCACTCCCATGAAGCTGTCCTCTGACATCCACATGTATACTGTGGCATGTATGTTCACACACACACACACACACACACACAGAATCAGTAAAGGGCCCTCCCACCTTACTTCCAGTGCTCTCGTTCCAGAATTCCACTTCGTATTGCAGGTTCAGTGAGGGTACGCAAGGGGGCAGCTGGTAGCTGGTGTTGACCCTCAGGATGTTCTCGGTCCTGGTGAGCATGAGGGTGGGTGGGCCTGGCTCTACTGATTAGAAACAGAATGGGACCTGTCAGCGCCCTCTGGGGACCCATCCTCTCCATCTTCCTGTCTGTCCCATCCAGAGATCTCTCTGGACAAGGAAAAAGTCACATTAGCATTTGTCAAACATCCACTGTGCCCTAAGCACCGTATAGTGGGAGGAAGCATTTCCGCTGCACTTTTTTGAGACAGTATCTCACTATGTAACCTTGGATGGCCTGGGTAGGCCAGGCTGAGCTTGTCAAATTCACAGAGATCCAAGACCTGCTTGGTTCTGCATCTAGAGTGCTGGGATTAAAGGTGTGTGCCACCATGCCTAGTATAAAAGTCTTTATGAACAGACTTTCTTTTTGTTGTTGTTTGACTAGGGTCTCCCTAGTCATAGCCCACTTGGAAGTCACAATGCAAACCAGGGTGACCTCAGTGTCACAGAGAGCCCCAAGGCCACCACACTTGGTGGTTTAAAACATATATATATATATATATAATTATATTAATATATATAATATATATATATATTTTATATAATATAATAAAATTATATATATATATATATATAATATATAATATAGATATATATATTATATATATATATATGCTGGAGAGATGGCTCAGTGGTTAAGAGCATGGACTGCTCTTGCAAAAGATCCGGGTTCGATTCCCAGCACCCACATGGTGGCTAAGAACCATCTTTGACTCCAGTTCCAGGGGAATCCGATGCCCTCTTCTGACCTCCACTGCATTGCATGACATGGGTGAACCAACCTACATGCAGACAGTACACTCATACACATAAAAAAAATTAAGGAAAAAAGTTTTTAATAAAAAACAAAACAAAACAAAAAAATATATATATATATATGGTGTATGAGCATATTGCCTGCATGTACCTAAGTGCACCTGTGTCATCTGCGTCATGCAATACCTGTGGAGGTCAGAAGAGGTTGTCAAGATCCCCTGGATCTAGAGTTATGGATGGTTGTTAGCCACCATGTGGGTGCTGGGAACTGAACCCAGGTCCTTTGCAAGAGCAGCCAGTGCTCTTAACTGCTGGGCCATCTCTCCAGCCCATAATCAGACTTTCTGCAACTGGACGCAGGAGAAACAGAGCAGAGGGGAGGTGCCAAGATACAAAGTACGAAGTGTGATTGAGATGCAGTGGAGCCACTCCTGGCTTCAAGATGGGGGACATGATGAGAAATGCAGGTGAGTGCAGCAGCCTGACAACCTGAATGAGCTTAGAAACTCATTCTGACCCAGGGGTCCACCCCGAGACCCAGGGCAGAGGAGCAGTTTGCCCTGCTCTGGATCCAGAGAAGCCAATGCAGCCTCTGTGGCAATTCCAGGCCACTGAGAGATCCTGTCTGAATAACAAAAGAAAAAAAGGGGGACGGCGCTTGAGGAATGACAGCAGAGTGGTCCTCCAACCTCCATATGCACACGCATGAACATACATGCACATATATTAATATATAAACACACACAAAAAGGATTGTTGTACCATTGAACAGTGGTTCTTAGCAGGCGATAAGCATCTTAATCAGCCCCTGTCTTACAGGGACCTGACCTCAAGATTGATTTTACTTCTATATATTTACGTGTGTGTGTTTACCTGTATGCGGTGCCCCAGGAGGCCAGGGAGAGTGTGAGGTACCCTGGAGGTGGAGTCACAGGAGGTTGTGAGCCACCCAACATGGGTACTAGGAACCCAACTGTGGTCTTCTACAAGAACATTGAGTGCTCTTCACCTCTTAACTGCTGAGCCATTTCTCCAGGCCCACTGGATGGGATGTGAGGGGACTTACCTTCAGAAAGGTACTGTAAATAGTTAGACTCCACATAGGCAGACTTGGTATCTGCAGAAGCCGCCTGCACACGTCCTTTGAATTTGTTGTACAGGTCCTGTCTCTTCAGGCACATCAGGGGACACACCAGAGCCCTGGTTCCTGCACACTGCTGCACTTTTTGCCAATGTCGGGGTTTGGGAAAGCTGAGGGGGAGAGAGGGACACTGTGGGCCAGAGGGCTTTCTGAACAGGGATGCCTCCACTCTGCCAGATGCCATTGGTCCATCTGCCCGCCTATCTACTCAGCCAGGCAGCCATTGGCTGAGACAGTCAGTCCGGTATGGATGGGAATCCCCTACTTGCTAGTTCTAAATCCTTCAGCAGGGCACCGCCCCTCAGCCTCAGTCTCCCACATGCAGTGCCTCCCTCCCAGTGCTGTGTGAAGCCACTGTCACTTGTTTTAGTGGATGTTTCCTGTATGTTAATTCACTCAAGCATCTATAGGCCACCTGCTGTTATGTGGGGAGCCACGGAGATGCTGTGTGGATAGCAGAGGGGAACACTGTAGAGCTCCAACATCCTTAAAACACTCATGTCAGAGAAGAGACTAAACCTGGCATTATTCTAGGCCCTGATGAATCAGCAAAGCATGACAGATGAGGTCCTGCCTCACCAAGGAACTCATATCTGACGGAAGGGGACAAGGGACAATCATCACGCCCACAAGATAAATCCCGGAGCTGGCAGGCAGTGATAAAACGGAGTGACTGCTTTCAAAGGGCAGCTTGGAAAAGGCCAGGGAGATGGTGAGGAAGCTGAGAGTTCCGTGAGGAGGAGGAGGAGGAGGGAGGTGATGGTGTGGGCGCAACAGTGAGAACAGAAGCCCTGTGGTGGGAAGGAGTGCGACTGTCCAGAGAGGCGCAGGAAGGAGAGAGAAGGGAAACCCATTGGCCAAGGGAGAGCGAGGCCAGTGTGTGAGTGTGATGGGGAGGTGGCAGGTCAGGGCCTGGCAGGTCTTGGTTAGTAGTATGGGAAGCTCCTGGAAGGTTGGCTAGGGGTGGACAGTTATGGTTTGAGTGGATGTGTCCTTCCAAGATGCATGTTGGAATTTAAGCTGCCGGGTGATGTTCTGAAGAGATGGAGTCTTCTGGGTACTAATTAAGTCATGAGGACATGGTTGGGAAACAGGCTCTTCTAAAAGTGGTTTTAGTGAGCTTCTGCCTCTTTTTCCATGTGAGGACGACATAGTTTTGACACTTCCGCCATTCAAGGGAGCATGGAGAAGACTCCATCTTAGGAGAAGACAGAGGCCCTTGCCAGACACCAGATCTATTGGTAGTTTGACCCTAGGTTCACTAGCTTTCAGAACTACAGGAAATATAAATAGGAACTATAGGAAATAAATAGCTATCATCACTTTGTTAGAACAGCATGAATGGACTGAGGCAGACTGAGATGATCTCACTTACATTTTTGTTGTGCTTTGTTTTAAGGCAATCTCAATGTATAGCCCTGTCTGGCCTGAAACTCACTGTGTAAACAGGGCTGGCCTTGAACTCACAGAGATCAGCCTACTTCTGTGTTCCAAATGCTGAGATTAAAGGTCTCCACCACCATGTCCAGCACCTAACTTACAGTTTTCTAAAAACCAGGGCTGGAGAGATGGCTAAGCAATGAAGAGCACTGGCTGCTCTTTCGGAGGACCTGGGTTCGATTCCCAGCACCCATGTGGCAGCTAACAACCATCTGCAACTCCGGTTTCAGGGAAACCCAACACCCTCTTCTGCCTCCTTGCAGGCATTCCATGACACAGGTACATTTACATACATGTAGGCAATACACTCATACATATAAAATAATAATTTTAAAAATCATACTAGCATCTGGCAAGATGGCTCAGCAGGTTAAGGCCCTTGCCATGCAAGCCTGACAACCAGACCTCAACCCCCAGAACTCACAGAAAGATGCAGGAGAGACATGACTCCGCAGAGTTGTCCTGTGACCACCACGTGCAAACTGTAGTGTGTACACGCACACGCATGTACGCATGCTGGGATTGAAGGTGTCACCTTCAATCCACCACGCCCAGCTCTGAAGACATTTCTAAGCAAAGTGTTGAACGTGTGGCCTGGAATTTAGCTTACTATAAAATGTGACATGTCACTACAGTAAGAAGGGGAGCAGCACTTGATGTGGATGTAGGACACACATTCTCAGCCTATCCATACTGCAAAGACTGAGCTACATGGGGTAGTGCATGCCTGTGATCCCAGTACTTGACAGGTGGAGTTCAAGGTTATCTCCCTCTACTTAGTAAGTTCAAGGGCAGCTTGGGCTACATGTAACCCTGTTTCAAAAGTAAAGATAAAAGTGTTTTGGAGAGAACACCACATGGTTGCTGGAAGACTGTTTGAAGAAGAAATTATGGCCATAGGGCTGGAGAGATGGCTCAGCAGTTAAAAGCACTGGCTACTCTTGCAGAGGACCCAGGTTTGATTCCCAGCACCAACATGCTGGCTAACAACTGTCTATGACTCCAGTTCTAGGGAAATCCAATGCCTTCTTCTAACTCCTCAGGCACTATACAACACAGGTGCCCTTACACACATGCAGGCAATACACATATACATAACATAAAAATAATAAAATATTTTTAAAAGAAATCATAGATGTAACACATGAATTAAACCAGCTGCCTGAGTAGAAACTAGAAACGGAGGTGGGACTATTCCAGGGTGCCCCTGGCAGCTTTGACTAAAAGGGACAGAGACTGGACCCAAGGAAGCAATTCTGTCAGCGGGGGCAACAGAGTTGTCTGGCTATGTGAACTTGCAATACCTAGAAATATCTAGAAAAGGGAAGGATGACCTTGAAGGTGCTTGAAAGATCAGCAGGATGACCAATGCCATGCTATCCTGGGGATGGGGTGCAAGGCTAGCCCGGGGATGGGATGCAAGGCTAACCTGGGAATGGGGTGCAAGGCTAGCCTGGGGATGGGGTGCAAGGTGAGCTTGTCTCCTCCCAGCTTCAGCAGGCCCAGCTGCTATGACCTAGTGTGTCAGGAACAGGGCAAAAGAGGAGGGGCTACCAACTCCTGAGTCTAAATTCAGGGCCTGCAGCCCAGTGGGCCTGGGGCCAGAACATTAAGCTAAAGAGGATTTCTGGAACCTTAAAACCTCGGAGTGAGGCAGGGAAGTTCGTACATTAATCCTAGCACTTGGGAGGCAGAGGCAGGAGGACAGTGAGTCCCAAACCAGCCTGGACTACATTGCGAGTTCCAGGACAGCTTGGGCCATGCAAAGAAACCCTGTCAAAAAAAAAAAAAAAAATCAACAAAGCTGGGCTGCCGGGAGCCAAAGCTGTCAGACATACATGTGCCACACCAACTCCAGTGTCGTCTGTGCGAGCAATGACGAAAGTCATAATAGCAGATGGGAGATACGTGCCCTCCAAGGCTAAGCTCCCTGGAGGTCCCTGGCAGAGTGCTCGGCTTTAGCTTCCCAAAATCACGACGCGCTCCAAAGATGTTACGCTTCCTGGGTATTGGGCTTTGCATATTGTCTTTTGATTCTTTTCCTGAGTACAGCACGACTTCGGTTCCAGAATAAGGGGCAGTTAAATGTTTCTGGAGATAAATTAGGCGATCAGAAGGTTCTACCCACTAACATCAGCCCACTTAATGTGCGTGAACTTTCTGTAAACTCAAACAAAGTGAAACTTTGAAACATTTCTCAAGAAGACCCTCCCTTCCTGCCGGGCGTGGTGGCGCACGCCTTTAATCCTAGCACTTGGGAGGCAGAGGCAGGCGGATCTTTGCGAGTTCAAGGCCAGCCTGGTCTACAGAGTGAGTTCCAGGACAGCTGGGGCTACAGGGAGAACCTGTCTCAAAAAGACCAAAAAAAAAAAAAAAAAAGAAGACCCTCCCTTCCTGAAAGCCCTTACAGAGGTGAAATGGAAAGAAAACATTACATAGATCAATTACAACAACAACAAAAGTGTTTTTCCAGACTTAATTAACCATAAAAGAGTAAAAGTTCAGTCCCTTAAACAAGGGGCTGCACCTGACAAAATTAGTAAAATAGGAATTCCAGTTACAGTCATACATGGTAGAAAACATTACTTAATTAGAGGTAGATGGTGGGCTCCTTCTTTAGGAAAATACAGTAAAGGAAAAACAAAACCAACCAAAAAGGCTCTCCCAGGCCATGGCTCGAATTGCAGCCTAAAGATAACAAATGGCCTTGGGAGGACAGGAAGAAACCAAATTGAAACTTCAAAGAAACCAAATTAAAACTTCAAAGGAAAACAATGTCTCACATCTCACATATAAATTATCCATGGTCTGTGGTTCTATGACCCCTGCTTGTTTCTTTTCGATCTCCCCTGCGTGAGCAATGTATCATGTATAAGTGTTTCTGATTGATGTGTAAATTTAATTAACTTGTCCTTGGAGTTGTGCCAACCCAGGTGTGAATTCAAATTCCTTAGTAATGGGCTTATTGTTCCTGGGGACGTGCTAATCCTGACCTGTTTTCCCTGCTCTGCACTATATAATCAGTAGCTTGCCCTTAGTAAAACGCAGCAGATTCAAAACCGCATTGGTGTCGTGTCTGTTTGTCATCGCCGAATCTGTGCCCTCCTGTATACCAAGACCCTGATTCCCTGTGGTCAAGGGACCCCGACTGGGTCAGTCTGTGGCACTGGGCATGGTGGGCAGATGCCTGTAATCCCAGTACTTGAGAGGTAGAAGCTGGAGGATTACAAATTTAGGGCTAGCCTGAGCTAGTTAGTGAGACCTGCCTTAGAAATCAAACAAACAGGCTAGAGAAATGGCTTGGCCATTAAGAGTGCTTGCTGCTCTTTCCAAGGACCCAGGTTTGGTTCCTAGCTCCACACCGGGTGGCTCACAACTGCCTGGAACTCTAGCTACAGAGAATCTAGTGCCCTCTTATGGCCTCTCTGGGTACATACACATGTGTACATACATACATACATACATACATACATACAATGTGCACAGACACAAGTGTGCATGCACACACAAAAAAAAACTAAAAAAAATTTTTTAAGAACCAATCAAACAAGGGCTGCCTGGAGAGATAGCTCAACAGTTAAGAACACTGGCTGCTTTTATAGGAGACCCATATTTGAATCCCAGCCCCCCACATGGCAACTAACTCTGTAACTCTAGTTGCAGAGGATCTGATGGCCTCTTCTGACTTCTCTGGGCACTGCATGACAGGGTGCACTTCCATCCATGCAGGCAGTACATTCATACATATAAAAATTTAAAAGAATCAATAAATCGCTCAAACAAAAAGCCTCAATGGTGCTTGTCTTGCCAGGCTTTGGCCTTGCCTGGCATCTGTACCTCTCCTGACCGTCCGAGGGGGTCTATCCCACGCCTGCCCCACCATTTCAGTTTAGAGGCACTTGACGTGACTTCAGTTTCTTTCCAAGGATGATTGGTACAGAATAATTTTGCCTCAGCATGACTCATTGTGTTCCAGGCCACACCCATTCCTGACCTGGCTGATATTTAGATGAGACTTTGGACTTACAGTAAAAGGTGGAATGGGTAACATCTTTTAGATACAAATGAATGTATTTTGCATATGAGGAGGATGTGGGTTTGGGGGAGTATGAGGGGAACGGATGGCAGCCATATGCAGTTGGCAGATCTGTGAGTGCCTAGGTCTGGATAGGGGCTGACTGCAATGTGGAACGGGGGGGGGGGGGGGCTCTGGGTGCGCAGGTGTTTTGTAACTTAGTTGTGAAGGTGGTTAAATGGGCAACTACACTAAACAAAGTATCAGAGGAGACTCTGAAATGGGAGCATTTTGTTTTAATATGTAAATTTTAACTCGAAAGTGCTGATTTTGACAGAAAAAAAATGAACTCAGCCAGGAAATTATAAAATGGCATTCTCGGGCTAGAGAGATGGCTCAGTGGTTAAGAGCACTGGCTGTTCTTGCAGAAGACCTGGGTTCAAATCCCAGCCCCCACATGGTAGCTAACAACTGTCTGTAACTCCAGTTCCAGGGGATCTGACATCCTCTTCTATCTTCTTCAGGCATTGTACAACACAGGTGCACTTACATATACGCAGGCAATACACACATACACATAAGATAAAAATAAAAATAATAACATATCTTAAATTTTTAAAAATGGCATTCTCAGCTTCAAACATGTCAGAAAGATATTAAGGAAAAGTAAGAACTACTAACATAAAGAATGTAAGTGAGCCAGGCAGGTGTGGGGGCCCACGCCTTTAGTCCCAGCACTTGGGAGGCAGAGGCAAGTTAGTCTACATAGTGAGTCCCAGGCCAGCTGGGACTACATAGAGACCCCGTCTGAACAAAGGAAGGAAGGAAGGAAAGAAGGAAGGAAGGAAGGAAGGAAGGAAGGAAAGTAGGAAATGAGATGTAATCTGAAACATGAAATTTTAAAAAGTCAATAATATGGAGGCAGCAAGTGGCTCAATAAAGGTTTGCTGACGTCTGACTTCAATCCCTAAACCCACAGTAGAAGGACAGAACCCACCTGAAAGCCATCCTCTGACCTCCAGAGCAGTGCGGCACACCCACATCCACAACCACAACCACAACAATAAAAGTAAAAACATTTTTTAACCTAAAAAGAATAATGAATAATGAAATCTATACCATTTTGGAGCACAGCATAAATGAATAAACAAACAAACAGATAAGATTAATGGAATGTTATAGAAAAGGGCAAACACCGAAGGGGACAAAAGAAGTTCCAACATCTGAATGACAGGAGTCCTTGAAGAAGAAGTTTAAAGCAAGGGAACAGAGTGCCAAAGATTGTAAGAAAAGGTTCCTGGGATAAAAAAAGACTTGGGACTAGATCTTTTTTTTTTTTTGTATGCATATGAATGTATTGTCTGCATGTGGGTCTGTGCACCCGTGTCGTGCAATGCCGCGGAGGTCAGAAGAGGGTTTTGGATTCCCCTGGAACTGGAGTTCTCCTGGAATTGGAGTTTCAGACGGTTCTTGGCCGCCATGTGGGTGCTGGGGATCGAACCTGGGTCCTCTGTAAGACCGGTCGGCACTCTTAACTGCTAGGCCATCTCTCCAGCCCAAGAACCATTTTAAATGGGCAGTGTCAGTGTGACTGTATTAGGCATGAAAAATTAATTATACGTATGTATATGTATATAGAATGGTATGATCAATACCTCTGTTTGTTGAAAAGACCCAAAACCATGGTTCAGGAGAGAGAAGCACAGCTCAAATACAGAAACTGGTCTTTAGAAACCTTCTTCTGGGGGCTGGAGAGGTGGCTCAGCTGTTAAAAGCACTGGCTGCTCAGGCAGAGGATCTGGGTTTAGTGTCTAGCACCTACGTGGCAGCTAACAACCACCCATAGCTTCTGTTCCAGAGGATCTGACGCCCTCTTCTGGACTCTGTGGGCACTGGATGCATGTAATGCACTTACACTCATGCATGGAAAACACACACATAAAATAAAAAGAATAAAATTTTTTAAGCTTTCTCAGGGTTGGAGGTGAAGCTTAGTGGTACAGCGCTTGCCTGGCGTGCCGTGTACACAGAAGGAAGGGAGGACTGATTTAAGCTAGGTGGGTTTCTTTT
Organism: Rhizomys pruinosus; assembly: GCA_009823505.1. Taxonomy (NCBI): domain Eukaryota; kingdom Metazoa; phylum Chordata; class Mammalia; order Rodentia; family Spalacidae; genus Rhizomys; species Rhizomys pruinosus. The sequence continues at coordinate 1,680,627 of VZQC01010255.1, forward strand.
CTGGACCTAGCTCTACTTTTCCAGACCACATCAGAGCATTCTGGGAGCTCAGGGTCCTCACCTACAACATGGAGGAAGTTGCACCTGCCTAGTGCGCCTGTGAGGGAGAAGTGATGTTCTTACCCACGCCCTTAGTGCTCTTGCTTCTAGAAGTGCTGAGGACCTGCAAGCTCCTCCCTGTCCCCGTCCCACCTTGACCAAGTCCAGACTGATCCTGTCAGCGTGTATCTGCCCCACCTTCCTGCTTTCGCACTGACAACATCCTCGCCACATCGCCCCCTCACTCAAAGATGGTGCCCGGCTTCCCCCTCTCAGACTCCTCTACTGGTGACAGCCTGGGCTTCCAACAGGAGAAGGGCCCCCAAAGCCCAGCTCGATTTCCAGGCTGTGCAGGAAGCAGGACTAGACAGTTGGTCACCTGTTTGCCTCTACTTGTGGGCAGGAACAACCCTTAGCACTTCTCTGCCCCCTGCTGCCCTAGTCTTCATAGTCCAATCAAGCCCCGCTCCTATTTGACTCACAGATCCACCCGCACTGCCACCCGCGGCTCTCCATCCTTCCCACCACTTCCAACCTCCATTAAATGGTTCTCTCCATTGGACTTGCTACTACAGATACTACCCCCCCTCCCACCCAGAGAACCACCGCATGCTGTCCACATGGAAGGCAGCTAGCCAGGCGAAGCCCCTCCTGAACCCATCTCCCCTATCTTCCACCCACCAGCATAGAAGATCCCTTGTACCCTTGATAAGACACGAAAAAGGTCACATTCGGGGGACTGCCGAGCCCTGGGAGCCACGTCAGGTACGCAGTAAAGTTCCGAGAGAGCAGTGTCACGTTCTGGGGTGCAGCTAGCCGGGGTCTTCCTGTGGAAGAGAAGGAGGTCATGGAAGCTGGAGTTCTTGGCTGGGCTTCCCATAGCCACGCGAGGCTGAAGAACAAGCCATACAACGGGCTCAACTACTTACCACCTGTGAAGAACCAGTGGCCACAGGTTGGCTGTACTTTCCCACCCAGGCCCCACCATCTCATTTGTGCCCTGAGAGGTGGCTCCAGGTACTCTGGCACCCAAAAGTGGGTCCTACCCCATCACCATGGGATAGGAGCCAATGAATGGCCTCACCCTCCCTCCTGGGCTCCAGAAGATTCTTGGAGCAAAGGCTTGTTTTTACTTTAATTTTATTTATCATTAGTATGTGTGTGTATGTATGAATGATGTATATGTGTGAGTATATGCATGCTATGGTAGACATGTGGAAGTCAGAGGATCTTCTCCTTCTATCATGGGTCTTGGGGATTGACCCCAGGTCGTCAGGCTTGCACAGAAAGCATTTTTACCCACTGAGCCATCTCTGTTTTGTTTTTAGCATGGCCCCAGTGCCAGCCAGCCTAAATGATCTCTGAGACACAGTACATGTGTGATAGTATTTTGGTGGTGAATGGAGCTATTGCTAGACTCTCCAAAGGCTCTCCCAGCTCTCCCTGCTGCTCCCTGTCTGACAGAACCGGAAGGACAAAATGAAGCTTGCTGCCTAGGTGGTGGGGGCAGGATGGCCATCCCAAATGACCAGGCCAGAGACAAGGAGCAATAGGCATCTTTCCACTAGCACACTGTGCTACCTACTTGCCATCCCATTCCTTATTTAAACAGACCCTTCAGACACTTGCCTGTGAACTTAAAGTGATTCCCCGTCTGTTTCCATATATACTCTAAATTGCCCCCCCCCTTCCTAATCTGCACTCTTGCCTCGCCCGACCTGGGGACGGGGATAGCCCTCCTGACTTATGACAGCCTCCCTTTCCAGGATCTGCAAATAATAGATCCTTGGTCTTACTTCCCCCTATAACGATGTATTGAATTAGCACTTTTCATTGAGGAACTAGAGGCTGTTCCTAGACACTATGGGGAGGGAACGCAAGGCCATCGTCCAGTGTCAAGGTCTAAAGTAGACACAGTTAGACAAGAACCACAAAGATATCTGCCAGGATAAAGAGATTCCTCCTGTGAGGGACACCTGGTTGTGGGCTGGATAATTAATTGGGTCCTAGCGTTCTGCTGGGTAAAGGCATATCTGGCGTGCTATGGTTTTGAATTGAAATGCTCATATTTTAAATGTTTGGTCTCCAGCCAGAGGTGCTATTTTGAAAGCTGTGGTGGCTCTAGGAGGTGGGACCTGGCCTGCGGAAGTAGGCCTTTGAAGGTTATGCCCAGCTGATGCAAGTCGCCTCTCCGTGCTTCTGGTCAAAGCACTGTGAAGAACCCTTCCCATGCGCACAAGCCCCCCGCTGTCACAGAGTCTGTGCTTTCCCGGCCATGATGACCAGGCCAGAACAAATCTTCCCTCTTGTAAGTGGCTTCTGTCAGGTATTTTGTCAAAGCAATGTAAAAGGAACTAACACACTGTGAAAGTCACATTGAAATCACCCAGGACCAGAGTTACAGTGCCTGTGAGGGTGGGGCTGCCAGCTTTCTCTCATTCAGAAACCCCAGCTGAGCTGAGGGCTCTCAGCTCATCTGTATCCTTGGTTCACCCTCTGCCTAAAAGCCACAGTTAAAATGAAAGTCATACCATGCCTGCCTAGCCCTCTGAGGTTTCCATCCATCCCACTCCAAGTAAACTCCAAAGTCTTTCCTGGCCCCTCGCAGGAGCTACTCAGCGAGGCCCATGCCTCTTCCAGTTTCCCCTCTTCCTCTCCAGCCGCGTCAGCCTGGGGCCCTCCGGGAGCTCCAGGAGCCCCTACTCCGAGCCTTTGCCGGCTCTTCCCATCCCCTGGATATTGACCTCTCCTCTCATCCCTTGGTTTCTGTCACATTTCTTTGATGCCACTTCCTCTCAGTGACATATTGACGTGTCCTCTGGCCACCTTTAAGTGCCTATCCTATCTNACTTGGAGTTGTTTTCAAATAATGAAGACACAGAATACCTTTATTAGATCCCATTTTTTTCCTTTTAAAGCTAATCAAGCTTCTCTTGCTTAGCATCATTAGAAAGAAGCTGACATTTAGTAGCCCAGGGAGCTACTATACACAAGTATTTGATATCTGTGAGCCGCTTTAAAATGTTGCATTAGTTCAAAGAACCTTTTGGGTAGGGGGTCACAGCTGGATAGTCTTAACCAGATTCTCAGCGCTATTTATACCTGGAACTATTTTTTTAAGTTTTTTTAAAGCATCTTTATTTTTTTAAATATGTGCATTACAGAAAACAAAACACAAGAAGCCAAGAACAAAATCATCCAGTCACATGCGGCTCAGTTGGATGTGTCCTTCTAGATCCTGCGTGTGTACACACATTTAGGTAATTGAAACTGTATAGTATGCATCATGCTTTCCCACACACTGTGAATATTCACTAACTCAAAAACCCCATGCTACATGAGTATTTTGATAACCAAGAATATACCAGGCCATCTCAATTGTCAGACAAATTAAAATCCTGTCTTCCTTGGTAACAAAAATTTCACAGAAGACAAAAATGGCAGCAGGCCTGTAGCTAGAAGTACCGGCAGAGTTACAGTTAAAGTCTGCATTCCTTTAATGCTCACTTTTAAAGGAAACATAAAGCAAGAGACTACAGTTAGCACAGTGTTCAATTTACTATTCGATCTATATAGTAAAATATTCACAGGAAGATGAATTAATGCATTCCTATGGTGTAACCCGAAGATACACATCAATGGTTCACATGAACATCAGCCTGGACACACTTGTGCAGATCTCCCTACAAGAGGGAACTCTTGCCCTCCAGTGCCAGAACATGTCTTGACTCACACCATCCAGAGGTGAAAGAACAATCCTATGTGCAGAGCAATCTTTTCTGTTAATGCTGACACAGTCACAAGTTGGCTATGTCATTAGCTCTGCATTTTACCGTGCACTCAGTTTAGATCATATATGAAGCTTAGAATTTGTGGATTGAACTTTGTGCACAATAAACACAAGTACTTTACAAAAAAACACACATATAGACAGACCCATGGTTATTACTGAAAACTTTCATCTAGATGTATAATCCTGATTTTCTAATAACACCTCTGATTACCTCCGCTGACCTCACCATGCTCGGGTTTCCTGCCCATCCCCTGCTTCACAATAAAGTCCACACTCCTCATCTGGGTATCTGAGGACTTGTTGGGTGGCCTGGCACCTGGCTGACTTCTCTAACAGCTCCACACAAGCCACAAGGCTGCTGGTCTCAAATCACCAAATTCTTTCAGAGTCTGTGAACCCAGATGTCCCGGGCTGTCTGGAGTTTACTATTTAATCTTTTTAAAAATATTTTATTTTTTTATTTTATTTTATGCATATGAGGGCATTGCCTGCATGTAGGTAGGTGCACCCTTGTCCTGCAATGCCCACAGAGGTCAGATGAGGGCATCTGATCCCCTGGAACTGGAGTTACAGATGGATGTTAGCCATCATGTGGGTGCTGGGAATTGAACCAGGGTCCTCTGTAAGAACAGTCAGTGTTCCTAACCACTGAGTTATCTCTCCAGCCCATCATTTAACCTTAAAAAGACTCAAATATCACTTCCTCCAGGAAGCCTTCCTTGACATCTCTAAGAGGTGGTGATGATGACACTAAAAGTAACAATAGCCCCTCCTGAATGTCACTGAAACTCTGGGCCTGGCTATGCTAAGCAATTTGCCTGCATTTTCTCTCTGAGATTATTTCTTAGAACCTGAGTGTTCTATGAGCTTTCCAGTGCAGGTGGGGAAACTGAGGTCCTCTGGTACTCAAATCTAGGTCCAGCTAACTCCTAAGTCTGAGCTCTTGGCTTTTTCCTCCTCTAGTTTCTTGTGGGGCTCAGCCTTTTTTTTCAATGGACCACTTTTTATATTGGTTGATTGGAATGCCATGGTGTATTTGTGGGGCTCACAGGTCAATTTGCCGGAGTCAGTTCTCTCCTTTTACCATGCAGTTTCCAAGGATGAAATTCAGGTCATCAGGCTTGGTGTTAAAAGCCCTGTGCTGGTCAGCTTTAGTGTCAACTTGACAGACCTGGGTTAAGGAAGCCTCCACTGGGGAATTGCCTCCATTCGACTGGCCTATGGCCATGTCTGGGGGGTATTTTCTTGATTGTTGAGTGATGTGGGAGGGCCCAGCCCACTGTAAGTGGTACTACCCTTGTGCAGGTTGTTGTGTATTATATAAGAAAGCATGCTGAGCATGGGCCAGGGGAGCAAGCTAGTGAGCAGCATTCCTCCATGGCCTGCGCTTCACCTCCTACCTCCAGGTTCCTGCCCTAAGTGATGAACTGTAAGGCAGGAGATGTATGACAAATAAACCCTTTCCTCTCCAAGTTGGCATTGGTCAGAGTGTTTTGTCACAGTGATTAAAAGCAAACTAGAGCCAGGCATGGTGGCACACGCCTTTAATCCTAGTACTTGGGAGGCAGAGGCAGGTGGATCTCTGTGAGTTCAAGGCCAGCTTGGTCTACAGGGTGAGTTCCAGGTCAGCTGGGACTACAGGGAGACCCTGTCTCGAAAAGACAAAACCTCCCCCCCCCAAAAAAAACAAAAAACTAGAACAAGCCCTTATCTTGACCCAACTTGCTGGACTCCTAGTGTCTATTTTTTGAGACACTATTTCACTCTGTACCCCAGGCTAGCCTCAAATCCATGATTATCGGCCTGCCTCATCCTCCTGAGTGCTGGGATTACAAACATTAGCCACCACACCCGTTGACAGCTTTTAACCCTGGTACCTGTGTACTCGGTGTGCCAGGGAACAAGAGGAAGCAGCTCCTCTCCTGCCACACGGGAGCTGGCGAGTCCACGGAGAATTCTATCACGTGGGTGGCTACCATGGGAACCCACAGACTTCAGGCATCAGGCAGGGTGGGTCCAGCTCCAACCTGGGCTGTCTCCCCACCTTGTCCTGTGCTCTGGAGCTGGATAATTGAGACACTGTCCCTGTCCTTACACCTAGTTCCTGGTTGGTACCCAGCAGGGAGCCAGTCTGTGCATAAGGTACCCAGGAGCAGGACAGGCTCAAAGTTTGAGTTTGGCCACATGGGAAAAGATGCAATTTAGTCTTCAAAGGGTTACAAGGATTGGTGAAGCACTCAGTAAAACTTAATTCAGTCCTCTGGACAGACAGACCATCCCTTAAGGGACAGGTGTCATTCACACCCCTTCATGGAAGGGGCCCTAGGCTTAGAGACAAGTTAGTTAAGCTCCTGAGAGGACTCAGCCAGTTTGTGTTGGGGATGGAAGGCCCCCTTCACAGGTACATGACTCATACTAGCTCAAAAACGCTACTGTGGTGCTGGGGGGGGGGGCAGAGCACTGACAGACCTGCTCCAGTGCCCACTCTTCAGCCTCAGTCCCCTCTGCCTGGCCTCTAGTCCCCTCTGGTCCTTCTAGATCAACCCTTAATTGTCCAGAGATTCTGTTTCCCATCTGAAAATAAAATGGACGCTACCTTACTAGGCAGCTGGGTTGCAAAGCTTAAATGGAATGCAATGTGGAGAACAAAGAAACTTCTTTAAAATGTAGGTTTTCATGATTATTTGCTCAGGGCAAGAATCTTCCAACCCTTCTGATTGTGATTCTAAAATTCAGAAGATAATTACTTCCCATGGCTCTTGCGGGGAGGGGGTCCTCCTCCCTCCCGGAAGCAGCAGGAGAGGTGGAAAGCGGGGGGCTCCCTGGCAGGGTTCCATGGCTGGGTTCTGCTGCCTGTTATACCAGCTGGGGCTGCGAGAGGAAGCCCCGGGTTCAGAGTTCCTCTTGAGGGACCAGCTCAGCCAGAACTCCGTCCCCGCGCCTGGGTGGAGAGTCTGAAACCCTCAGGCAAAGGAAGAGGAGGGCAGCTCCCAGGGTCTCCTTTCCCCTACTAGCAGGGGTCAGGGGAGGTCGCCTGCGGACTAGGTGAACCTGCAAAGGGAAGCGCTTTGGGAACCTCCTCCTGGAGCCGGCCTGGAATTGGGAAACCTGGCTCCTTTCTTCCCAGAAGGGTTGCAGGCTCTGATCTGCTCCTTTCTGGGACCAAGCAAAGTCCCAGCGTTCGGGCAGGGTCCTCCACCCCCACCCCGGGTGGCCCGGGCAGCAGCACTTCCCCTCCCGGGAGGTCGGGTGGAGGTCGCGCTCCCCGCGGCGCGCGCTTACCTGGGGCGCTCTGCAGCAGGCACAGCAGCAGGGGCGCCCAGCAGCCCGCCCGCCACATCTCCGTCCGGGCGCCGGGCCCCCAGCCCGGGTCCCCGCCGCCCTCCGCCCTCCGCCCTCCGCCCTCCGCCGGGCCCAGGACCCGCAGGTGACTGAGCCGGGCGGGGCCGAGGGAGGCGGAGCCTCGGGACGCGCCACCCGCGCTGGGGATTCACCTGGGACCGCCCCGCGTCACTTGCCGGCCGCTCCGGTTCAGCTTCTCCCCGGTCCGAGCGGGTGGGTGTGGGTGCTGTGGGGGTGGTGTCAGTAGCATTTTCTGTAAGTCAGCTGTGGAAACCTGCGTATGATTCATACACTTAGGGGTTCCGATGCCGCCTGAGTGCCCGGGACTCAGCCAGAGTTCAAAGTCAGTGGGACAAGTCTCCGAAAGTGCAGGCGGCGCCAGGAAGGCAGCCCAGCCCTTTCCCCTCGCGCTTCCCTACCTGAGTCTGCAAGGATCCCCACCTACTTCGCTCTGGACTTGGAGAAGACTGGCTTTCCCCCTCGGTAACTTAGAGATCACTGCACAAAGCACAACACGGACCCTTCTGAAGTCACTGAAAAGTACGTTGCTGGAGGCCTTGATTTCCATGCTAGAACAAAGGGACACTTCATTCCTTAAAGTGTTCAGAGGAACAAGGCGGGAAGGCTGGTTTTGCTAGCAAAACCGGCCGAAGAGGCCAGAAAAAAAGAGAAGGAAAACGGATTGCTTTTCCAAAGTTATTCTTGGGAATAGAAAAGTAAGACCAGGTTACTTTTTGTGTTTAAGGATTAAGGGCCAAGGAACTTCATCACCTGCCAGTTAAAACTGACCTTTTCAGAGGGGCTGGAGAGACACTCACTTACAGAGGACCTGGGTTGGTTCCCAGCAACCATTCCTTGGGGGGTGGATAGGATTAAAATACATAGTTTACATCTATGAAATTGTCAAAGAATAAATAAATGATATAAAAAGAACCACAGAAACCTGGCCTTTGGGAAATGAGGCTGTTATCTCTGGGTTTTCTTGGTTTTTCTCAGAAGGTTAATAAACAGCTTAGGTTCAGTTCAGGGACTGAAACTTTAGCACGGGTGGCAGGTTACAATTCTGAGTCTGTTTTTAGTTAAGATCTGGAGCACACATGGCCTCCTGTGGTTTTTATTTAACAACAGCAAGATGATCAAAATATTCTGAAAAGCAGAAAAGCAGGGGCTAAAGTGAGGTGGAAGGCCAGAGATGTGGGTGTGCACCCGGAATCCCAGGACCTGGGACATAGAGGCTGGAGAATCAAGGGTTCAAAGGTCAGCCTTGGCTGTGCAAGAAACAAATAATTATGTTCCATTTCTAGTTCGAGGTATGTTTAAAGCTCATCGGAGAATCACAGATAAGCAGGAGCCATGAGACTGCTTCCCTAGCGGCAGCTGACATCTGCTTGTCCCAACACTCCATGCTCATCATAGGGTTGACAAGGTACAGTCAGTCTGCCTTGTGACTGAGCCTAGATAGGGAAAGGAGGGACTCTCAAGCCCCAGGATCTACACTAGATAAGGTTTACATCCTGAACCAATGTAGAAAGAAGAATTGGGGAGGGGTCAATCTAGACACCAGGAGGATTGAACTACATCCACCCCCCCTCCTCTTTTTTATTTTTATTTTTTTGTCTTTTTGATACAGGTCTCCCTGTAACCCCAGCTGGCCTGGAATTTACTATATAGACCAGGCTGGCCTTGAACTCACAGAGATCCACCTGCTTCTGCCTCCTGAGTCCTGGGCTTAAAGGCATAGATGACCACGCCTGGCATTCTATGTCTCTGTTTTAATTTTAATTTAAGAATTTAATATAGTATCAGAAATATACTATTTTCAAAATATCAAAAATGTACTATTTTTCCAACAAGAAAAGTCACTTTTTTAAATTCTAACCTTAATCATAGCTATGTCAACTTTACACTGCTGAGATGGAGAGAGTTCTGAGCCATAAGGGCTTATTGAGTCTTGGTGGACGCTGGAGGAAAGAAATGGAAGGTTTCAGAAACTATCAGCAGGGAGGGAAGATGGCAGCTGGGAAATGACGATAGACACGGAACCCACACGGGCTGAAGCAAGAGAGGCAGGGAGCTTTGGGGTAGGGCTGGCTGGAGGAAAAGTGCTACTTCTGGAATATTTGGGGCTAAGTCCACAAAGTTCCTATGTAAACATGGCTCAGTTGTCTTGGACAGACAGAAGGTGAAACATCTTCACTAAGTTTCACCTGAAACTATTAAGACTCATTTCCATGTCTGCCTTATGACCCTTGTTAAATTTAGGATATCTCGAATTTTCCCCTTCCCTTCCCTTCCCTTCCTTTTCTCTTTCCCTTTCCCTTTCCCTTTCCTCCCTTCTTTGTGGGCAGTGTTGGGGATCAAACTTAGATCTTCACATGCACTAGGGAAGCGCTCTTCCACAAACCACATCCCCAGCCACAGCTTTTCTTTTGCCAGTTGTAATTTATGAAACCTGTTCTTTTCTAACCGTACACAGTTCTTGATTTTCTTTCCCTTTTACAGATATGGAAACTGGATTCTGAGAGCCCCCGTGAGCTGATGCTGCTGGCAGGTGCTGGATTTGGAACCAGTCCCATTCAGACGAGATGCTGTGTACTCAGAGTAGTATGCCCATAGACTTGGTCCCATTCATTGGCCAGCTTGACTCCATGGCCACACTGCCTCTGGGTCAGTACTCTGTTTGATACCTGGGTATCAAAGATGGTCAGGAGAGACCAAATTTAGGGATGAAGAGCAGACACAGCAGAGGGAACCCCGAGTCTCCACCCTGTCACAGAGCAGAGTCTCAGCCTGGAGCTCACCTGGCTGTCAAATTGGGTCTTACCTGGTTTTCAGCCTGTTCTTCAGAGAGAAGAACTTAGCGGATCCAAAAGCTGCTCTGAGTTTGGTCCGGGCAGCAGACGTTTGGAAATTTCAGAACTGTTGTAGAGTCTGTGCCTCAGAGAGGGAGATGGAAGAGTTCCATGTGTTGGATTTCCTGGGAATTTCAACTTTATCTCCACCCAAAGCTGCAGCTCTTTTTAGACATGGGGGGCTCATTGAGCTGAGAGTCTGTGGCAGTGGGGGACAAAGGGCCCTCCATGTGTCCCCTTCATCCAGATGCCTCTGGATCTGGCTCTTTTCCCCAAATCTACCTTGTGTTTGTGTCCCCCCCATGCTTCCTTCCCCCACCTCAAAATTTCAAGTTAGAAAACTTTCTCCAGATGTTTTTGTCCTTGGAAGGACATTCTGTGACCATAGCTTAGACAAGTTGGATCTTCTGAAAACAGTTTTTGAAAGCTGTTTATAGATGTAAGTTGGAAAATTACATCCAGTTACCGTGGCCCAGCGCCCCCTGCCCCCCAACCTCATCCTCAGTCAGTTGCCCCAGCTTCTTTTTAGGCCTCTCAAATACAGCTGATAAATCCTATCTGGAATATTCATATTCTCTCTCTCTCTCTCTCTAACCCCGCCCCCATCTTTCTCTTCTTCCATCATAAAGGTTTCATGTAGCCCAGGCTGGCCTTAAACTTGTTATATAGCTTGACCTTGAACTTCCTATCCTCCTGCCTTCATCTCTTGAGGACTGGGGCTGCGGGCATGTCCCATCACACCCAGCTATGTGTTATTTGGCACTGAACCTGGGGCTTTGTACCTTCTCTCAGCTGAAACACATCCCCAGCCCCTCTTCTGATGTCTCTATTGAAAACAGTTAGGGAACTTTTTACTGAGTCCTTGTAACTCCATGCAGTGAATAATGTTAACAGTTCCCCTTTAGTAGATGAAACTCAAGCATAATACTTGTTATGTAACAATGCTAATCCTAGGAGCAGCTGACATTTGGACTGTGTCTGTCTGTCCACAAAGCTTGTTGTGGTTTCAAGACTTCTGTTACTCAGTGTCTCGATGGTTAAGGGCAGATGAAAAGAGAATTCCCCTATCTTGATCACTTCCTGATTTGCAAAGATCACAATACCCAACACTAACCAGTGGTACTATGGGTAAGGGGGATTCCAGCCCCCTCTTAGGATTGGGCTAGTAGAGGGAAACAGGGGTTCGGGGGGTGCTAATGGTGCTGGGGCAGATGGCTGGGGGGCCTTCTTGGCTGGGGTAGCTGGTCTCTGGTTATGAACATGTCCTCTGTAGCTTGCTTGGACCACTAGGTCACTGAGTGCAGACTGGTGGCTCCTGAGTGTGTGTGAGCTGCCGGACACACTGCTGGGTGGCAGAACCCATGCCCTCCCTGTCTGTGGCACCATCACTGAGCTTGTCCATTTAGAACACACTGTATCCTGAGCCCTGAGGTTCCTGTTGGAAGTTTCTGGTCCACAAAGAAGCTCAAGGTCACTTCCCAGCAGCCAAAGGCTTCCATCTACCCCCTTGAAGTTCCCCTCTGGGTCTCCAGCCACATGGTCGGCTACATGGTCAGGCAGCTCCCCCTTTTCTTATGCCCTTAGTTTGGTCTAACCTTGAGAATTCTGGGCCCAGAATTCCCTCCCTGGTTTATCTCTGTGGCCAATTCCTACTTTGGCTTTTGGGCTCCAGTTTTGTGGCGCTTCCTCGGGAGCTGTCCAGGACCTTGACTCTGATTCATTGCCCATCCCAGTGACTCTCTTCATTTCATACTTGGGTATTGGAATTCCACAGAGTAGGGTGTGTTAGTTGGGGTTTCCTCATCCCTGTGACAAGTACTCATCAGAAGGGCCCTGGATTCGATTATCCCATAAACCAGGCATGGTGGCTCATGCCTGTAATCTCAAGACGTAAAGGCAAGAGGCTCAGGAGTTCAAGGTCACTCGTGGCTACATAGAGAATTAGAGGCCAGCGTGGGCCACTACATGAGCTATGTCTCAATAACAGTGGCAAACACCACCAAAACCCAAGCCAAAGCAAACTAGAAAACACATGGTACATTTCGGATTCAAATCATAACACTAGATAATTAATAAGCAACGGATATTCATTTCTCAGTTCTGGAGGAAGTTCAAGATCATTATGTCAGCATCTTGTTTTTAGGAGTACCCTGTCCTCCCATGAAGAAGAGCAGGAAAGAACTCTCTCACCTGAAAGCCCCTCCCCCTTTTGGTCTTTTTGAGACAGGGTCTCCCTGTAGCCCCAGCTGGCTGGGAACTCACTATATAGACCAGGCTGGCCTTGAATTCACAATGATCTGCCTACCTTTGCCACCCTTTTTGTGGTGGTCCTAATATATTCATGGGAGCTAAGCTCCCAAAGTCTGACTATCCCCCGTCCTACCTCACTGTCAAAGCTGTTGCATTTGGACTTATGTGGAGTCAGAAGGCTACATTGAAAAGTCTCTGATGGTATCCATCTCAATTCATAGAAATATCCTTGTGCCTTTAGTCTTTCTTGATACAGCGTCAGTGACTTAGGGCCTGGCACATAGCAGATGTCTAATGAACAACGAATAAGTAAACTTTCCATGTCTGGGGCTGGGTCGAGCACATTCCATATGCTTCAGACAACTCAGCCCTATGCCTTAGCTGTCACACATATGAACACAGTGTTTACCAACTTGAACTTGGTATGTGACTCATTGTGAATAAGCCTCAGAATCTCTTCTGAAAGTATGGCTTCACAGGCATGTGAACTTCCTTGAACCTGTAGTTAGGTTGCCCCTGCTAGAACAGAAACGAAGGTAGCAGGCAGGGCACTTTACCAACTGCCACTCATGTGTACTGATGAAGACTCTGTCTCTGTCACTTTCCTGCTGCTGTGATTCAAATACGTTGACAAAGGCAGATTAAGAGAGAAAAGGTTTATTCTGACCCACAGTTCAAGGGTACAGTCCATCTTGTGGGGGAAGTTACAGCGCAGGAGCTTGAAGTCAGGAAGCAGAGGGGGGGTGAGTGTGTGTGCTCCGTTACTTTCCCCATTTCGGGTAGCCCAGACTCCCCTGTTCAGGGCATGGTCCCCACACAATTAAGAGGGGTTTCCTCACATCAGTGGACATAACCAAGATTAGCCCACGCATGCATGCCCAGAAGTGATTTTAGATTTCGTGGAGTTGATAGCACTAACCAGCTCTGTTAGTGTTTTAAAAAGAGCTGCCCTTCCTTACACTATCATCTATGTTGTTCTTTTACCCCTCCCCCCACCCTGAGCTTTCCTAGAGGATCATGGGAAGATATATCTTATGTGGCATATCTGGCCCACTATGATTTCGGGGGAGAAAAGGGCACCTTTACCCAGTGAATATACACCTACCTCACCAACAGTCATAACAACCTCTTTAAAATCCAGACATTAGCCAGGCATGGCACACCTTTGATCTCAGCACTTGAGAGGCAGAGGCAGAGGCAGAGGCAAGCAGATCTCTCAGTTCAAGGCCAGCCTGGTCTATATAACAAGTTCTAAGCCAGCCAGGGCTACCCAGTGAGACCCTGAAGAATGTTTAGGATGTACAGCAGGGGAAACAGAAACATGTCTGTATTGGGGGGGATTCACAGCTTCTCCTTCTGCCGCCAAGAGAAAGGTGCAGGAGCGAGGGTGTGGCTCCGTGGTAGGGCAAGATGATCCAGGATATGCGAAGCTCTAGTTCCGTGGTGGGAGAGGATTACATCTGGGCTGGCAGAGTCCATCAAGGTCAGGGTGTTGAACACTGGAAAAAGCAGTAGAAAATGAGCAGAAGCTAAGAACTAGGCCTAGAGTTTGGGGGCTGGGGGCTGGGGAGACGGTTGTCAGTAAAATGCTTGGTAGGCAGGCGCAGGAACCTAATCATCCACATAATAAGTCCCATCATCCTCCCAGTACTAGGGAGGTAGAGACAGGCAGATCCCTAGAACTTGCAGGCCAGACAGACTAGCCAATCAGTGAGCCCCAATGACTCTTTCTGAAAATAAAGTGGAAAGCCATTGAGGAAGACGCTGGACCTGATCTTTGGTCTCCACATGCACTCACACCAGCACGCACACATACACACACATGAACAGATACACGCACATACACAAAGAGCTCTTGGAGAAGAAAGGAACAAACTTAGAGGTCACTTTATGAGATGCATGTGGAGAAGTGAATCCCAGGCCAGCTTAGGCAAAACAGGAATTCCAGAGCTCATTGCACTGGGAATTTCAAAAGTGGATGTGTGTGTTCAGGTCCCTGCAGGAGTGGGGGGTGGGGGTGGGGGTGGAAACTTCCTCTAGCAGAGGAAGTTTCTGATTGGCTGACTTAGTCATGTGCCATTGCCCAACACCACCCCCCTCTGCCTCCCCCCCCCCCCCATCATGAGATCAGAAGCATGGATTGCTGTCTTTGGCTAGTTCCTGAGGAGAGGATGCGGTGTATACAAACAACACTTATCTTTGAGGAGACCCCAACCCGTTCCGTGGAAAGTGTCCACTCAGACCATAGCAAATGCAGCTGGGACTCTTCTGGTGACCTGACCGGATGCCACCACATCTGGGGACTACTCTCCCTGACAACCTTTCAGACACTAGAGCGCCTGGGGCAGGAATGGCAGCCAGCTTGCTAGAGGAAGAGCTCCCGCCTGGCCCTGGTGGTGTAGTGGCAGGGACAGTGCTTGAGCCTATTCTCCAGATGAGGTTACCCACGTAAAGGCCGGCGAGGGGACATGCTCAAGGTCACGGTATAGGGAACGGAAAGTTGAATTCACACCCAGGACCACGAGATTCTCAAGCCCCCATTCCTCTGGCTGCTGTCCTTGCGTGACCCCAGTTTTCTCTGGGTCTCTGATTTCTGTAATTCAGACTCTTTAGGGTCATGAGAGCCACCTGCAAGGCTTGTTAAAACACAGGCTCCTGGGCTCATCGCTAGAGCCTCAGACTCCATCTTCTCTGAGATGGGGTCTGAGAGTTGGCGGTTCAACCAGTTCCTGGGAGATTCCAGTGAGGTGAGTACTTCCGGTCTGGGGTCTCCACTTTGAGAATGGCTTAGTATTTGATCTCTATTCTTGCTCTGTGTGATGGAGGAGGCGTGCATGCCTGTGTGTGAAGTGCTCGATCCCAAACAGCAGGGATCTTGTTCCAAAGTAGCAATTCCCTAAAGAAATCCGAGTTTAGGCAAAGAAATGGGAAAATGAACAGATGCCTGTTCAGGTTAGAAAGGAGCAGCGGGAAGGGCGTCAGAGTCAGCCAGGGGCTCCATGGGCACCTGTTCCATGCCTGCCTCCTGGTGCTGGCTGCCTTCCCAGACTTTTGGCCTTCACAGCCCATCTGTAGGGTATACCTACACAGCCTAGGCTTTGCCACGGGGCAGCTGAGGCTCCGCAGGATTGTGAGATGGTACAGTGCAGTAGAAAACAGTTTGTCAGAGCTGGAGAGATGGCTTAGCGGTTAAAAGCACTGGCTGCTCTTGCAGAGGACCCAGGTTTGGTTCCGAGGACCCAGGTTTGGTTCCCAGAACCCACATGGCATCTAACAGCAGCCCTTAACTCCACGGACCCCTAAAAGCATTGCCATCACAGGCACACTTACATACATGCAGTCATTACACTCACACATAAAATAAAAATAATTTTAAAAAACTTAAAAAAATTTTTTACGTGTATGAGTGTACTGGATGCATGTAGGCTTGTGCACCCGTGTTGTGTAATGCCACAGAGGTCAGAAGAGGGTGTTGGATTCCCCTGGAACTAGAGTTAGAGACAGTTCTTAGCCGCCATGCGGGTGCTGGGAATCGAACCTGGGTCCTCTGCAAGAGCAGTTGGTGCTCTTACACTGAGCCATCTCTACAGCCCCAATTTTAAGAACTTTTTAAAGAAAGCAGTTTAGATAGTCCTCTGAAAGTTCAACAGAATCACTACATGGCCCAGCAACTGTACTCTTGGTTGTGATACATTCCAGTGATTTGAAAAACAAACAAGCTCCCATTTAACTTATGAGTGGGCAAACAGGTTGTGGTATATCTAGTCAATGGAATCTTATTTAGCAATACACTGAATGAAGTCCTTACACAAGCCACAGCATGCGTGAGCTGGGAGAACATTCTGCCAAGGGAACGAAGCCAGGCATGAAAGGCTGTGGACTAGTTATTTTTCTGTTGCTGTGATAAGACTCATGACCAAACTTATAGAAGGAAGAGTTGGGGCTGGAGAGATGGCTCAGTGGTTAAGAGCACCGACTGCTCTTGAAGAGGACTCGGGTTCAATTCCCAGCACTCACATGGCGGCTAAGAACTGTCTCTAACTCCAGTTCCAGGGGAATCCGACGCCCACTTCTGACCTCTGCGGCATTGCACAACATGGGTGCACCAATCTACATACAGACAGTACATTCATACAAATAAATAAATAAATAAATAAATAAATAAATAAATAAATAAAAATAAAAAAGAAGGGTTTATTTGAGCTTATGGACCCAGGGGTAAGATACTGCCGGGGACGAGGTAGGGGGGGTGCGGGGCAGGGAGAGTTGAAGCATGGTAGCAGGAGGTGGCTGGAAAACAGAAAGCTGAATGTTCACATCTTCAAGCAGGCACAGGAAGCAGAAAGCGACTGGAAATCCAGCAAGCCTTGGGAACTCCCAAAGCCTAACGGGTCTCCTCCATCATAGGTGTGCCTCCTAAATCCTCCCAAAACAGCTCCACCAAGTGGGGACAAAGCGTCTAAATACCTGGAGCCTACGGGGGACATTCTCATTCAAACCACCATCGGCTGTGTGGTGCATGATTCTTTTCTGCGATTTGTCCAAGATGGGGGAGTCTACAGAGACATCACCAAGTCTATCAGCCATCGCTAGGGGGAAGGGCAGGCCTAATGGCTGCCAGGTGCACAGTTTCTTTTCTGAGTGATGAAAGTATTCTCAAATTAAATAGTAGTGATAGTTGTACAATGATGTGGAAATATTGAAAAGTGAATACTTAAAAAGGGTGGCTTGCATGGTATGTGATTTATCTCCATTAAAGAGAGGTCCTATGGGCACACGGTTGGAGAATGGTAGAGGTGGGATTTGAACTCTGGGGCGTATGGCAACCTGAGAAACAGCCTGTGATTTCTTACCTTGGCTCAGCCCCTGTCTTGGGTCAGCATCTGGCCTCTGCCTGTTGTGCAGTGGGATGGGATGAGACATTCCAGGCCCAGGTGTGGAGGACTCCATTTGTGGACAGAGATGGTGGGAGAGGAAGGGAAGGGCCATTCTCACTGGAAATCCCCCCTCCCTTTTTCCCGTAAGAACAGAAAGGCTCTTCCAAGCCTTATCTGTTCCTTCCAGGCTGGGAAGGCCCTTGGGCAGTTGACAGAGGTTCCCAGGTGTGCTGGCCACAGAGCAGGCATGCAAGGGCAAATACCCACACGCCAAGAACAAGTTCATGGCTCCGAGGCCTGCTGGGACCACGTGGAAAAGCAGAGGCTGCTCGGGAACCTGTTCACCACCAGACTCTGCAGGGAGGTTCCATTCCTGTGGACCAATATCGCTGAGGCACTGCGGGCTGCACCCTCCCTTTTTATCCTTTCTCTCTCAGCTTCTTATTTCTATCTTTCAAAAAATGAAGTTTAGGATAGTCAGTGCATGAATGAATTTTCCTTTTGACATGTTAAATTACCTGTGATGTGCCACTCTTCCCCTCTTCTCCCAGACCCAACTTGATCTCTCTCTCTCTCTCTCTCTCTCTCTCTCTCTCTCTCTCTCTCTCTCTTCCATCATATTTCAGAGCCCAGGGCCCTCCCTCATGTGACTATATCATCTTTTGGCTGCTCCTGGTATTTTCAGTCAACAAACTTTCATGAAGAAGTTTTTGCTTGGGAGGTAGAGGCAGGTGGATCTTTGTGAGTTTGAGGCCAACCTGGTCTACATAGTAAGTTCAAATCAGACCTTCCAGGGCTACATAGTCAGAGATATGGTCTTGAGGAGGAACAGGGGGGGGAGGAGGAGGAGAAGGGGAAGGAAAGACGAGGAGGAGGGGAGGAGGAAGAGCTCATTGAGACAACTTTGTTTAACTGTTCCTCCTGTGGATTAATATTTGATTATCTTTCATTTTTCACCAGAGCCAACACCCCCAACGCCCTAGTGATCTCCTTTCAGTCAGCCAGTGCACACCTTGGGTGTGTGTTTCTCTGGAGTAGATAATACAGAGATGTGGATCTGCTATGTCCCAGAGTGTTGGCATTTTAAATTTCAACAGACATTACAAATTGCTCTCCACTATAGCTGAACCAACATAATTCATGCCAGTAGAACACAAGAAATCCTTTTCCAAACATCTGTGTCAAATTTTAACTCATCAGATTTAAATTTTCTGTCTGAGATATCTCAGAGTTTGTTCATTTCTTTTCCATAGATGCTTTGTGGAGGCCCTAGCTTGCTGATGCAGAGGGACAACTGTATCACCATCTGCTGTGTGACCTTGGACATATCCAGTGACCTCTCTGTGAAGAATCTCTCAGCATCCTATACCTTTGTCTGAGTCTTAGTCATGAACTTCTTTGGGGTTCTGTTTACCCTGCAGATACCTGCACATCTACCGCCAGTAGATGCAGAGCAACCCACAGCATGGAAGCAGGTGATAGGACAGGGCATCACCTGCAAGGGCCTTTCCTTTTTTTGAGCTAAGTCTCACTCAGTACCCAGGTTGACCTGGTACATAACCAATCTGGGGCCAGGCATGGTGGCACATGCCTTTAATCCCAGCATTTGGGAGGCAGAGGCAAGCAGATCTCTGAGTTCAAGGCCAGCCTGGTCTACATAGTGAGTTCCGGGACAGCTGGAGGGTACAGGTAAACCCTGTCTCAAAAAGACAAAAAATTGGAAAATATAGAAAACGATAAACATAAAATAAGATAACCCCACTCTTTAGGGGCTTGCTGCTACTGTTGTTTGTGGGTGTGTCCTTGAAAGATGCATAACATACATACATATTTTTTTTTGTTTTTGAGACAGGGTCTCCCTGAAGCCCCAGCTGGCCTGGAGCTCGCTATGTAGACCACACTGGCCTTGAACTCACAGACATCTATGTGCCTCTGCCTCCTGAATGCTGGGATTAAAGGTGTGAACCACCATGCCTGGCAAGTA
Source organism: Rhizomys pruinosus (assembly GCA_009823505.1). NCBI lineage: Eukaryota > Metazoa > Chordata > Mammalia > Rodentia > Spalacidae > Rhizomys > Rhizomys pruinosus. The sequence continues at coordinate 1,699,764 of VZQC01010255.1, forward strand.
TTTTTACATATATTTTTGTATGAATTTTTCACACATGAGGTACTACTTAAATCTTTATTAAAACCTAAATTTATTTTAAAAATTGTCTTATTTGTGTGTGAACTGGTTACTTTTCTGTTGCTGTAATGAAGCACTGTGACCAAGGTCGTTCATGGAAGGACAAGTTTATTTGAGTTTTTGGTTCCGACCTGGAGAGGAGGCATGGCAGGTGACCAGAGCAGGAAGCTCAGGGAAAACAGGAAGTTAGTACTCCCCACCCTTGACAGACTTCCTCAGGCATGGCCTCCTAAACCTCCACAGACCACACCACCAACTTCAGACCAAGTGTTCAAACATGTGTTCTTATGGGGTCATTTCTCAGTTTGGGAGGGGGCAGATGTGTATGTGGGGGACAGATGTGTGCGGGGGCGGGGGTGCCAGGCATGAGAATGGAGGAGAGAGAACAGTTTGTTGAAGTTCTCTGCTTCCACCATGTGGTCCTGGGATTGCCTTGGGTTGTCAAGCTTGGCGACAGACACCTTTACCCTCCACATGGGTACTGGGATTGACTTGGGTTGTCAGGCTTGGCCACAGACACCTTTACCCCCCACGTGGGTCCTGGGATTGACTCGGGTTGTCGGGCTTGGCCACAGACACCTTTACCCCCCACGTGGGTCCTGGGATTGACTCGGGTTGTCAGGCTTGGCCACAGACACCTTTACCCCCCACGTGGGTCCTGGGATTGACTCGGGTTGTCGGGCTTGGCCACAGACACCTTTACCCCCCACGTGGGTCCTGGGATTGACTCGGGTTGTCAGGCTTGGCCACAGACACCTTTACCCCCCACGTGGGTCCTGGGATTGACTCGGGTTGTCGGGCTTGGCCACAGACACCTTTACCCACCACGTGGGTCCTGGGATTGACTCGGGTTGTTGGGCTTGGCCACAGACACCTTTACCCCTCACGTGGGTCCTGGGATTGACTCTGGTTGTTGGGCTTGGCCACAGACACCTTTACCCACGCACGTAGGTGGCCTGGATTGACTCGGGTTGTCATGGCTTGGCCACAGACACCTTTACCCACCACGTGGGTCCTGGGATTGACTCGGGTTGTCCAGTGCTTGGGCCGATCAGACACCCTTTACCCACCACGTGTGGGTCCTTAGGTATTACTCCGGGGTTTGGGTCTGTCGCTTTGGCCACAAACACCTTTGACCCTGAGTCATCTCACTGGCCCTTAAAATTTTTAATTTTTTTTTTTTTTTTTTTTTTTTTTATTTTTTTTTTTGCTTTTCGAGACAGGGTTCCCTGTAGCCCAGCTGTCCTGGAACTCACTCTGAGACCAGGCTGGCTTGAACTCACAAAGATCCGCCTGTCTCTGCCTCCCAAGTGCTAGGATTAAAGGCGTGCGCCACCACGCCTGGCTGTGGGGATAGCGCAGCCGTTAAAGGCTGAGGCTAAGAACCGCAAAAAACTTTTACTTTTTGAGGACTGCTTTCAGCTTGCTCCAATTTGGGGTCCCAGGAAGAGGGGTAAGGAGTGGGCCGCTGTGAGAGATCACTGGGTTACCTCACCTGCCCCAGAAGCGTGGTTTGTTCTTTTTTTTTTTTTTTTTTTTTTTCTATTAATTTTTGTTCTGTATGTGTATGAATGTACTGTCTGCATGCAAGTCTGTGCACCCGTGTCGTGCAACGCCGCGGAGGTCAGAAGAGGGTCTCTGATTCCCCTGGAACTGGAGCTTCAGACGGTTCTCAGCCGCCATGTGGGTGCTGGGGATCGAACCCGGGTCCTCTGCAAGAGCGGTCGGCGCTCTTAACCGCTAGGCCATCTCTCCAGCCCCGCGTGGTTTGTTCTTTAAGGGGCAGAAGAGCCCAGCTGTGAGAGAGGCAGACACCTGAGTGTGGTCAGGATGAGGTTCCCACGGGGCCTTCAAATCTTTTCCGTCTGGCAGCATCTCGTATGAATTTCCTAGGATGGACACCAGGTGGCACCACACACCAAAGGAAATTGACCCAGCCTCATGGATCAGGAGGTCATCAGTATTTTGGGGCTCAACAAGTGTAGGAGAATGGCTTCCTGCTTTTTTGGCATTCTTCTTACTTGACCTGAGGGGCCAGGGTTCCTCAAAAGAAGGCTCTGGGAGGGCTGGAGAGATGGCCTAGCGGTTAAGAGCACCGACTGCTCTTGCAGAGGACCCGGGTTCGATCCCCAGCACCCACATGGCGGCTGAGAACCGTCTGTAACTCCAATTCCAGGAGAACTCCGGTTCCAGGGGAATCCGACACCCTCTTCTGACCTCCGTGGCATTGCACGACACGGGTGCACAAACCTGCATGCAGACATACACATAGAAAATAAATAAAATTAAAAAAAAAAAAAGGCCCTGGGAGCCAGAGGGACATGTTGGGAGGGCAAAGGCAGAGAAGAGCATAGAGTTAGAGCCATGGCCACCCACCCCGGCTGGATCTTTGAGCCAACCACAGTATCATTCCCGAAATTTTTCTTAATTTTCATATGGGAATAACAGTTCCATTCTCTCTCTCTCTCTCTCTCTCTCTCTCTCTCTCTCTCTCTCTCTCTCCTTCTCTCTCTCTCTCGTAAAAATATACTGAGAACATGGTGGGGCCTCAAGTTCAGACTAGCCTGTGCAGGGCAGGCCATATGTTAGAAGGCTGATGAGATGGCTGTTATCTGGGTCCAGGGAAGATGGCGGTGGTCACAGCCAAGGAGGAGGAGAGGAGTGGTTGGATTCAGGATCAATAAGGGTTATGAAGAGATTGGATGTGGGCTGTGATCGAGCGCACCAGGGATCATCCATTCTAAGGGCTTTGTCGTAAGTGAACAGAGATAGGTGACATCTTCCATTCAGTGGGACAGACAGTGGGGGGGATGGGTTTGGGGGTAGAAACCCGGAGATCAGGTTAAGATGCCTTCGAGGTTGTTCAGCAGTTAAGGAAGGACAGAAGTAAGAGGACTGGGCCTTGACCCCTTCATCAGGAGCTTCTAAGGATACTAGCCTTTGGGGTTGGAGAGATGGCTCAGCAGGTAAGAGCACTGGCTGCTCTTGCAGAAGACCTGGGTTCTGTTCCCAGTACCCACATGGCGGCTAACAACCATCCATAACTCCAGTTCCAGGGGATCCCACTCCCTCTCCTGACGTGACACATATGTGCAGGGAAAGCGCTAATTCACATAAAATAAAAGTAAAACTTTAAAGAAGTTAAAGCCCTCAACAGGTTGGACTGGGCCAGAAATTAAAATCAATCTGAAAGCCAGGTGTGGTGGCACATGCCTTTAGTCCCAGCACTTGAGGCAGTGGATCTCTGTGAGACTGAGGCCAGACTGGTTTACATAGCAAGTTTCAGGCCAGCTGGGGGCTATGGGGAGACCCTGTCTCAAAAAAACCAAAAAGACCAAACCAACCAACCAACCAATCAACCAACCCAGCCCCTCAATCTCCCTCCCAGTACCCCTGGCAGACATCACTAATTCATCAGGGCACTCAGGATCCTCGTCAACTCAGAGCTCTAGGCAGCTTCAGTCAACCAAGATATGATGGAAGGATGAAGCACTCTGTTCTAGGACTTGACTGTAGAGTTCCAATAATCTAGTTTAAAATGGGCTTTTGAGTCAGCAAGACATTAGCTGGAAGGATAATCTTGCTACCAAATAACTTGAAACCTCAGAAAAAAATTATTTATTCCCCTGCCTCAGTTTCAGCACCTGAACTAATAGGTTCCTTCTCACAGGACTGTTATGAACTGTGTTGTGCCAGTTTGAATGTTCTAGAATCAATCCCCTTGCTCTTTCTGACCTGCCCAACAGTATTGTAACTTTGAGGGTTTCCAGCAGGGGGCGCTGTTACTATTCACTCTGTTGCCCATAGAGATTCAGAAAGCTGGCTGGGGTTTTCCCTGGCTAAAGGCCTTCTCTTGGATCAGAGACCAGTTTCAGTCTTTCCGTCCTCTCTTGGCTTAAGCAAAGCCACTCATGCCCCAAGGTGTCCAGCTCACCTTTCCTGCCTCCCAGCTTGCAGCAAGCTTCCCAAAGTGACCAGGCACAGCACAGGCAGATTTTTTGGATGGGCTGGGTCCTCTTTGGGTCCCGAGGAAGATGTGTGCCCCATTGCCAAGATAGCTTGGGTCACACCTGGGCTGAGAGTGGGTCCCGTGCGTGGGTCCCTGAGCTTCGGGCCCAGGTCTGTCCTTCAAGACTCAGACCCCCTCCCATCTCAAAACACAGACACTCACTGTTCACCTTGTTTCTCATCCCTTGCCTGGTGCTGGGTTGGACCCTGATGGAAGGAGCCAAGGCCTTGGGCCTCAAAGGGCTTCCCCTGGGAGGGAGGGACACTGCTCCCATGGGCAATGAAGGTGACATCCATAGTGGGATTCAGATAGTTCTGTCTGTCCTGAAAGAGGACAGACGCCAACCTGCTGGTCAGCAGTGTGACTTCTGGATGCGTGTGGTAACTAACCCACAAGACTACAGCCTCACGGAAACACTATCTATCTATCTATCTATCTATCTATCTATCTATCTATCTATCTTCGAGGTAGTGTCTTGCTGTGCAGCCCAAGCTAACCTTGAGCTCTTGATCTTCCTGCCTCAGCCTTCCAAGCACTGGGATCACAGGCCTGAGCCACAAATGCCTCAATGTGTTTATTTGTGTGTGTATGTGTGTGTAGTATGTGCACATGCATTCGTGTGGCTGTGCATCTCAGAGGCCAGAGGAGAACGTCGGGTGGCCTGCTCCTGTGCAGTGGGCCTTAACTTCCTTGGGACAAGCTCTCTCACTGACCCTGGAGCCCCACAGTGGCCAGCAAGCCCCAGCGATCCAGCTGTCTTAGCCTCCTACAGTGCTAGAGGTTACAGACACGTTTGGTCACTAGTGGCTTTTTATGTGGTGTTGGGATCTAAAGTCAGTTCTTCATGCTTACACAGCAAGGAATTTTACCCACTAGCCTCTCCCCAGACTCCTGGCTTGTGCATTGGTTTTTTTTTTTTTTTTTTTTTTTTTTTTTTTTTTATTTTTTTTTTTTTATCTTTTTGAGGACAGGGTCTCTGTTTTAGCCCCCGGGTCCTGGAACTCATCTGTAGACTAGGCTGGCCTGAACACTATCAGTGGATCCAGCTGACCTCTAACCCTCCCGAAGTATGGGGTTAAAGTGTGGACCCATCACACTTCTTTTTTTTATTTTAATAAAAAAAAATTTTGTTTTTAATTAATTTTATTTATTCTGTAGTGTAGGATGTACTGTTGCATGCAATCTTGTGCACCCGTGTCGTGCATGCCCGCGGAGTCAGAAGAGGCGTCGCGATCCCCTGGAACCTGGAGTTTTCGCTTGGCTGGAGTTTCAGACGGTTCTCGGGCCGGCCATGTGGGGTGCGGTGATCGAAACCCCGGGTCCCTGTAAGTGTGCAGATGCTTTTAACGCTGAGCCATTCCTAGCCCGCATAGTGCATTTTTTTTTAATTTTTATTATTTTTTTTTTTTTTTTTTTTTTTTTTTCTTTGCATGCTGGTTTGTGACCGTGTCGGCAATGCCGACGGAGGTCAGAAGAGGTCTGGATTCCCCTGGAACTGGAGTCTCCTGGAATTGGAGTGTTCAGACGGTCTCTGCTGCCATGTGGGTGCTGGGGGATCGAAACCGGGTCCCTTGTAAGAGCGGGCGGCGCGCTTAACCGCTAGGCCATCTCTCCAGCCGCATTGGTTTAAAGGGTCCATATTAGAGCCATTTCCCCACAACGACATTCACACGGATCTTCCCGTGCATGTTCAACACACCATCCTTCTCTTGGCTCAAGCTCTCTTGTTCTACTTACCTGCACCAGCCTGGGACACACCCACCACAACACACACAACACACCATGTTGCTTGGGAATTGCGACCCCTCATGTCACCTGGTTTTTTTTTTTTCTTTGCACAGCCTCTGACTCCTCCGTCGGTTTCACCCCTCCCTGGTGCCCGCCCTGTCAGGCCCCTCTCTTGCTATGGTGTGCCCAAAGCCTCGGCATTCACTGCCTCCTGCTTCCCTGTGGTACTGTGTCCCCTCTGGCTTGTGTCCACTGTCCTGTGGCCTCCCAGGGAAGGAAGGCACTCTTTCGCTTGTGCTTATGACACAGATCGAAGAGTCACTTCTTCTCTTGACAAAAAGAAGAAAATAAAAGCAGCTGGCTTCTCGTGCCCAAGGACACGCTTGGTGGTTTGGGAGAAGGCAGCCTGCCTCAGCCCAGGCTGTGAACTAGGGGATGGTCTCATGACTCAGTCATGGTGGGTAATGGCACCTCTGTTGATACAAATGTTTCTTTTCCCTAAGAGCAGTTTAAGTTAGCTGAGATTGACCAGAACTGCAAATTTCAACTGTAGCAAACATCTGGTAACTATCGCCAGGACCCTAGGAAGGGTACCTATCCTGCGCAGCCCTTTAAAACTGTATATGCAAATGAGAGGTACTGTATAAATCACTTTTAGAGCCTGTTCACTGACTTTTTTTGTGGTGGTGCGGGGATTTAGGTAACTCAACCATCTGAGGCCACCTCCCAGAAGTCCATAACCCTGTCCTTTTCACTATAATTGATTAATTAATTNGTCGTGCAATGCCGCGGAGGTCAGAAGAGGGTTTTGGATTCCCCTGGAACTGGAGTTCTCCTGGAATTGGAGTTACAGACGGTTCTTAGCCGCCATGTGGGTGCTGGGGATCAAACCCGGGTCCTCTGCAAGAGCAGTTGGTGCTCTTAACTGCTAGGCTATCTCTCCAGCCCTTGGAACTAGATCTTAAGAGAAACTTAAAATATCTTAAGAACGCCTAAAAATATCAACTCAGAATAAATAAAAAGCATCTGCAAATAGTCTAGTAAAACCATCTGATTTTAAAGAAAAAGGAACATTTTTGACAAAAGAGCCAGTAATGTATAGGAACCTGGATATAGACTTGGGAATGAAGAAATGAATCTTGAGTAATTATGGGCTATTCTAAAGCTACTGTTCCCATAGGAACCAAGAGTTGTAATATGAAAAAGAAGGAAGGAAAGGAAGAAAGGGGCGAGGGAGGGAGGGAGGCAGGGAAAAAGATACATACAGCAGAAATTAAGCAAACTCATAAAGAACCAATTTTATTTATTTATTTTATTTCTGTATGTGTATGAGTGTACTGTCTGCATGCAAGTGTGTGCACCCGTGTCGTGCAATGCCGCGGAGGTCAGAAGAGGGTCTCGGATTCCCCTGGAACTGGAGTTCTCCTGGAATTGGAGTTTCAGACGGTTCTCTGCCGCCATGTGGGTGCTGGGGATCGAACCCGGGTCCTCTGTAAGAGCGGTCGGCGCTCTTAACCGCTAGGCCATCTCTCCAGCCGCATTTTTAAAGGGTCCATATTAGATCCATCTTCCCCCACAACCGACATTCCACACGGACTCTTCCCCTGCATTTCAACATCCCATCCTTCTCTTGGTCAAGCATCATCTTGTTCTACTTCCTGCACCAGCCTGGGACACACACACACACACACACACACACACACACCTGTTGCTTGGGATGTGACCTCATGTCACCTGCTGCGACAGCTCTGACTCCTCCTGCGGTCTTCACCCCTCCCTGTGCCCCGCCCTTCAGGCCCCTCTCTTGGCTTGGTGCCCAAAGCCTGGAGCATTCCTGGCTCCTGCCTTCCCTGTGGTACTGCTGTCCCTGCCTGGCTTGTGTCCACTGTCCTGTGGCCTCCCAGGGGAAGGAATGGCACTCTTTCGCTTGTGCTTATGACACAGATTAATGTCATTCACTGCTTCTGTGAACAAAAAAGAAGAAAATAAAAAGCAGCTGGCTTCTCTGTGCCCAAGGACACGCTTGGTGGTTTGGGAGAAGGCAGCCTGGCCTCAGCCCAGGCTGTGACCTGGGGATGTCTCATGACTCAGTCATGGTGGGTAATGGCACCTCTGTTGATACAAATGTTTCTTTTCCCTAAGAGCAGTTTAAGTTAGCTGAGATTGACCAGAACTGCAAATTTCAACTGTAGCAAACATCTGGTAACTATCGCCAGGACCCTAGGAAGGGTACCTATCCTGCGCAGCCCTTTAAAACTGTATATGCAAATGAGAGGTACTGTATAAATCACTTTTAGAGCCTGTTCACTGACTTTTTTTGGGTGGTGCTGGGGAAGTACTCAACCACTGAGCCACCTCCCAGAGCCTACACCCTGCCTTTTCATTATAATTGATTAATTAATTTTGAGACAGTCTTACTGTGGAGCCCAGGATGGTCTCAAACTGGGAAATCCGCCTGCCTCCGCCTCCCAAGTGCTGAGGTTACAGATATGTGTGCCACTAAACCTGGTGACTCTGCTGCCAGGTTCTCTTTGTTCTGCTCTTTTTTTCTTTTCTTTTTCTTCCATCTTTCCCTCTCCTTCCTTCTTTCTCCTTTCCTTTTCCCTCCCTCCCTCTCCCCCTCCTTCCCTCCCTTCCTTCCTCCTTTCTGTCTCTCAACATGGTATCACATAGTCCAAGCTGGCCTCTCACTCCCTACATAGCCAAGGATGACCTTGAAATCCCACCCTCCTGCCTCTACCTCCTGTGTCCTGGGATTATAAGCTTGTACTAGTTTATGAGGGTTTGGTCCATGCTAGGCAAGCGCTCTGCCTATCAAACTGTACCTCTAGCCCCCTTAACTGCCTTTTACAGTACAATATATTTTTGTTTGTTTGTTGTTGTTATTGTTATTTGAGACAGGGTCTCCCTGTAGCATCAGCTGGCCTGAAACTCTATGTAGACTAGGCTGGCTTTGATCTCACAGACATCCACCTGCCTCTGCCTCCTGAGTGCTGAGATTAAAGGCATGCACCACCACGCCTGGCCTGAGCACAGGTGCCTAACATTTCTTGAGACTTACTCTGCCTCAGGCACCGTGTTAGGCTTTGGGACGAGCACATTGGGAGCAACCCTCAGAGTCACTGTTTACTGTCCTTGTTATAACTATGAGGACATTGAAGCCACAAGTTCTCTCTCTACTCCAGGCAGAGTCCTGGCCTGGGAGGTAGAGTGCCAGGCTCCCACCCTCCTAGTGACTGGACAAGCCTGGCCCACCCTGGCCTCCTCCTCCTTGTACAGGCCTCCTTCACAAGAATCGTGCTGGCCTTGTTCCAAGCACCTTTCTTTTCCTTCCTCCCAACAGCTCTAAGGAGGTAAATGCTAGTTTGGTTCCCTTTTACAGATAAGGGAACCGGACAGAGTGCTGAGCCACTTGCCCTGGGTCACGCCATCAGTAAGGCACTCAGGATTGACACCCAAATGTAGCCACCCCCCCAGACCCTTGCCCTCACCCAGAACCAGTGGCCTCAGGTGCTCCCAGCATTCTCTGCTGGCAGCGGGAGGCCTGGTACCTGACTCAGGAACACTCATTTGTCCTTTGTAACAAAAATAAAGAGTCCACAAGGTTGGCTGTAACTCACTTTGTGAGTTCTAGGCTAGCATGTATGAAGCGCTGGGTTCCACCTCCAGCACCACAAAACCTGGACCTGGGGGTCCATTTCTGTGACCCCAGCACTTGGGAAGTAGAGGTGGGAAGATCAGGAGTTCAAGGTTAGCTTTGGCTACAGAGCAAGTTCAAGGCCAGCCTGGGATACATGTGACCTTGTTTCAAAAACAAAAATGAGGGCTGGAGAGACGGCCTAGCGGTTAAGAGCGCCGACCGCTCTTTTTTTTTTTTTTTAATTTCATTCAGGTTTATTTTTTTTTAATTAATTTTTTTGATGCTTTGTGTATTTCATACATCATTTTCCAATTCAGTTCAGGCATATTTCCCTTTCCCTTCCTCCCAACCCACCCCACCCCATCCCAGATCATGCATTCTGCCATAACTGTCCTGCATCTTTCTCTGTTTTTTTTTTCTTTTCATTTTTTAGCAATAAGTGATAATTTATGAGGAAGTACACAGCATCCTTCATGTAAAAACAATCTGCAGCAGTTGTGCCAAAACTCACACAGCCCATGCGAGTTCCCCACCATCCAGCTGGGGGGGGGGCTCTTGTATGTTTCAATCAAGTTGATCAAAATGCAGTGTCCAGACTATATTGCTGGTAGTTTCACCATTCACCCCAATCGCAGCCCTTACATTCTACCACGCCCCCTCTTCTGCAGATTGTTCCCTAGGCTTAGAAAAGGGGCACAGGTGGATGAGAAGCAAAACAGTCTACTTTCTCTGGAGCTGTTGTCTTGGACTCTGGTCAATTCTGGCTGTTTCCTTTCATGGGCTGACAGTTTGTCCAGGAATAACCTTTCAATCCTACTAATGAAGCACAAGCAATTAGATATATAGGTATTTAAACAGTACTAATTGTTATGGTAGGTTACTTTGGTATAGACACAGATGTTTGGATGGTATGTTAATCCATGAATTACATTTTTCTGATAAATATGACAGGGTCTTACTGTGGCTTATAACATCTCCTAACCATTAGAGGATGTAAGCTTGTGGCATCAGCCATAGGTTATTCCTCCAAGGAGAGAGCCAATAGCCAATTAGATTTGGGATATACAGGCATATGGCTGCCTCTGCTGCACAGTATTTCTAGGCAGGTGAGGTGTAGCTGGTGCTGACAGAGGAGTCTTGCTTGACTCAAGGAGACCCATATTTGCTCTATTGGTTTAGTGGCCTTTGGAAACACTCTCTGGTATTCCAGAGACCATCTGTACACTTGCATGTGTGGTCTCAACACATCTTTCCCATGTTAACATCAGGTCTTCAACAGCAGGGCTTTATGGCCACTCTTCTTGCAGGTATCCCAGTTTAGGGAGGCAGAAGCAAGGGAATCTCTGTGACATCGAGGCTAGCCTGGTCTACATGACAAGTTTCAGACCAGCTACGGCTACAGGGAGACCACCTCTCAAAACAAAATAAAATAAAAACAAACAAAAAAATCTAGCCGGGAGAAGGCACAATTGGTAAAATACTTGCCTTGAAAGTGTCAGGACCGGAGCCACTTAGCAGCAGAAAGCACTCAGCATGCAGGCTGACGACTTGAGTTCTTATAAAGACAGACACCATGTAAAGCTTCCCAGAACCCTAAGGATGGAAGGAGAGATCTGACTCCACAAAGTTGTCCTCTGACCTCCACATGCACACACACAAATCATACAAATGTGTGAGTCCGCACAAACACACATATGCACCCCTCCTCCCTCCCCCCCCCTTAATAAGCCAGGAGAATCCCAGTGACAGTAAGATGGTAGATGGGAGGTGAGAGGTGGAGGCAGGCCCCTCCCTGGACACCACAAGACCAGCTAGCCAGGCCTGTGTTGCAATGTTTCAGGACAACAAGAAATCCCATCTCAAACAAAATGTGGAAGGCACCCGAGGACCCAAAACCGAGGTTGTCCTCTGGCCACTACACATGCCATGCACCCTGGCCCCCACCCCGTGTACACACACATAAATTTAAAAAGTATTCTAGTTGTAGTCGTTACTTCGCTCTCAAAACTCTAACATGCAGGGGGTTGTAGTTTGCTGGTAGGGTGCTTGCATATGGCCCTGGGTTCCAACTCAGTACTGGGGGCAGGGTTGATCTGAAGTCTGCAAAGCAGACTAGGTGCCCATGCCCTGCCGCTCTGCCTCAGAGAGCTTGTGTTTTTGTACTGGTGCTAGAGATAGATCCCCGGGCCTTTCAAATGCAAAATATACATTTAACCACAGAGCTTTACCCTTTATGGGTTCCAGGTCGGTATTATTTGGTACCAGGTGTTTGTCAGCTCAAGAGCTGGGACCCCCCCTTTGACAGGGAAGGGAACAGAAGACCAGAAAGGGCTGGGTCACCCGAGCGCCCAGGGATCAGGAGCTGAGGCAGGCCGATGGCCTCTGCCAGGCATTCGGTGCAGCCGCCGACACTTTAGGGTTTATGTGCCTGTGCTTGTCCAATCTCTTTGTTGCAGGCCTTCTCAGATCCTTTTGCTACAGTGGAGACCGTTGGGGTTCAGAGGTGGAGGGGCTCGGCAGGCCACCCAGCCTACGAGAAGTCAAAGCTAGCTTGTGTCTCTGTTGTGATTCTAGAACCAAGCAGAGACCCCGAAAGAGAAAAGATTCTCATAAACATGTTCCTCTGGCTGTCCCCATCGCCCTCTCTCTGTCATTGCTCCGTGAAGGGGTATCAGTCCCTTTTCCGGAAGCTGGGCCCTGGGAGGGGCAGGCTCCGTGGTGTCCCTGCCTGGGCGAGGGTCCTGGTAGCATGCTCCTCGGTTCCAGGTTTCGGTTCCAGGTCCTTGCATGCTCACCAGCCCCGCCCTGTCAGCTGATGGGGGGAAGGAGGCACCCTGGCTGCTCCCAGCTCTGGGCTGGGCCGAGGAGCTGGCCAGCACCCTGCTCCTGGCTGCCCCCGCCTCCTGTGTCCCCCCCCCCCGCCCCCAAGGCCTGGCGATGGGGCCTTGGGAAGGACCTGAGAAAGGAAGGTGGTCTCACATCCAGCCTGAGTGGGGCTCCCGCTCAGGGGCTCCTTCCCCTCTGCTCCGTAACAGGTCCTGTCTTTCCCCTCAAGGAGGTGGCTGTGGGTGAGAGGCCTTAGCAGCTTGGCTTCACTGGGCTGTATGCTGTCCCCCGTACACCAGTCCCTACCCTAGGGGAAGAGAACAAGCCCCTGTAGCCCCGAGGCTAGCCCTGGTCACTGGACAGGAAAGGGGCCGACCCCCCCCCCCCCGGGCTCCAGCAGGAACCCCAGAACTGACTCAGGAGAGGGTTGTAGACCTGGGAAGGGAGTGGAGGTGAGGGTGAAGCTGAGCTGGAAGCCAGGGTGGAGAGCCAACAGCTGGCCTTGACAGCAAACAAGGTGCCACGCGGCCCAGGGGTGTGGCGTTTTCGCCTCCACCCTCCTCTCTTCCATCTGGACTCCACCTTCCTCTTTAGCTCCCTCCAGGAAGCCCTCTCAACCTGTCTCCACCACAGCGTCTGGCCTCACTTGCGTTCTCCGAGAAACCCCCGAGGAGGATGCAGCATACTGGAAACTCGAATCCCGAGGAGGGCTCTCCAGAGCTTGCACCGGGCCCCTCTCTGCAGGTGAAGCATGCACACACACGCATACACACACACACACACACACACACACACACACATACCCTATATCATCACTTGATAGTTCTATCTTGGATTTGCCCAGATGTCTCCAAAGCAGGCTTGGACGGTCCTCACTGTATCCCCAGCTGCCTCACGGTCCCACAAGAGCCAAAAGAGTTCTATGGTCACATAGGTTTGGCAGCCTATGATCTACTTAGTGGATACGGATCCAATCTCTTTGCTGCAGGCCTTCTCAGATCCTTGAATATTCATATAAATGTGACTCACCCAGTCTTCCAGTATTGCCTTTCCCAAATGTGCTTGACCCCAGATTTTTTTTTTTTGAGATGATTTTGTGACGTAGCTCAAACCAGCCTCAAAATCATGATCCTCCTGCTTCAGCCTCCTAAGAGCTAGAATTACAGCCGTTCACTACAACACTGTTGAGTGACTTTTTTCCATGGTGGGCCTAGAGTACACCTGAGCAAGCTTTGAGAAATGCTGGGATACAAAATATTCTAGAAAGGATGGAGCCAGCTTGGTGTTGACTTTATAACAACATGAAATACTTAAGGGACTGAGGGCTTACTCTGTGCCAGGTCTCAGCAGAGTCTCAAAACGATGGTGAGTATCGTTCTGAAAAAGAAGATCTAGGTCACTGGGTGAATGAATTTGCTCCAATCACCAGGCTGTGAATCCCACCAGGATATGGATCCCAGCAGGCAATGAATCCTGCTGTTATAGGGTCAGGAGTTCTTCTTGGTCCTTTTCTTTTCAAAGGAAAGAACTCCAATCAAGAAACAGACAATTTAACCAAAAGTTTATCCTTAGCAAAGCAAAGGAAGCATACTAAAGAGAGATTTTAATGGGCTACTCTGAAGTCAGGGAACAGCTTGGTAGGTTCTGCATTTTAAAGACATTCTTATGAATATTTATGAGGTGTATGGCATACTCATGGGGTAAAGTGGTCCTTTACCATATATCATGATGGACCAGGTCTCATTGTTAGGGGAGATCAAAACCAGAATGCAAATGATATTCCAATGAGCCCAGTGTCATTTGAGGCTGCAGATCCTTTGTCAGTGCATGTGAGTGGACAAGGGCTTGGTGCCTTAGCTTAACCATAAGGGGCATCTGACCTCAGGAGACGTGGCCCCTGAGATGGGCTCACAGCTCTCCCATCACCTCGTGTAGCACCTGCCTCCTGGTATCAACACTTTCCCCAGAGCAGTACTCCAAATCTTATTGTCCCCCATGGCACAGGCAGGGGCGATGGACTGGTAATTAGGATCCTGAGACACCCCAGTGAGCTGGCCATTGGTCCTTTACTTAGACTAGAGGAGCGCTGGGAGTTTCTCTCATTGGAGATGGAGCACCCAAGGCTGCCGTGTGGTCCTCTTGGGAGGCTGCTGCTGGCAAACTGTGGAAGGGCTTTGCAGCTTTGGGAGATGCTGAGTGTCAGCCAGGCTGGACATAGTGGGCCTCGATGCTGCCCACTGGAACGAAGTGGATGTGGGCGTAGCCCAGGACCCTGTGCTGGTAAAGATGAAAGCATGATCCTGGGAGTTAGTCCGATCTGAGCACAGAGCCCAATTCGGACTCCTTAGGCCATGAAGCAAGCCCCTGGCCTCTCTGAACTTGTCTCTCCTTCTGTAGCGGTGACCACTGGTAGGTCGTGGTGGGGTACTGAATACAATAAGCACTGTTCCTGGCCCCAGGTATTGGCCTACAAACCACTGCTGGTGTTTATCAGTGATAGGATTCTGGGTTATTTTCAGCCTTTCTTTGAGGAAGATATTACAGGTTTGGGACTTGTTTCCTGCCAAAGCCATTTTTTTTTTGTTTTGTTTTTTTGCTGAACATTGACAATAATTAGAACACTGAAACTAGATCATATCGTGAGAAATAAAACTGGGAGCAGCTTAAACAGCTGTCACATTGGTTTTCATCCCAGGGTCCCGGCACAGGCACCTGCTGAATACACATCAGGACGACCTGGCTAGAAGTACAGCCAGCCAACCAGAATTTAGCAAAAGACTTGCCCCATCTAGTCATCCAGGTAAAACTCAGTGGTGCCCTGATCTGCTTGTCAGCCAATCAGAACTTGGCAGTTTCCTAACCCCTAGGTACTATCCAGAGCCTGTCACTATCCAGAGCCCTAACTGTTGTCCAATTAGAACTAAGTTATGTTCTAGGTACAAGTTACCCAATAAGAATTGGAATCTGTCTTCCACTGGTGAATCAAAGGCTGCCTATGAGCACGATTGTTATCATACATTAGAGGAATCAGCTGGGGGGGACATAGGCAGGTGGATCTCTGTGAGTTCAAGGCCAGCTGGGGCTACAGGGAGACCCTGTCTCATAAAACCCAAAAAACAAAAACAACAACAAAAAGGAATCTTCTTGTTTTTTAAAATCTGTATGTGTGTATGAATGTGTACATGATGCCTATGTATGTATGCATGTGTGTATGTATGAATGTGTACATGATGCCTGTGTTCATGCATGTGCGTGTATGAATGTGTACATGATGCCTGTGTTCATGCATGTGTGTGTGTGTGTGTGTGTATGAATGTGTGTACATGATGCCTGTGTTCATGTGGAAAGCTCAGTCAACAACCTCAGATGTTATCCTCAGGAACGTTGTCCACTTCCTTTGAAGCAGGATCTCTTTGGCCTGGAGCTTGCCAGTTGTGCTAGAGCCGCTGCCAGCAAGCTTCGGGGCTCCTCCACCATGCGGGCACTGGAATTACAACCACATCACACAGGACAATGTGGAGAGCAAGTGCTTTACTGGCCGAGCTGTCTCCCAGGGCCCAAGAGGGAACACATAGACCACCCAAGGGTGTCATTATAAAATTCAGAATCAACATTAAGCAGGATATGGTGGCACCCATGTTCTATAATCCCAGCACTCCAGAGACTAAGGTGGGACGACTGTGAGTTCAAAGCTGACTTGTGATACCTACAATTAATAATAAACTGTGCTGGGGCTGGAGAGATGGCTCAGTGGTTAAGAGCACCGACTGCTCTTGCAGAGGACCCAGGTTCGATTCCCAGCACCCACCTGGTGGCTAAGAACCATCTTTAACCCCAGTTCCAGGGGAATCTGATGCCCTCTTCTGACTTCCGCAGCATTGCATGACACGGGTGCACCAACCTACATGCAGACAGTGCACTCATACATATTAAAAAAAATAATAAACTGTGCTGTTTCTCACAAATCCTGCTTGTTTTGTTATTACATTGGCAAAATTCCATTTTATTTGTTTATTATGTTCTTTCTTTTAAAAATTTTCTAGCACATTTTATCTGTGTATGTGTATGTGGAGGGGGGCGCATGCGTGCATCCCATGTTGCAGTGGTAGGGCACAGAGGACACCCTGTTCCTTCCCCTATGTGGATCCTCAGCCTTGCTGGCAAGCACCTCCACCCACAAAGCCACCTCTCCAGCCCTCAGGCCTTCATTTTAATAGGTCTACATTCTACAAGGGGATGCTAATAAGCAAATTCAATAATTTTACAGTAGGATATATGTTGTGGAAAGCTAGACTTTTTTTTTTTTTTTTTTTTTTTTGCGGTTCTCAGCCTCAGCCTTTAACGGCTGCACTATCCCTCCAGCCCAAAAGCTAGACTTTTTTTAAAAGAAAGGATAGTAGGATGGATTGATTGTTATAGTGGTCAGAGAGGGCCTCTCTGAGGGCAACAATTGAGCTGGGACAGGAAGTATAGAAGGAGGCAGCCATGGAAAGTTCTGAAGGGAGAGCATCCCAGAGAGAGGATAAGATTTACACAAAAGGCCCAGGGACTTCGTGCGCGGCCAGCAAGGGGGCTGACCTGGGTGATGTGGGCAGGCGCATTGCAGACAGGAGCTTGAGGCCAGTGGACAGGGCAGCTGTATTCCAGGAGGCCAGTAGAAACCTCCCAACAGGACAATCCTCTGATCTGATCTGACTCACATTCTTAAAATGCCACCCTGCTGTGTGCAGAAGGGCTTCCCGGGGGCAAAGGTGGACAGGACAGCAGGGCAGAAGTGACTGGTGAGGTGACCGGGCAGGGAAGGGAGGAGCGGTGAAATCTGGGGAATGTGGTGACAGCAGCCCACCTGGGCTGCTAACTCGGAGGATGGGAGCACATCTTGGGCTTCACATCTGGATGGCTTCAGGCCGAAGCTGCCCTTGGAAGGCTGGGGAAGCGGAGGGGTGAGGGGGTGATGTGACTGAGCTGGGCTTGGTGGCTGATTAGGTTTGAGATGTTGCGATGTCTAAGTGGCTGCAGAGAGGGCAACGAGCCAGCCTGGTGCGGGAGGATCCCAGCAGGTGCACAGCCGGTGGTCATCAGTGTAGTATTGATGTAGGGACTTTGGGCCCAGGGCAGTCCTGCCCTTCGTGTACTGGTCTTTCTGGGATGTCTATCTCAGGAGCAGACAGCCCAGGGGTCCCTCTGGGGCAGTGGTACACAGCCCTGCCCCTGCTTCCCGTCCCATCCATCCTCCCTGGCTCCACTGTGGCAGGCAGCTGACAGGCAGGCAGCTGAGCCCCCCTAGGCAGCCCTAGCTCCGTGAAGACCTCCGATTTAGCAACAGTGAGAAGAGCAAGACCTTGCGAAGCAATACCAGGCCCCCAGGAGAGTTTTCTTGGTCTTTAACTGTCACAGCTGGCCTCAAGCCAAGAATGTGTCCCCCCATTTTCTCCCTTGATCTGTCTCTCGTGTCCAGCCCCTTTCTGGTGTCTGAGATTCCTAGGTGTGCTTTGAAACCCATGAGAGCCGCTGAGTGGCCTCAGCCTCCCACAATGCCCTGGGTTTCCTGCCACTAGCTCTACCACAGAACAGCTAAGATCTGAGTTCTAGTAGCCACTGTTTGCTGCGTAAGCTCAGGCAAGCTACTCGCTCTCTGTTTTCTTAATCAGTGGAATGGCAGCACCGACAGGTCTGCTGTGAGGAATGGGAGCAAGCAAGCTGGAAGCAGTAAGTGATGGCCACACTCGTGCTTTCCATGGGCTTGGTCGCGACGAGGAACCTGAACCTTAGAGAGACACTGTCGGTTCAGACACCAGCTCTGGCTCTCAGTGCTCAGTTCCCGAGAGTCTCTAGTATCTTGGCTATAACAGAACCCTTTGTGGGCACTGTTGCTGTCTGAGTGGGGCATACTTCTTGGCTCCTGGCAGATGTTACAGCTGAGAAAACCCTGGTCCTTCCTTTCTCAGCTTCTGAAATCCATCCTGGGCCTCAGTTGATTTGCGGACTCAGCCTGGAGAAGCGTGTAATCCACCATTACTGATGCACTTCCTTTGGCTTAAGACTTGGCTCTGGTTGAATTACAGGCAGTCCAGATAGAGTCACAATCCAGTCTCCTGCCTTTTGTCCAGGGTGAAGATGTCATCAAGCCCCTTCCCTGGACTCTGAGATCAGAACTCCGCCCACTGGGGGCTCCGGCTGCCTGCTAAGGGGTGTCCAGACTCCTTGGCCTGGCAGGGCAGCCCTGGTCCCTAGGCCACGCCTTGCTCCACACACTCCAAGGATCCTGTAGGCAACTTGGGCTGCTTCTGCCTACCAACAACTGGGTTTTCTGGTCTCAGTGTCTTTGCACATTCTGATCCCCAACCCCACACACTGTTCCCTGCTTCTTTCACTGGTCCACAGCAAGGCTTCACACTGTCTCTCCCTTGGACACTGCTCCACAGCTTTCTTGATGGCTTTGGGTCGCCCCCCACACACCACCAGTAGCCTCCACCTGTCTTGGCCCAGTGGGCGCCATCCACACTGGCCTTGCTCCTCGGCAGAGCTGCAGCCGTTTGCCCTTGGGGACAACTACCTGGCTCTCCCATCTCCATCTCCGGAGCCCATCTGACTCCCCACTTTCAATACCCCTCATGGCTCTCTGTTCTTTTCTCCCATGTTATTTTCCTTCCTTTTTTTTTTTTTTTTTTTTTTTTTTTTTTTNNNNTTTTTTTTGTCTTTTTGAGACAGGGTCTCCCCGTAGCCCCAGCTGTCCTGGAACTCGCTCTGTAGACCAGGCTGGCCTTGAACTCACAAAAATCCACCTGCCTCTGCCTCCTGAGTGCTAGGATTAAAGGCATGCGCTACCACGCCTGGTCACCATGTTATTTTTCTTAAAGCCACCGTTGTGCCTGGGAGCTCTGATCTTGGTAAAGTTCCTGTATCACCTTCCCCAGCCTTCCCTAGCCAGATGGCAGCTCCTTATACCTGGGACCCTGTCCAGCCCACAGTGCCTGGCACCCTGTAGGCACCCAAGGAAGACTCAGTAAATGGCAGCTTTGAAGTCTGCCCCATTTTACACTGCAACCAGACATTGCCCACCCCACCCTTCCTGTCTCCCTGAGCTCATCACTGGGTCCCGCAGTGACCTGAAGCTCTTAGAGACCTCGGCCACCTTCCCCACAGGCTGTTGGGGATTCCTGTGTGGCGGAGAAGGGCCCATTCATTATGGCCCAGACAATGGTCCAAAGTGCCCACTACAGGGTCTGAGGATGCATCTCAGCCATTAGAATGCTTGCCAAGAATTCATGAAGCTCTGAGTTTGATCCCCAGCACCACATAACCCTGTACCTGTGTGTAACCCCAGCACTGGTGAGCTAGGGGCAGGAGAATCAGAGATTCAAGGTCATCCTTGGCTACAGAGTGAGTTTGAGGCTAGCTTGGGATACATGGGAGTCTGTCTCAAATGTTCTGAGGAAATATGGATGGTGCTGTAGTGGCTGGCTGGGGGGAGGGGCCTGACATCTGCTGACTGTTTAGGGGACACATGTGCTTCATTTTGGCAGATCTTCCATCAGCCTGGGTGAGCCCCTGACTGCCTTGACCAAGACACCACGGCAGAAGTGGTCCCAGCCAGCTCCTGGCATGGCTTCAGAGACAACAGTCTCACTGCGTGTCACTTGACCTTTCTGTATAAGAAGGGCCAAGTGTATAAGAAGCTGACCCCAAACGCTGTGAGTCAGAGAGGGATCCGGCTGAGCCCAGCCTCATAGCCCCTATCAAGCTGCCGGGGCTGTGAGGGCCTGTGAACCTTTAGATGAGCCTGCTCCTAGCTCACTGCCACCCAGGAACCCCCATCTATGCTGTGTAAAGCCAAAGACCTACCCAACTGACCTGGCCTGGATTCCTAACTCACAAACCCAAGAGATGTGATAAAATGCTTGTTTAAATCAATCTTGCCATAGGTTACTGGGACACATGTTAACTATGTACAATCTACTGGAGGTGGCTGCCTGGGATGCTGTGACTTAGGGTTAATTTGTTAGGGAAGGCTCCTGTGATCTATTGGTGATGTCTGCCATGGACACATCAAGGGCTGGAAAGTTGCCTGGGCCAAGCTAAATGTTTTGTGTTCTGGCAAACTATGTATGAAGAACAGCAGGATGTGATTCCATTTCTTCTTCACAGGTGGGGCTAGTCACTCCATCTTGTAAACCAGAAGACGGGGAGCAGAAAGGCATCTGAGGTCTTAAAGTCCACATTTTTCCCATAAAAGCAATTAAGAATCCAGTTGCATCCCCAGAGACAACGATGTTCCCTGCCACAGGCCTCCAAGTCCTGAGAGCCCCTCCCCTTCGCCCTTACTTGCTCAGTCTTCACAACCAGGCTGAGCTCTGCTTCTCTGGACTGGAGACAGCTGGCACCAGGCCAGCACCAGCAGAGCCCTGGAACTGCCAGGCCTTCCCTTCTGTCATGGGAGGCTGGCACTTTGGTATCTCTCAAGGGTGGAGCCACACAAGCTTGCAAGGAGCTTAATGAAATTCTGTGTCACAGCTCCCAGAGCCAGGCGGGCCATGTGCGCGCCCATGCAGGGTTCTTAGAGAGAAATCAAAGAGGCTTCCTGGAGGAGTCAGAGGCCTGGGGTGGGGGGCCAGGGATCACGCCCTGCTTCACTCTTCCTTCCTGGAGGTGTGGCCTTGAGCAGGTGACTTCACCCTTCTGACCCTCGGATTTGTTACTTGTCAAGTGAGCATAATTGAACCTACTGTACATGGTGTTTCTGAAGACAGAGAACTGGATTTAGTTGGGAGAGGGTGCAGGAACAAAGCTTGCCACACACTAGAGCTTATTACATATTTCTTATCAGGTGGCATAGGCCTGGAATCCCATCTACTGGGGTGGGGGGAGGGCGCTGAGGTCAGAGGATCACGACAAGCTCAAGGCCTGCCTGGGCTTCAAGGGTAGCTTGGGGAACTTAGTGAGACTCTGTCTCAGAATAAAAAAGTCAAAAAGGCCTGTGTATGTAACTCAATGACAGACTGTTTCCCTAGTATATAGAAGGCCCTGGGTTCCGTTGGCAGTACACCTCACTCCCCAAAGGCTGATGACTATGTGAACGAATGGCTGGATAACTGTTTAACCTGCTGACTTGTGTCTTCACATCAAATCCCATAGGACTGTGTTAACTCTCCTGTACCCACAAAGCCTGGCATGAACTGGTCACCTAATGTATATTTGCTGAAAAAAATTCTTTTCAGTCCAATTTTTCAGGAAGTAATTTTTAGGCCTAATAAAAAAGATCATAGGACACATTCCAAAGCAGGCCAACTTGCCCAGAGGAGATTGGTCCCCAGCTTGCCAGACTCAGGATCAGGTGGCCTCATCTGTGAACCAGGAAGTGGGCCAAAGAGGGCTCGGCACACAGGGAACAAGGCACAAAGTTCTTGGCCAATACCTACAGCAGCTTTCGTAGAAGAAACCTCTGGCACTCGTTTTTAACCCAGTCACTCCTGGTTTTTATAAACAGTTTGCTAGGCCTTGCATGATGGCTTTCAAGTCCGCCTCAGTCACAGTAGCAGCTGGGTTTGAAGCCCTTGGAAATAGAGGAACATTGCCTTATTTTATATTTTAAAAATATTTTATTTATTTATTATTATTATTATTATTATTATTATTATTTGGTGTTTTTGAGACAGGGTCTCCCCATACCCCCAGCTGGCCTGGAACTCGCTCTGTAGACCAGGCTGGGCTTGAACTCACAGAGATCCACCCGCCTCTGCCTCTCAAGTGCTGGGATTAAAGGGGTAAGCCACCACACCCAGCTATTTTTATTTTTATTGTGTGTGTGTGGCTGTATTGCCAGCATGTAAATGCACTCGTCATGTAATGTTCACAGAGGCCTGAAGAGGGCATCAGATCCCCTGAAACTGGAGCATGGATGGTTGTTGGTTGCATGTGGTTGCTGTGAACCAATCCCACTCTTCGAGAGCAGCCAGTGCTCTTAACTGCTGAGCCATCTCTCCAGCCCCTTGTTGGGTGTTCTTTTTGTTTTGTTTTGGTTTTCTTTGTTTTTTGTCTTTATGAGACAGGGTTTCCCCACAACCTCAGCTGGCCTAGAACTCACTATGTAGACCAGGCTGGCCTTGAACCCACAGAGATCTGCCAGCCTCTGCCTTCTGAGTGATGGGATTAAAGATGTGTACCATCATGCCTGGCCTTTGTTTGGTTTTTGATATAGACTCTCCCTGTGTCACCTAGGTTGGCCTCAGGCTCACAGTCCTCCTGCCTCAGCCTCTTGTGCTGAGATTACAGGTGTGTGCCACGGCTCCCAGCTCTGGAGAGGTGTCTGACAGAAAGAATTAAGGCAGAAAGTTGGGCTTTAAGTCTGTGAGATAGGAAGACACATCCTGCCAGATTCTGTGAGGATCCGATTTCAGGGAAGCTGCTGTTGGCACCCAGCTCCTGCCCCCTACAAACGGGGACCGGCCAGGGGTGCAGGCAGCTCTCGCTTTTCAATGACACATGCTTACATTGAACACAGGTGGAGCCTGGGGCTCCCTCGGTGGAATTACCCCTCAGCAATGGCTACACTACCTCATTACACCCCCCCCCCACACCATGTACCACTGAGGCGGGCCTGTCATCCCCTTGTTAGGGAGTGGGGTTCCTATGTGATACAGGGCCCATTAATGACACTCGACACCTAGAGTCTCCTCTGCCCCCTTTATTTTTATTTATTTATTTATTTATTTTTTCATAAACACTATAGCCAATGTTTTACTTACTATGCAAAATTATCAACTCAGAGTGAGGCTGAAATTTGCTGTGGAAGAAATGTTCTACACTCCAAAATTATATCCTTTATACACATGTTCATGCAATTTTAAAATTTTATTTATATATATTTTATCAAATCTAGACCCATGTCCCTTCCAGCCCCCCACCCCACCAGAGCTCATGCATTCTGCCAAACATGCTTTTCATCTCTTTCTCAGTCTTTCTCAATATTCTCCATGTGGAAGTTGACTGTTTTGAGCAGAAGTTCACTGTTTCAGTCAGTTCTTTGATGCAGTCCTTTCTGTTGTTGTTGTTGTTGTTGTTTCCAATATGCATCACTCCCAACTGCTTGGACAAAAGCTCAAGGGGCCGTGCACAAGAAATACTTACAACTAGGTAATTGGCACTAGCATCCACAGATGAGGGATACCATTTGTCGTTTGTTTTTCTGGGACTGTGTTACTTCACTCAGCATGATGTCCTCTAGCTCCAGCCATTTTCATGCAAAGCTCATGATGTCGTCTTTCTTTACTGCTGCATAGAACTCCATTGTGTAGATATACCACATTTTCTCTATCCACTCATCAGTTGAGGGGCATTTGGGTTGGTTCCAGCTCCTTGCTATTGTGAAGAGAGCTGAAATAAACATGGCTGTGCATGTATCTCTGCAGTGGGGTGAGTCTTGAGGGTACATGCCCAGGAGTGGTATGGCTGGGTCGGGTGGCAAGTTCATTCCAAGTCTTCCAAGGGTTCTCCACACTGCTTTCCATAGTGGCTGCATGAGTTTACATTCCCACCAGCAGTGGATGAGTGTTCCCCTTTCCCCACAATCTCTCCAGCACTTGGTATCATTTGTTTTCTTGATCCTAGCCAGTCTTATTGGAGTAAGATGATATCTTAAAGTGGTTTTGATTTGCATTTCCTTAATGATTAGTGATGTTGAAGACTTCTTAAGGTGTTTCTCAGACATCTCTAATTCCTCACTGTGAAGTCTCTGTTCAGCTCTTTGCTCCATCTATTGAGTGGGTCATTTGTTTTCTTTCTTCTTTGTTTTTTGAGTAGTTTATATATTGTGGAAATCAATGCTTTGTCAGATGTTTCTGCAGTGAAGGTTTCCTCCCACTCTGTGGGATTTCTCTTCACTTCCTTGATTGTTTCTTTTGATGTACAGAAGCTTTTGAGTTTAATGAGGTCCCATTTGTCAATTGTCGACCTTAATTCTTGTGCAGCTGCTGTCTGATTTAGGAAGTCTTTTCCTATGCCTATGTCTTGCAGTCTGCTGCCAACTTTTTCTTCTATCGCCTTCAGAGTTTGGGGTTTCACGTTGAGGTCTTTGATCCATCTGGAGTTGACTTTTGTACAGGGCGAGAGGTAGGGGTTTAATTTCATTCTTCCACAAGTGGTGATCCAGTTTTGCCAATGCCACTTGCTGAAGATGCTGTCTTTTCTCCATTGTGGCTTCTTGGCCCCCTTGTCAAATATGAGATGACCTCTGCCCCCTTTATGACAACCAAGACTGTCTTCGCACGCTGGCAGTTGCCCTGGGACAGAATTGCCCCCAGCTGAGACCTTCTATTAGAAATCAGGAAGGTCACAGAGCTAGAACGGGCTAAGCTGAAACTTCCTCTCTGACACACAGGGGGCCAGAGCCCAAGCTCGGAGCCCCAGATGGGGGCCACACCTAAGTCACTGGGCAGAGGCTGCTGGGAGGCTCAATGCAACCAGAAATAGCTGCCCTGAATATTGACTGAGCTGGACTCACAGAGAGATCTTTGAACTTGGGGACGTCCTCCCCCAGTGCATCCTGGGCCTCGGTGACTCTCTCCTGGTCACCTTGGTTTTGTCTTCACAGGCGGAGGAAGGGACATATCGGGCTTTTGTGCCTTATTTTTGTTAGCTCGTCAAGAAATGTAGCTCCTCTCTGTGGCCCTGTCACTGTGGCTCTCAGGGGCGATATGTGATCCCCAGTATCTGGAGGATGTGTGTGCTCCCTCTGATGGCCTGCTTAAAGCAGGTCTTCCCCAAAGCACAACTAAGACCTTTAAATAAAGTGCTGCTAAAGCCGGAGGGATGGGCAGGGTCAACTCCAAACAGCACTAGGAAGTTACTTGAGTCACCTGTCACAGCCTGTGGACTTCTGGCTGTGACTCTGAAGGCTCAACCATTGCCAAGTTCGGTGGCTACCTCTGAGTGTGAGGTGAGACACCCCCCCCCTTTGCTCCCCCAGGGATCTTCACCGAGAACGCTGCCTCTTTCAGGCTGAGAGTGCAAAGAGCAAATCCCAGAGGGAAGCAGAAGCCGGTCCTCTGTGAAGGCCTGAGTCTCCATCTAGGACTTTCCTGTGGGACGGATTCCAGGTCACCCTAAGGAAGGGATAGAAACGGCCTGGTCCACACCCTCCTTCCTTCTGCATCCATACCTGATTCTATGAATGTTCCACCAGCCCATGTACAGGATCCTTAACCCAAGGCCCAGCCCTTTAGCATTACATCTCACTGTGTCCCCAACTTGTGCCCCAGGAAGGAACCCCATATATATGGTGAATGAGCTAAGGGTGGGAGCTCTGGAGTCAGCAAGAAGACCAAGGGGGCGTCTGGGGGAAGGACAGGGGTGAGAAACAGTTTCCAGTGGCTTGGGGGGGGCGATGAACAGGGGTGGGGCAGCAATCGAAGGACGCCCCAGAGTTTGGGTCTTGACTTAACTGGTTGGGAAGAAGGGAATGGTTTCCGTGAATGAGTCACCTTGCAGATGACAGGGAAGGACAAGGCTGGAGCTCCCCTTCCACTGTCCACATAGCCCCACAGTGGATGTGGACGGAGTAGCTCAGTGCAGCTCATGTCCTGGGACCGAGGGATCTGAACCAACTCCACCCAGGGCCTAGAGCGTGGCGCGTGTCACAGGCCATTGAGAATGTTTACCCCACTCTTTCTGGGTTGGGTGATGACAAGCCCCAGGTTTGCAGGGCAACTGCTTTCAAATAGCGCATTGTTTTATTCCATGTTGTGAAACAACAAAGGTCCTTCCAAAAAAATAATGGGCAGCAAGCGCTCCCTTGTGAGTTGCGTCACTGACTGAGTGGAACAGGCTGTGTGCCAGGAGCCGTGTGTAGCGCAGCAGAGAACACAAGTCTGAAATCTCCCAGCCTGGGGCTGGGGAAGGAAGCGAGATGACCCGAGTTTGAACCTCAGAACCCACATGTGCTTTGAATGAGAATGTCTCCCATAGGCTCCAAGAATTTGAACACGTGGTCCCCAGTTTGTGGCACTATTGGGGAGGGTCATGGAATGTTTAGGAAGCGTGGCCATGTTGGAGGAAGCACGTCACTCACGGTGGGCTTTGAGAGTATAGAGCCAGTCCACTTCAAGCCTGACTCTCTCTGCTTCCTGTGCCTGCTTAAGATGTGCTCAGCCTTCAGCTCTGGCTGCCTCTTGCCGGCATGCCCCCCCTCCCCCAACCTTTATGGACTCCCTCAGGAACCCTAAGCTAAAGAAACTCTTCCTTCTGTAAGTTGCCTTAGTCATGGTGTTCTATCATAGCAACAGAAAAGTAACTAAAACATTAAAGCCAAGCATAGTGGTCCATGCTTGTGATCCCGGAGCTGGGGAAGCAGAAGAAACTCCAGGCGAAGGAGAAACCCCATCTCAAGACAAAACACGAGGGCTGGTACCTGAGGGACAATGCTCAAGGCTGTCCTCTAGCTTCCGCACAAGTGCAGTACATGTATGAGAGTGCGCACACAACACACACACACACACACACACACACACACACACGCACACACACACACTTCCCATTACTATAAGGGGCCAAAGAGGAGAGCCCACGTAGACATGGAAAGGAAGAACCAACTCAAGAAAGTTGTCCTCTGACCCCCACACGTGAGCTTTGGCATGGACAGCTCCCCAGCAATAAAAAAGGAAAGTGAAAATATGCCATGTAGTGATGAGCCTTCAGGGGTAAAGAAAAGTGAAGAGGAAAAAAGTTTTAAATAGGGCAGCAGTGGAAACGTATGTGAGTAAAACCTGAAGAAAGCGAAGATGCCAGGGGTGTGGCAGGAAAAGGCGCTGGTCAGAGGAGGCAGCGCAGTAAAGGACGATGCGGAACCTGTCTGCTCCCCAGGGAGCACAGGGAGCTGGAGCAGAGTGGGGAGGAAGGAGAGTGAGGAGCACGGGACAGGGAGGGGAAGGCCCGGCCACCTCGTCTGTCAGCCACGACACGATATAAACAGATGTCTTCTCCGCTCGGTCAACTTTTGAGGAATATTTCTTTACACGTTTGCTTGTACGTTTGCCTCTTAGGTCAGGGACACGTAATGCTTTTAGAATATGACAGAAAAAAGCCAACCAACAAACGTTTTAGTTTTAGAAGGGTTTATATTTTTGCTGAGCTTTGCTCTTTTTTTTAGAATTTCTTTTTATTATTTTTTATGTGTATGAGTGTATTGTCTGCATGTAGGTCTGTGCACCCGTGTCGTGCAATGCCAGGGGTCAGAAGAGGGTGTTGAATTCCCCTGGAACTGGAGTTAAAGACAGTTCTTAGCTGCCATGTGGGTGCTGGGGATCGAACCCGGGTCCTCTGCAAGAGCAGTCGGCACTCTTAACTGCTAGGCCAACTCTCCAGCCTCAAGGCAATTCTTTTTTAAGATTACAATTAATTTATTGATTGTGTGTGTGTGTGTGTGTGTGTGTGTGTGTGTCAATCCTGTCTGTCCACCGTGCTGAGTCTTGTTATTCCTGCCACTCACACGCTCCGAGCCAGCCGGCTCTCCAGTTTCCAGTCAGTTTTCCTGTCTCCAGAGTGCCACTGTATCTGGCTTTTAAAAATTTATTTATGGGGCTGGAGAGATGGCATAGTGGTTAAGAGCGCCGACTGCTCTTGCAGAGGACCTGGGTTCGATCCCCAGCACCCACATGGTGGCTGAGAGCCTTCTTTGACTCCAGTTCCAGGGGAATCCGATGCCCTCTTCTGACCTCCGAGGCATTGCATGACATGGGTGCACAGACCTACATGCAGACAGTACATTCATACACATAAAAAATAAAGAAAAATTAAATTTTTTTTATTTATTTAATGTGTATGAGTGTTATGCCTACATGTATGTAAGTGCACCTGTGTCTTACAATGAATGGCCCCAGAGGTCAGAAGAGGGCATTGGATCCTCTGGAACTAGAAATACAGATGGTTGTTAGCTGCCATGTGGGTGCTGGGAGTTGAACCTGGGTCCTCTGCCAGAGCAGCCAGTGCTCTTAACTGCTGGGCCACCTCTCCAGACTCCGTATCTGGCTTTTTATATGGGAATGAGGGATCAAATTCAGGTTCTCAAGCTTGTATAGCAAGTGATTTTACCTGTCAAGTTATCTCCTTGGCCCTGCTTCAAGGCAATTCTTTTTTTTTTAATTTTTTTAATTAATTTTATTTATTTCTGTATGTGTATGAATGTACTGTCTGCATGCAAGTTTGTGCACCCGTGTTGTGCAATGCTGCGGAGGTCAGAAGAGGGTCTCGGATTCCCCTGGAACTGGAGTTCTCCTAGAATTGGAGTTTCAGACTGCTCTCGGCTGCCATGTGGGCGCTGGGGATCGAACCCGGGTCCTCTGCAAGAGCGTCGGCGCTCCTAACCACTAGGCCATCTCTCCAGCCCCGGCAATTCTTAAACATACCACAGAATATGTTTGGGTGCTGGAGAGAGTGGGGGGGCACTGCTCTGAAGCAGGGTGCCCAGGTTCTATTGCCAGTCTTCACCCATGACCAGAGGGAGGGTTCTTCACCTCCCTAGGCAGTGTTTCATACTCTCACTTATAAAAGAAAAAGAGAAGCCGGGCATGGTGGTATACGCCTTTAATCCCAGCACTTGGGAGGCAGAGGCAGGCGGATCTCTGGGAGTTCAAGTCCAGCTTGGTCTACCTAATGAGCTCCAGGACAGCTGGGACTAAAGGTAGACCCTGTCTCAAAAAGACAAAATAACTAGCTAGCTAAGCTAGCTATCTAGATAAATAAAAATAAAAGAAAAGAATTGTGGCAGTGTTAGCTTGAGAAACAGAAGCCCTTGTTAACACAGGGGATCAGGACTCTACAAAATTCTTTCAAGGGCTGAGGAAGCTGGCTCTACATAGGCTCTCCAGGAACCAGGCTTAGTATCTGACCCTATCTATGCTCATGACCTGCACTTTTAACTGCCAGTAGTGGACAGAAGGGCATCAATGTTGTCACCGCCTTGGCTTCTTTGCATGTGGGCACAAGAGGTGTTAAAGAAAAAAGCTCCCCAACTTTGCCGGCAGGAGGAATAACCCTAAAAATCAAGAGTGTGAGCCCCTGTCTCTCATCTGCTCCCTAGAGTCCCTCAAAGCATCTTATTGGCACAGCCTACTTCATTCCCAGGGGATCTGATACTCTTTTTCTGACCTCCACGGGCACTGCATACATGTAGGCAATACACTCATACACATATAATAAAAATAATAAAAATATTTTTACAAACAAGTTAACACACTCCCACAATCCTTTTTATTTAGGGTCTGGGAATGAAGTAGGCTTTGCCAATAAGATGCTTTGAGGGTATCAGATCCCCTGGAACTAGAGTTATTGATGGTTGTTAGCCATCATGTGGGTGCTGGGAATTGAACCTAGGTTCTCTGCAACAGCAGCCAGTGCTCTTAACCTCTGAGCCATCTCTCTAGCCCCATGTGTTAACTTCTCAGCACAATCAGGGAGAGTCTGGGGCCTCTAAGAGGCAGATGTCAGACAGAAGTCCACAGTTGAGGACAGGAAGAGAGGAAATGCGGTGTGAGAGGAAGGAAGGAGGGATCGTGGCAGCTGGAGCAGGCCAGCAAGCCTGATTCCCCAAGGAAGGAAAGCCTGGAGGGGGTGGTCAGAAGCATCAGAGGCTCCAGGAACTGGGGAGCTTCCTCAAAGCCCTGGGGAGACCTTGAACTAAATCTGGTTTGCATTAGTTAGCACCACCTGTGGGTTTCAAACTGCAGCTGGGGCCCAGGCACCACACTCTGCAGTGTAGGAAGCTCCAGACGCTTCCTCCTGATTATTCAGAAGGCACAGATGAGCAAGGCAAGGACAGAACCCACCTCACCGACCATGCCGACTTCCTGATGCCTGTTCCCCTTGAGATGATCCCAGTAGAGGCTTCCAACAGCCTGAGGAGAGCAGGCACTCAGCGACTGCAGGGCCTCACAAGGAGACATCCTCTGCTCCTTCCCTCTGTGGGAGACCCTGTTGAGCTTCCTGAAAGAAAAGTAATTATGGGATAGCAAACTGCAGGTCCCCAAGGTGTCCTGGGAGAGCATTCTCCAAAATAGGGAAATCTAATGCAAACAAGGCATCTCCACCCCAGAAATTTCTGATTTAGCTAGGAGATGGGGTAGACACACCATGAAGGACTGTGGACCTTGTGTGGTAAGGTCCTGTATTTGGGGCTCATGTGTGGGTATCAGAGGGAGTCCTGAGCAGGGGGGTGAAGAAGGAAAGGCTCCGAAGCCATGCATGTGGTCTGAGATAGGAAGGAAGCAGGAGGAGGACTGCAAGTTCAAAGCCAGTGTGGGCTACAATCACTCCTCCCCACAAAGACTTCGCAGAAAGTATCCAGTAGAAGAGGTCATGAAGAATATGAGGTTCAAAGCAAGAAGAGGGGTCAGTGTCTAGAAAGGAAGCAGAGGACACTGCATGAAGAGGGGGCAGTGTCTGGAAAGGAAGAGGGGCTGCAAGAAACTCATGGTGCTTGGGAAAACCCAAGGATGTTTTGGTGTGATAGGTGGAAGAGTTGTTTTTCGTTTAAATATCGTCAAGTACGGTGGTGCATGCCTTTAATCCTAGCACTTGGGAGGCAGAGGCAGGCAGATCTCTGTGAGTTCAAGGCCAGCCTGGTCTACACAGCGAGATCCAGGACAGCTGGGGCTACAGGAAGACACTGTCTCAAAAAAAAAAAAAAAGTATGTGTATGCATATGTGTGCAGTTGCACACTGAGGCCAGAAGAGGGCATCGGATCCCCCAGAGCTGGAGTTACAGGTGTTGGTGCTGGGATGCAGTATTTTTTTTTTTTCTTTTGTCTTTTTGAGACAGGGTCTCCCTGTAGCCCCAGCTGGCCTGGAACTTGAGTTATAGACAGTTGTCAGCCTCCATGTGGGTGTTGGGAATCAAACCCAGGTCCTCTGCAAGAGCAGTCAATGCTCTTAACCGCTGTGCCATCTCTCCAGCCCCTGCTTTTATTTTATAAAGCAAAATAAAATTTATTATTATTATTTTGGTCTTTTAAAATTTTATTTATTTTTGTATGTGTATGAATGTACTGTCTGCATGTAGGTTTGTGCACCCGTGTCGTGCAATGCTGCGGAGGTCAGAAGAGGGTTTCGGATTCCCCTGGAACTGGAGTTAAGGACAGTTCTCAGCCACCATGTGGGTGCTGGGGATCAAACCTGGGTCCTCTGCAAGAGCAGTCGGTTCTCTTAACCGCTAGGCCATCTCTCCAGCCCTATTTTGGTCTTTTTGAGACAGGGTCTCCCTGTAACACCAGCTGGTTTGGAACTTTGTGTAGACCAATGTGGTCTTGAACTCACAGAGATCCACCTGTCTCTGCTTCCTGAGCACTGGGATTAAAGGCTTGTGCCACTACACCCAGCTAATTTATTTACAAGGAATAAAAAATATCCCCTTCCAACTCCCACCTGCCTCAGAAACAAAGTGACAAGGGGCTGCAGTGGAAATGTCTGGGGTGTCTCTGCGCCTGTCTCAAGTCCAGGATGCCAGGACTCCTGACCTGTGACTGAAGTGGAGGGTTCCAGGCTGCTCGGCCTCAGGATACTTCCCACTCCTAAAGCTCACAGAGTTCTGTGGTTCACATCTTTCGCTGAGACATGTCTTCTTGACACCAAGGTGAGAGGATGCTGCTGCATCCTGGACTTGAGAGGAAGCCACAAAGGCCACAGAAATCCTCCAGCACGCAGGACAGTCCCAACACTTTCCAGTCCAGTGTTTTCACCTGTACTAAGGCTAAGACTTGTAGGACTGGAGAGATGGCTCATCGGTTAAGAGCACTGGCTGCTCTTGCTGAGGACCTGGGTTCAAATCCCAGCATCCACATGGCAGCTAACAACCATCCACAACTCCAGCACCAGGGAATCCAATGCCCTCTTCTGACCGCCTCAGGCATTGCACAACACAGGTACACTTACATACATGCAAGCGACACACTCATACACATAAGATAAAAATAATAAATAAAATATTAAAAATAAGACTTCTGAGGATAATAAACTCATCTCACCTTAACATACAAACACATTTGATGAGACACCATCTGGGTTAGCCATGACTCTCCAGAGCCTGGAGTCTTCTGAGGGGAGAAGTCTCAAGTGAGAAGCTGCCTTGATCAGACTGCCCCGTAGGCAAGCCTATGGGAATTGCCTAGCTCACTGACTGAGACAGGTGAGCCTAGCCCGCATGAGAGGCGTCAAATCCATGCAGCCGGTCCTAGCCTCCTATAGGAAGGCTAGCTAAGAGTTAGTGAGCCAAAGAGGGAGCCAGCAAGCAGCATTCCTCCATGGTTCATGCTTCAATTCTTGCTTGAGTTCCTGCCACAACTTCCCTCAAAGATGGAGTGGTCAGAATGCTTGCTCACAGCAACAGAAAGAAAACTAGGGCAGATATATACTTTCCACGTTAAGGAGACAGGAGCGGGTCACCGCTTTGTACCCAGGCCCTTCTCTGGGGACGGCTGGACCCTCCGTGCACTTCCGGGTCCCCACTGTTGCAATGTTCCATGTCAGGAGCTTCTGGAAAACTCTACTGTGCGCTCAGGAGTTAAGGAAGTGAAGATTATTAACTGTGGAAATAGTTTTTAACTTCCTGGCTTTCTTCCAAAGACTTTGAGATATCTAAGACCCCTTTCTGCGAATTTCTTGGAAGCTTCCAGAAGGAGGCTTCCAGCAACAAGCAGTGTGGACTGGCCAGGAACACCTGGCGGTGCTGTGGTCATTGCAGAGCAGAAGGGCAGGGCGAAGTGCCAGCTATGGTTGGTGGCCCTGCCCAGCCCCGGGGCCTTTCCTGGCCTTCCTCTGCGTTCTGCTGTCAGCTTGGCCATTCTGATAATTTCTGTGACTGATCTCACGTTTCACTGCAGGGAGACAATAACCAGACCACTGGGAGCAGAAAGAAGGAGTGAGAGGAAGAGAGTGTGTGTGGGTGACGGTGCTTGCTCTCCACTGCTGTGGGGACCCCGTGGGTGAGGGTGTGGGGGGAGGGCCCACGCCTTGGCCTTGCTCCCAGTCCAGCCCTGGGAACGGCGATCAAAGTGGCCCGCCTGCCTGAGTCAGCCACGGAGTTTCGCAGGAGGCGATAGGCTAATCTCTGGCGAGGAGAATGGAGCCCTAGCCTTTGGGGCCCGGGGCCCGGAGAGGAGGCTGGAAGCAGACCAAGGACACCTGGACACTCGGGAGGCTTGGCCGCCTGCACCCCCCCCTCCATTCTACCTTCCTTATCCACATGTTCTTGGGGGCCGGGCAGACAGTGGGTTCTAATTCCCACTCTTTTGGAGGCTGAGAAAGCAAGAATGGAAAGCATTTATGGAGCACCTGCTGTATACGGGATCTAGGCTGATCTTTCCTGAACGAACCCACTGCATTTAACCCTCACAGTGACTTTGTATTGAGATTTTTTTTCCTCAGTTTCAGCTGCTGGGATGACAAGATGGGGAGCAGGGGTGCAGGTGGGGGGTGGGGTGGATGGAACCTGCAGAAATGGGGCTCCATCAAGGTTGGCTGAGAACCAAAGCCCAGCTTCTTCACCTTTCCCCTGCAAATAATCAGCCAGATGACTTCCGTTCCCAGGCACCCAGGCATTACACACTGACCCCAGGAGCAGGGTGCACTCTATCTAGCTCCCTGCAAATGTCTGAGAAGCAGAAAGATAAACAGGTCTGCCCTTCTCCAGGCTCTGCGGTGGGCTCGGCGGAGGTGTGGCCTGGTGGCTCTGAGCAAGCAGAAAGGCAGTTTCCATTTATGGGGCGAAGGGCTGACCCCCAGGGCGTAGCCACGGAGGGGGGAGGGAGGAGTAGAGGGCCTGTCAGGTGGGGGGGGTGTGTGAGGGAGCCAGGGCCTCAGGATTCTGAAGGAGAGTTGAGGTCCCTTCCTGGAGGAGATGTCCAAGCTTGAGACACATAAAGGGACTTAATGGAGGAATACCTGAAGGAGAGGAGGAGGAGGGAGAGGAGGAGGAGGAGGAGGAGGAGGAGGAGGAGGAGGAGAAGGAGGAGGAGGAGGGGGGAAAGGGGGAGGAGAGGATTATTTTGGGGCTGGGGAACAACATCTAAAGGCTGCTCCCACTTTTGACTGCTTGGTAGGATTTGTAATATCCATAAAAGATTTCAAGATTTCTTTTCTTTTTTTTTTTTTTTTGCTTTTTGAGACAGGGTCTCCCTTTAGTCCCAGCTGTTCTGGGGCTCTCTCTGTAGACCAGGCTGGTCTTGAACTTTTGTATCTTTGTCTCCCAAGTGCTGGGATTAAAGGTGTTGCACCACCACACCTGGCTGAGTTTCAGGATGTCTGTGCCTAGCCACGCCCCCACCCACTTGAATCCTGTTGACAGGAACACTAACCTATTGCTAGGGTGACAATCAGAGGGGCTGCAGTGGGAAGAAGCCCCTCCTCCTGCATGCACACTGGGGCATAGTGGATACCAGGCCCCAGAGGGCAGGAGGATGAGCCACCAACCCTCCCTGGAGACTGATCCCAGGACCTCACAATTAGGCAAGGTTCTACCACCAAGCTACAATCCAGCTCTAAGATTTGTTTATTTTTATTATTGCATTTTTTCTTTTTTTTTTTTTGGTATTTTTGAGACAGGGTCTTCCTTTAGCCCCAGCTGGCCTGGAACTTACTCTGTGGACCAGGCTGGGGGAACTCACTGAGATTTGGCTGCCTCTGCCTGGGATTAAAGCCCGGCTATTGCATTTTTTTAGGGGTGTGTGTGTGTGTGTGTGTGTGTATGTGTGGTGTGTTCATGTTCATGCATGCCACAGTGCATGTGTGTGGAGATCAGTGGACATCTTTCGGGAGCTGGTCCTCTTATTCTATCGTGGGATCAAGCTCAGGTCATCAGGCTTGGAGGCAGACCCCGTTATCTGCTAAGACGTCTCACGCCTCCCTCCGGCTCCCATCCTCCTTTTTGGAGATGGCTGTCCTGGAATGCCCAGACATGACCTGCTTCTGCCTCCTGAGTGCTGAGATTAAAGGCATCCAATTTTTAATTTTCAATTTTGAGACAAGGTCACACTAAGTGGCCCAGCCTGGCCTTAAACTCATTCTACTGACCAGACTGTCCTAGAACCCACTCTGTAGCCCAGACAGGCTTTGAACTTGTGATCCTCCTGCCTCAGGCTCTTGAGTAACTGGAATTACAGGCCCTGCTAAAGCCACCTCTCAGAGTTGCCGAGCTTCATGCTGAGCTGATGTGGGCCCCACATCAAGTATCTCATCGGCCTTTTGACTCCTGCTGAGTTACGGGGTCAACTGGGAAACCTGTTCGCCAACTGTGTTTTCATCATTTCCTAGTCACATCATTTAAGGACAATCCCAGAAGGGCTGGGAGTGTGGGTCAGTGGCAGAGCACTTGCTGGGCTCTTATTAGGCCCTGGGTTAAACCCCAGTACAGGAGGAGGAAGAAGATGATAGAGGAAGGGGAGAAGGAGAGGGATGGAAGGAGGAGCAAGAAGGATGAAGGAGAAAGGAAGAGGAAGAAGAGAATGGGGAGGGGAGACACGACTCCAGCAGAAGTGGCTCCTGTGTTTGCACATCCGCCAAGCTGTACAACTATGTGGCTTTGGTGCGAAGCCCTTGCAAGTCTCTGAGCCACAGCTACTATGGAATTACATAGGTTTTCTTTTGTTTTGTTTTGTTTTGGTCTTTTCGAGACAGGGTCTCCTTGAAGCCCCAGCTGTCCTGGAACTCACTCTGTAGACCAGGCTGGCCTTGAACTCACAGAGATCCTCCTGCCTCTGTCTCCCAAGTGCTGGGATTAAAGGTGTGCACCACCACACCTGGCTGAGTTTCAGGATGTCTGTGCCTAGCCACGCCCCCACCCACTTGAATCCTGTTGACAGGAACACTAACCTATTGCTAGGGTGACAATCAGAGGGGCTGCAGTGGGAAGAAGCCCCTCCTCCTGCATGCACACTGGGGCATAGTGGATACCAGGCCCCAGAGGGCAGGAGGATGAGCCACCAACCCTCCCTGGAGACTGATCCCAGGACCTCACAATTAGGCAAGAGTTCTACCACCAAGCTACAATCCAGCCTCTAAGATTTGTTTTATTNGGTTCCAGGCTGCTCGGCCTCAGGATACTTCCCACTCCTAAAGCTCACAGAGTTCTGTGGTTCACATCTTTCGCTGAGACATGTCTTCTTGACACCAAGGTGAGAGGATGCTGCTGCATCCTGGACTTGAGAGGAAGCCACAAAGGCAACAGAAATCCTCCGCACGCGGGACGTCCCAACACTTTCCAGTCCAGTGTTTTACCTGTTACTAAGGCTAGACTGTATGGAACTGGAGCAGATGGCTAATCGGTTAAGAGCAGGCTGCTCTTGCAGAACCTGGGTTTCCCAAACCACAATAGCATGCAACACTGTATAATCCGGAGCCTAAAACCTATCACAACTCTTCTGCCGGGTCCCACGCCCTCGACGCCCAGGCATTGCCAACACACAGGTACACTTTACATACATGCAAGCGACCCACTCATGACCATAAGATAACATATAATAATAACATATCAAAATTACAAAACAACTACGACTTTGAGGATAATAAATCTCATCTCACCTTAACATACAACACATTTGCATGAACACCATCGGTTAGCATGACTCTCCAGAGCCTGGAGTCTTCTGAGGGGAGAAGTCTCAAGTGAGAAGCTGCCTTGATCAGACTGCCCCGTAGGCAAGCCTATGGGAATTGCCTAGCTCACTGACTGAGACAGGTGAGCCTAGCCCGCATGAGAGGCGTCAAATCCATGCAGCCGGTCCTAGCCTCCTATGGAGGCTGCTAGAGTTAGTGAGCCAAGGGGAGCCAGCAAGCAGCATCCTCCAGGTTCTGCTTCAATTCTTGCTTGAGTTCCGCCACAACTTCCCTCAAAGATGAGTGGTCAGAATGCTTGCTCACAGCAACAGAAAGAAAACTAGGGCAGATATATACTTTCCACGTTAAGGAGACAGGAGCGGGTCACCGCTTTGTACCCAGGCCCTTCTCTGGGGACGGCTGGACCCTCCGTGCACTTCCGGGTCCCCACTGTTGCAATGTTCCATGTCAGGAGCTTCTGGAAAACTCTACTGTGCGCTCAGGAGTTAAGGAAGTGAAGATTATTAACTGTGGAAATAGTTTTTAACTTCCTGGCTTTCTTCCAAAGACTTTGAGATATCTAAGACCCCTTTCTGCGAATTTCTTGGAAGCTTCCAGAAGGAGGCTTCCAGCAACAAGCAGTGTGGACTGGCCAGGAACACCTGGCGGTGCTGTGGTCATTGCAGAGCAGAAGGGCAGGGCGAAGTGCCAGCTATGGTTGGTGGCCCTGCCCAGCCCCGGGGCCTTTCCTGGCCTTCCTCTGCGTTCTGCTGTCAGCTTGGCCATTCTGATAATTTCTGTGACTGATCTCACGTTTCACTGCAGGGAGACAATAACCAGACCACTGGGAGCAGAAAGAAGGAGTGAGAGGAAGAGAGTGTGTGTGGGTGACGGTGCTTGCTCTCCACTGCTGTGGGGACCCCGTGGGTGAGGGTGTGGGGGGAGGGCCCACGCCTTGGCCTTGCTCCCAGTCCAGCCCTGGGAACGGCGATCAAAGTGGCCCGCCTGCCTGAGTCAGCCACGGAGTTTCGCAGGAGGCGATAGGCTAATCTCTGGCGAGGAGAATGGAGCCCTAGCCTTTGGGGCCCGGGGCCCGGAGAGGAGGCTGGAAGCAGACCAAGGACACCTGGACACTCGGGAGGCTTGGCCGCCTGCACCCCCCCCTCCATTCTACCTTCCTTATCCACA
Organism: Rhizomys pruinosus; assembly: GCA_009823505.1. NCBI lineage: Eukaryota > Metazoa > Chordata > Mammalia > Rodentia > Spalacidae > Rhizomys > Rhizomys pruinosus. The sequence goes on from VZQC01010255.1 coordinate 1,737,785, forward strand.
TGTTCTTGGGGGCCGGGCAGACAGTGGGTTCTAATTCCCACTCTTTTGGAGGCTGAGAAAGCAAGAATGGAAAGCATTTATGGAGCACCTGCTGTATACGGGATCTAGGCTGATCTTTCCTGAACGAACCCACTGCATTTAACCCTCACAGTGACTTTGTATTGAGATTTTTTCCTCAGTTTCAGCTGCTGGGATGGACAGGGGGTGCGGAAGGGGTGCAGGTGGGGGGTGGGGTGAGATGGAACATGCAGAAATGGGGCTCCACAAGGTTGTCGAGAACCCACAGCCCCGCTTCTTCACCTCCCCTGCAAATATATAAGTCAAGATGACTTCGTTCCCAGGCACCCCAGGCATGACACACTGACCCAGGAGCAGGGTGCACCTATCAGCGCCGCAAAGTCGGGAGAAGCAGAAAGTAAACAGGGCGCCTTCCCAGGCGCCTGGGGTGGGCCGGCGGAGGGTGGTGGCCTGGGGCTGGCTGAGCAAGCAAGAAGGCTAGGTTCCATTTATGGGGCAAGGTGCTGCCCGGGCGTAGAGGGGGGAGGGAGAGTAGCAGGGCCTCAGTGTGGGGGGGTGGGTTGTGAGGGAGCCAGGGCCTCAGGATTCTGAAGGAGAGTTGAGGTCCCTTCTGGAGGAGATGTCCAAGCTTGAGACACATAAAGGGACTTAATGGAGGAATACCTGAGGAGGAGGGGAGGAGGAGGGAGAGGAGAGGAGGAGGAGGAGGAGGAGGAGGAGGAGGAGAAGGAGGAGGAGGAGGGGGGAGGGGGAGGAGACGGTTATTTTGGGGCTGGGGAACAACATCTAAAGGCTGCTCCCACTTTTGACTGCTTGGTAGGATTTGTAAATCCATAAAAGATTTTCAAGATTTCTTTTCTTTTTTTTTTTTTTTTTGCTTTTTGAGACAGGGTCTCCCTTTAGTCCCAGCTGTTCTGGGGCTCTCTCTGTAGACCAGGCTGGTCTTGACTTTTGTCTGTTTGTCTCCCAAGTGCTGGGATTAAAGGTGTTGCACCACCACACCTGGCTTGAGTTTCAGGATGTCTGTGCCTAGCCACGCCCCCACCCACTTGAATCCTGTTGACAGGAACACTAACCTATTGCTAGGGTGACAATCAGAGGGGCTGCAGTGGGAAGAAGCCCCTCCTCCTGCATGCACACTGGGGCATAGTGGATACCAGGCCCCAGAGGGCAGGAGGATGAGCCACCAACCCTCCCTGGAGACTGATCCCAGGACCTCACAATTAGGCAAGGTTCTACCACCAGCTACAATCAGCTCTAAGATTTGTTTATTTTTTATTATTGCATTTTTTTTTTTTTTTTTTTTGGTATTTTTGAACAGGGTCTTCTTTTAGCCCCTGGCCTGGAACTTACTCTGTGGACCAGGCTGGGGGAAACTCACTGAGATTTGGCTGCTCCGCTGGGCTAAAGCACGGCTATTGCATTTTTTAGGGGTTGTGGTGTGCTGTGTGTGTGTGTTAGTGTGGTGTGTGTTCCTGTTCAGCATGCACACAGTGCATGTGTGTGAGATCAGTGGAATTTTGGGAGCTGGTCCTCTATTCTTCTATCGTGGTGGATCTAATCTCAGGGCATCAGGCTTGGAGGCAGACCCCGTTATCTGCCAGATACGTCTCACGCCTCCCTCCGGCTCCCATCCTCCTTTTTGGGATGGCTGTCCTGGAAGCCCAGACATGCCTGCCTTCTTGCCTCCTGAGTGCTGAGATAAAGGCACCAAGTTTTAAATTTTCTAATTTGAGGGACAAGGTCACACTAAGTGGCCCAGCCTGGCCTAAACTCATTCTACTGACCAGACTGTCCTAGACCCCACTCTGTAGCCCAGACAGCTTTAATTGTGTTGCCTCCTGCCTCAGGCTCTTGAGTAACTGGAATTACAGGCCACTGCTAAAGCCACCTCTCAGAGTTGCCGAGCTTCATGCTGAGCTGATGTGGGCCCCACATCAAGTATCTCATCGGCCTTTTGACTCCTGCTGAGTTACGGGGTCAACTGGGAAACCTGTTCGCCAACTGTGTTTTCATCATTTCCTAGTCACATCATTTAAGGACAATCCCAGAAGGGCTGGGAGTGTGGGTCAGTGGCAGAGCACTTGCTGGGCTCTTATTAGGCCTGGGTTAAACCCCAGCCAGGGGCAGGAAGAAGATGATAGGGAAGGGGAGAAAGGGAGAGGGGATTGAAGGAGGAAGCAAGAAGGATGAAGGAGAGAAAGGAAGAGGAAAGAAGAGAATGGGGAGGGGAGACACGACTCCAGCAGAAGTGGCTCCTGTGTTTGCACATCCGCCAAGCTGTACAACTATGTGGCTTTGGTGCGAAGCCCTTGCAAGTCTCTGAGCCACAGCTACTAGGATTAATAGGTTTTCTTTTGTTTTGTTTTGTTTTTGTCTTTTCGAGACAGGGTCTCCTTGAAGCCCTAGCTGTCCTGGAACTCACTCTGTAGACCAGGCTGGCACTTGAAATACAAAAGATCTGCCTGAATTTGACTACACGAGTGCTAGGATTAAAGGCGTGCGCCACCACGCCCGGCTTGGAATTACATAGGTTTTGATAAAATTGTCACTTGGTGAAGGGGAATGTGCATTATTCCAAATTTGTGCGATATTTTATTACTATTTATATCACGTGACCTCCTGTTATTATCACTGTCCATTTCGAAGGCTCTGAGAGGTTAAGGAACCAGGCAGAGCTCACACAGCGGCAATTAGTGGCTCCAGAGGCCAAACTCGGGCAGTGTGATGTCGGAGACCCGCTTTCTACCTGCTTCTCCTGTTCTAGAGAAAACTCTTCAGTCTCTTTTCCGCTGCTGACCCTTCCCTGCCCTCATTCAGGGGTTGCTCCCCAGTTGGGAGAGAAACTTCTGGAACAAGTGTCTAAGGTTTTCCCATGTAGCACAGGGGCAGGGCCCCAAAAGGAAGTCACTGTAGCATGCCTAGGTTAGCCTTCCCGTTTTGTCTCCCCTTCCCCCAAATAAGTCCCAGGATGTGGGTGGAGAGTCGCTGTCACAGGGGGTGTCAGCTACCGGTTTGGAAGAAAGCCGTGATGGTTGATTGGTGGGAAGTCATTCCTTACTGTTTTAAAAACAACTTTCCTTCTATTCCAAAAATAATACAATCGAGTAACTCCCAACAAGCCCAAAGAAGGGCAGAAGGCCCAGGATCCCATGTGAGAGGACTGGGTGCTGCCAGGACATGGGGTGTGGCTGCTTCTAGTCCTTTGTCTCTGTACCGTTTTATGGACATATCTGTGTTTATGATAATAGATGTGTTCATAATACCACCTTATTGTTCCCAAAATAACACATGTTCACAGTGGAACATTTGAGAGAGCGACGGGGAGCAAAAGGAGAGCATGGGGGGAAAGCTGACCTGGCTTTGTAGCTTGCCTTCACTTTTTAAAATTATTTTCATGTGTATGAGTGCACTGTCTGCATGTAGGTTTGTGCACCTGTGTCGTGCAATGCCTCGGAAGTCAGAAGAGGGTGTCGGATTCCCCTGGAACTGGTGTTAAAGATGGTTCTTAGCTGCCATGTGGGTGTTGGGAATCGAACCCCAGTCCTCTGCAAGAGCAGTCAGCACTCTTAACCGCTGAGCCATCTCTTCAGCCCCAGCTTTCACTTTTTTATTGTAAACTTACCTATAATAATATAGTCATGAAAAATCAGTGTGCAGGGGCTGGAGAGATAGCCTAGCGGTTAAGAGCTCCAACTGCTCTTGCAGAGAGGACCCAGGTTCGATCCCCAGCACCTACATGGTAGCTGAAAACCATCTTTAACTCCAGTTCCAGGAGAACTCCAGTTCCAGAGGAATCTGACACCCTCTTCTGACCTCCGCAGCATTGCACGACACGGGTGCACCAACCTACATGCAGACAATACATTCATACACATATGAAAATTTAAAAAAATTTTTTTAAGTTTAAAAAAAGAAAAATCAGTGTGCCTCGCCTTCACAAGAAGGGCACTGATATAGAGCTGGCTTGCTAAAATTATTTTAAAAATTTTTTAATGTTTTATTTATTATTTTATTTTATGTGTATGAGTGTACTGCCTTCACGTATGTAAGTGCACCCATGTCATGCAATGCCTGAGGAGGTCAGAGGAGGGTGTCGGATTGCCTGGAACTAGAGTTACAGACAGTTGTTAGCCCCCTTATGGGTGATGGGAACTGAACCCGGGTCCTCTGTAAGAGCAGGCTTGTTAAAATTCTATCTTCAAATGACAGTAGTTTAGTGGTAGAGCACTTGCTTAGCATTCACAAGGCCCTGGGTTCCATCCCCAGCACCAAATACACACGCACATGCACACACACACACACACACACACACACACGCAGCTACACATGTGTGCGTGTGCATGTGGAAGTAAGAGGACAACCTTCAATGATGTTTCTTAGGTACCACCTCCCTTGATTTTTTGGGACAAGGTCTCTTACTGACCTGGGACTCACCTGGAATTATCAGTGTACTATGCTGTGCCTGGCTTTTGTATGTAGGTTCCGGGGATCTAACACACGTCCCTGTACTTGTACAGAAGCATTTTATGACTGAGCTCTCTTTCTCTCACTTTTATAAAAAGATTGTGGCTGCGGGTGTAGCTCAGTTAGCAGAGTGTTTGCTAATTGGACCCAAGGCCCAAGATCCATTTCCAGCACTGTGTAAGGCAGGCATGGCAGTGTGAAGCCCGTGATCGCAGCACTGCGGGCATAGAGACAGCAGGATCAGAAGTTCAAGGTCATCTTGAGCTGCATCACAAAGTTGAGGCCAGTCTGGCCTGCTACAGAAGACCCTGTCTCAAAACAAACAAAACCAAAGCTGTTAATTGTAGCCTCTGTCGGATCTCTGGTCTTCTGACCAGCAGGCTGCAGAGTCCCTGGGCTGCAGAGGACAGGCGCCAGTGCCGGGCCTTCCCTCCTCTTCCCTCTGGTCTGAGCATTTTTGCTGGGTCATTTAGATTTAGTTAGATGGTTATGAGTACGTTTTTACTATTTTAGTACTTTAAAAAATATTTTATTTATTATTTTTATTTTATGTGTATGAGTGTATTGCCTGCATGTGTGTAAGTGCACCCATGTCATGTAATGCCGGCAGAGGTCAGAAGAGGGCGCTGGATCCCATGGAACTGGAGTTACAGATGTTTGTTAGCTACCATATGAATGCTGGGAATTTAACCCAGACCTCTGCCAGAGCAGCCAGTGCTCTTCACCATTGAACCATCACTCTAGCCCCTATTTTAGTAAGGAAAAAAAAAAAAACCCTCAACTTTGTTTCTAATTTGTTTTATTTTAAAATATTTAAGTTTTAAATAGTGATGTAATTGGACATTTATAGAAAAGTATTGTAAACACTGAAAGAGATCTGTGCTGGATAGCTTTGGTGTCAACTTGACACACCTGGGTTGAGGGAGCCTCAGTTGGGGAATTGGCTCCATTGGATTGGCCTGTGGCCACATCTGTGGTGTATTGTCTTGACTGTTGAGCAGTGACAGTATAAGAAGGCAGGCTGGGCATGAGCCAGAGAGCAAGCCAGTAGAGAGCAAGCCAGTGAACAGCACTCCTCCATGGCCTGTGCTTCAGCTCCTGCCTCCAGGTTCCTGCCCTGAGTTCCTGCCTTGGACTCCCTAAGTGATGAAACGTGACCCAGGAGATGTAAGCTGAATAAACCCTTTCCTCCCCAAGTTGGTGTCAGAGTGTTTTGTCACAGCAATGGAAAGACAAACTAGGACAAGATCCTACATCCACTTTAGTTGCTACAAAAATAATCACCAGGGGCTGGAGAGATGGCCTAGCGGTTAAGAGCACCGACTGCTCTTACAGAGGAACCGGGTTCAATCCCCAGCACCCATATGGTGGCTGAGAACTGTCTGAAACTCCAATTCCAGGAGAATTCCAGTTCCAGGGGAATCCGACACCCTCTTCTGACCTCCGCGGCATTGCACGACACGGGTGCACGAACCTACATGCAGACAGTACATTCATACACGTATAAGAATAAATAAAAATTAAAAAAAATAATCACCAGTCGTAGAACAGCTAATGAGCTGACCTGTGGGAAGAGAAAGCCAGTGGTGTCCCAGGCCTTCTCCAAGACCCCTGTTCTAGTTTGTCTTCAATTGTTGTGACAGAACACTGACCAAAACCAACTTGGGGAGGAAAAGCTTTATTTAGCTTACATGTAAATGGGTCATGGTTCAAGAATTAAGGAGCCCAAGATAGGAACTCAAGGCAGGAACCTAGAAGCAGGAGCTGAAGCACAGGGCATGGAGGAATACTGCTTACTGGCTTGCTCCCTCATCCAGGCTCAGCCTGCTTTCTTATACCATACAGAACCACCTGCCCATGGGTGGCACTGCCCACAGTGGGCTGGACCCTCCCACATCCCTCAACAATAAAGACAATATCCCACAGACATGGTCACAGGCCAGTCCAATGGAGGCAAATCCCTACTTGGGGCTCCCTCAACCCAGGTGTGTCAAGTTGACACTAAAACTACCCAGCACAGCCCCCAAAGCACATGTACACGTATGTGTGCTTATGTGCTTATATCCCAATTGCCTTTTAAAAATGTCTTATTTTATATCCAAAGAACAGTGTCTACCCATGAGAGTCAGTCCTCTGTTAGCTCCAGGCCCGAGTACAGCTGCCTCAGGCTGGTTTGATGACTTCCAACTGACTGCATGGTGGATGTGTAGAGGTGAAGTGACGTACAGGCGGTGTGCAGGGGATGCTGAGAAGGCTGAAGGCCTCTGTGCACCTGCTCATGCGCAGTCCCTGGACTGGCTGCTCCCAAGGCTCCTTTTGGAAGACTTGCAAACTGGGCTGCTCTAACTTCTAACTTCTCTTAGTAACTTCCCATTTGGTCACTGGCTTATTCGGCCCACCCCCAGTGCATCTGACTTGTGGACAGTGTTACAATAAGCATCCTGACAGGTGTACATTTCATGGCTGGGCTGTGCGCATAGAGTATTCCTGTATGCATTAGCAAATGCCACCTTCCAGAGAGACATGGCCCACCTTATGAAGTCTGCTGCTCTGTAAGTGAGGTGTAAGCTGGATCCCATCCCTTGCGCTGGGTGCACCTATGCCTTCAACCACCAACACGTTTGCACACCTAGTCTCTCACCTTCACACAACTTTCCCCCAGTCAGACTGTTAGGACAAATGTGTGTGCTTTTAAATTTTATTTTATTACAGTTCTAGGCATGGAGCCCTGGGCCTCAGGCGTGCTTGGCAAGCTCAACCCCTTCTCCCTTTCCCTTTTTTTTTTATTTTTATTTTTTTTTATTTATTTCGGTATGTGTATCAATGTACTGTCTGCATGCAGGTTTGCGCACCCGTGTCGTGCAATGCCGCGGAGGTCAGAAGAGGGTCTCGGATTCCCCTGGAACTGGAGTTCTCCTGGAACTGGAGTTTCAGACGGCTCTCGGCCGCCATGTGGGTGCTGGGGATCGAACCCGGGTCCTCTGCAAGAGCAGTTGGCGCTCTTAACCGCTAGGCCATCTCTCCAGCCCCTCCCTTTCCCTTTTCTTTTCCCTCCTCCCTCCTCTCCTCCTCTCTTTCCTCATCCCCCTCTCATTCTACTTCCTCCCTCCCTCCCTCCCTTCCTTCTTTCTTTCCCTCCCTCCTTCCTTTCCTTTCTTCCTTTTCTTTCTAGACAAGGTCTCACTAAATTATTCAGCCTGGCCTTGATCTCACTCTGTAGCCCGGGGAGGCCCTGGGGAGGAACTTGCTATCCTCCTGCCTCTGCCTCCTGAATAACTGGAATTACAGTACATTCATACACATAAAATAAATAAATAAAATTTAAAAAAACTGTATGATTCCATTTGTGTGAAGTGCATAGTCCACTCCATAGGGACACAGGGTGGCATGGCAGTCACAGGGGCTGGGAAGCTGGGAAGCTGGGAAGAGATGGGTGGTGTTAATGCATTTCAAGTTTTAGCTTTGCCTGATGCAGTGGCATGTGCCTATAATCCCAACACCCTGAGGCTGAGGAAGGAGGATCAAGACTACAAAGCCAGCCTGGGCTTACAGAGGAGAACCCATCACAAACAAGAAAGAGTTAAAAATAAGTTTTATATGACATATTTTACCAAAGCAAAAATGGGGCTGGAGACATGGCTCAGTGGTTAAGAGCACTGGCTGTTCTTGCAAAGGACCCAGGTCTGATTCCCAGCACCCGGATGGCGGCTAACAGCCATTGTAACTCCAGTTCCAGGGGATCCAAAACCCTCTTTTGACCCCTGTGGGCACTGCATGACACAGGTGCACTTATACACATGCAGGCAATATACTCATACACATAGAATTTAAAATAAAATATTTAAAAAATAATAACAATGTTAAAACATAAAAGTTCCAGCTGCAGTTAAATGAAGGTGCTCTGCTGGGTGACTCTGCTGTGTGGTGAAGGAAGCTCCTGTCTCACGTCTGTCATCCTCAATGTGTGGCTGCTGTTGTCAGTCCAGAGCAGGGACTGAAAACTATAGCCTGTGGCCAATTCCAGCCAGCCACCTGCGTTTTTCTTTTTCATTTTAAGAGCCTAGACATAAGAACTACTTTACATTGTTAAAGAATTAAAAGGTTGTAGAAGAGGAAAAAGGAGGAAGAAGAGGAGGACGAGAAAGGAGGGAATGAAAAGGAGAAAGGGGAGAAGAAAGGAGGGGCAGGGAAGAGGAGGTGGAGATAGGAGCAAGGGAAAAGATGGTGAGACAGAGGCTGTATGTGGTCTGCAAAGTTACAGTAGTTACAGATTAGTGGGGGTGTGGTTCAGTGGAGGAGCACTTGCCCAGCATGTGTGAAGCCACAGGTTCAATCCCCAGCACTGCAAAAAAGCTATTAATAATAATAAACATAAAATATTTCCATAAAAACATTGCTGTCCCTTGCCTTTGGGACATTTCTATTCTGGACTACTGAGTGGCTCACTTCCCTTCCACGCATATGCCATTGATTAGAATCATTAAGTAGCCACATCTAGCTGCAAGGGAGTCTGGGAATTGTAGTCCAGCTATGTGCCAGGATCAAAAGAAAGTGAGTTTGATGGGTACCTGTGGTACCTGCCACACTGGTAAGGAATACTGTGATCGTTCCCCACTGTTTTATCCCTCCTCCACCCAGGAGCAGCAAAGACACTGGCAGGGGAGTATCCGGCTGCCCAGAGGAATGCAAGCCACCCTGGGCTCTCTCCTTCCCAGTGGTTGGATCAGAAACCCAGGCTTAAGTCAAGCTGTGAACAACCTTCCTCTGGCACTAGTTACTGGCTGAGAGCAGACAGATCTTCCCAGTCAGACAGAAAAAGAGGGGCTTTGGTTTGATATGGGAAGCCAGTCTCTCTTTCTCTCTCTCTCTCTCTCTCTCTCTCTCTCTCTCCCTCCCTCCTTCCCTCCCTCCCTCCCTCCCTCCCTCCTTCCCTCTCTTTCTCTCTGCCTCTAGTCTTGAAAAGGGAATAAAATATGTGGTGGCCAGTATGAAGTGGGACCAGAAGTCAGCCATTCTAATGGACATCTACGAGAGGAAGCCAGGTTGGAGACCTCTGTTTTGCTCCACATGGCAGATAAAGAGGGGACCCTGTACAATTAGTAGGACTAGTACAGAACTGGCTCTGCAGCCTGTCTGACCTCAGACTTCCAGTCATGAACACCCTAAAACCCCTCCCTCTTTAAACTCAGAGTCGTGCTTTCATTTGCTTCCAAACTGAATTACTTGGCTGATCTGATGTCTTCTAGAACAGCCATGGTCATGTCATCAGCTCCCCAGGTGCCCTCAGGCCTGCAGCCTTCCTCCCTCATCAACAGAGCTGTTGAGGTTCTCCATGTATGGAACTCACATGAGCTAGACAGCTTCAGTTGTCAACCTGACACCTGGGAAGACGGAACCTCAACTGTGGAATTTCCCTATAGGAATGGCCCATGGGTATGTCTTGATTTGAGCAATGTGGGAGGACCTTGCCCAGTGTGGGCAATACCACCCCTGGGCAGGCAGTCCTGAGTTGTACAAAAGCAGGCTGAGCCCAGGCCAGAGGGGCAGGCCAGTGAGCGGTGCTCCTCCATGGTCTCTGTTTCAGTTCCTGCCTCCAGGTTCCCACTTGAACTCCTGCCCTGGCTTCCCTCAGTGCAGGACTGCACTACAGCCCTTTCCTCCAAAAGTTGGTCTGGGTTAGTATTACCACAGGAACAGAAAGAACTAGGCACCATGTTTTCTTTTTTCTTTTTTTTTTTAATTTTATTTATTTCTGTATGTGTATGAATGTACTGTCTGCATGCAAGTTTGTGCACCCGTGTCGTGCAATGCCGCGGAGGTCAGAAGAGGGCGTCGGATTCCCCTGGAACTGGAGTTCTCCTGGAATTGGAGTTTCAGACGGTTCTCGGCCGCCATGTGGGTGCTGAGGATCGAACCCAGGTCCTCTGTAAGAGCGGTCGACGCTCTTAACCACTAGGCCATCTCTCCAGCCCCAACACCATGTTTTCTAATAACCTGAAGGGCCAGTCTTCAGAACCCAAAGCACCAGGATCATTCATTTTGAAATGACTTTTGGTCCCAATAGCTTACAAAGCTTTGCTTTTGAGATTTCCTTTATCATTCTATTTTTATATGCTGAACATTTTAATTCCCGTTTTAAAAATGTGTTTTTATTCTTCTTAATGGCACCCAAAGAGCAACGAGTGCCATGGACTGCTATTTTTAATTCCTAGTTTTAAGACATCTTAAAAGTCAATGCCAAAATAGGCAATTCTTTAGAGAATACTAGTCTGACCTGTAACTAAAATCTTTTCCTGTGCCATGCTTCAGGGAACTTAGCTACCACTCATCTGGGTGGGTATGTTACTGTCTCCCACAAGCCTGGCATCCCTTGAGGGCAAGAGCATGTCTTCTGTAATTCATGGGTGCCTTGGGACCCTGAGGTTGCCACCCCCACCCCCTTTTACAGTGTAGAAAGTCAGATCTGAGACGGGTGAAAGGATCTGTTTAGGTCCACACAGAGAGCAAGTGGCCCTTAAGGACTTTCTAGCTCAATGGCCTTTCCCTTCTTTCTTCAGTAAAACGAGTCCCTGAGAGAGAGACTGATCCAACTGAGGTTCTACAGAACCAAGTATAGGGCTGCTGAACCAGGCCTAGCCATGGGCCACAATGCCCACAGCTGCTTCTAGCTGGCTGAGACAGTGTGGCAAATGTTGCCTGATTTGTCGTCTAAAAGCATTACCTGGAGCTACAACTCAGAGGTCTTGTCTCTGTGTGGTCAACACACGGGCTTGCCAATGACAGCTAGAATCTGTCCAGTGCTAGAGCCAGCTCTCTAACTAACAGGTGGCCCGTGATCCCGTGGGAAGCAGGAGACCATCTTCCTGGAGGGAGCAGATGATATGAACTGGAGAAGTAACATGTCATTAGCACCACCAAAAAAGCTCCATTCTCATGTTGCAAACATGTCTCTGTGACCAGTTTTAAGCCACCCATCTGAAGTACTATAAATGTGAAGCTGGGAAGAGATACACACAGCTGCCCTTGAAGAGCTGGGACAAGTTCGCTCTAACACATCACTGGCTCGGACCAACCAGAACATGCCTCAGTGATGAGTGTGGCTGTCAGTTATATTCATACTGGACAGCTAGGGTGTGGGTTGGGGGGATAACCTGGACAGAGACACCTCTTTCTGAATCTGTTTCTTGACATAAAGACATAAAAAAATGTCTTGAGGGACAGAGCTGAGAGGAAATTTGGAGCCTGCAGACTCCGTGAGGTCAGCTGTTTGTTGTGGGCACCCTGAGCTTCGTGCTCCATAGATGTTTTATTCTTCCTTCTTTATAAAACTTTTAATTGTGCTGGGGTTTGTGGCGCACATCTTTAATCCCAGTACTCAGGGGGCAGAGGTGGGCGAATCTCTGTGAGTTCAAGGCCAGCTGGAGCTACAGGGAGACCCTGTCTCAAAAAGTCTAAATTTTTTTTAATTGTGTTTGTGTGTGTGGGGGGGTTCTGTACATAAATATGGTGCCCTTGGAGGCCAGAAAAGGGCGCACCAGATCCCCTGGAGCTAGAGTTATAGGTGGTTGTGAGATGCCTGATGTGGGTGCTGGGAACTAAACTAGCAAAGTCCTCCGGAAGAGGAATGATCACTCTTAACCATTGAGCCATCTCTCCAGCATGCCCCCTCCCCCTAGCCCTTTCTTAATGCTTAGGTCTTTCTTTTAAAATAATACTTTTGGGGCTGGAGAGATGGCCTAGCGGTTAAGAGCGCCGACTGCTCTTGCAGAGGACCTGGGTTCGATCCCCAACACCCACATGGTGGCTGAGAACCGTCTGTAACTCCAATTCCAGGAGAATTCCAGTTCCAGGGGAATCCGAGACCCTCTTCTGACCTCCGAGGCACAGCACGACATGGGTGCACAAACCTACATGCAAACAGTACATTCATACACATAAATAAAAAAAGTAAGAAAAAATACTTTTTATTTCTAGTTTAAGACTTACAGAAGGTTGCAAAAACAGTTCAGAGGATTCCCATGGACCATCCCCCCACTGTCCCCCAAGGCCAAGTGCAGGACACCCCTGAAACCAGGAAGTTGACATTGCTAAGATTTCATGAACTCAGAAGTCAACCTTCTTCAGAGTTTACGAGTTTCCACTCAACATACAGCCTCTGCACGTGTTCATGTGCCCGTTTCCCTGAAACTCTACCACAGGTGTAGATTTATATAACCATCACCGCAATCAAGATACAGAACTGTTCCATCACTGCAGAGAACCTTCCAGAGCATTCTCTAACAAAAGTACCCAGTAGTAGCAGAAATACTATGAGTTTTGGAGTCAGGCTATGATTCCTAAGTCACAGTCTTCTGCTGTGGGATGTCAGGGACCTGGGGTTAACATGAAGACTCACTGAAGGATAATGTCTGTGGGGTGCCAGAGGTATGATGGGAGTTCAACAAATCCGAGTTCTTTCCTTGGACCCATATTCATCTGAAGAACAAGGGGCCGTTAATGAATTATTTGGCTTGGTGTGATATTTGGGGTTTCATCTCTGAGTAAGCACACTCCAAGATTCAAAACTCGTATGTAGTTCTCTGTCATTTTGCTGAACTATGGCATGCTGGGGATTTGGAGTGGGTTTTTTCAGCTAACAACTGAGTATCCAGTTGGAGACCACTAGGTCTGACCTTGGTACATGGGCTAAATAAGTGAGAAGCAAGCAGAGAAAAAAAAAAAAAAAAAAGCAAAGGTCCCTAAGCTTTGGATGTATTTGAGGACTGAACCGCAAAGAGGGGGGTGTGGTGGGGGCGACTTGGCCATAAGGACCACCAAAGTGGTGGCTGTAAAGGACCACCACTTCTGGCTATGGCCTGTCTTCATACCTTCCCCAAACAGCCTGCGAAGTAGGGATTATGTCATCATCGCTATTTGAGATGAAGAAAGCGGAGGCACAAAGAGATGAACATGCTCAGGGCAACAGAGTTAAGGAGTGATTAGAACCCGGTCAGAACCAGACCATCCGGTTCCAGAGTCTACAAATCTGAGCTCCTTTCCTGACTCAGAGAAGAAGTCTGGATCCTTATTCGTTCTGAAGAGAAATGGGAATGAGAGAATTCTGCCTTGCAGCCTCAGAATAGCATCCAACACTGCTTAGGTGAAGAAGCCCTGCGGGGAACACTAGACACAAGAAAAAGGCATCCGAGAAACCGTTTCAGCTGTGGCTGCTCCAGTCTCTGAAATCAAGATTGTTCTCTTGCTCCTAAAACATTTATTTAGCACCTACAATGTGCACAAGCTGTGCTAAGGTCAGGAATAGAACAGAAAGGAGCAGGTGTGGTTTCTGTCTTCCTGAAGCCCACAATCTAGCAGCAGTGTTGCCAGTCAGACGATCACAGACGTCCCTGAAAATCAAGATTACCCACAGTAGCCTGAAGAAGCAATGTCCAAGGCTCCAAGAACATAGGCTGTGGTTTACCAGGCAGCCAGCCCTGAAGACTGGCTCATTCTAACAAAGACTCAGAGGAACCAGTGCAAGGTGAAAAAGAGGGACAGAAACCTATGAAAGTGGTTAGAAAGGTTGAAGCTCTTGGGAAAAAGCCTTGAGAAGAAACAAAGCTTAGTGGCGGAAAGCGCAATGCATTGGGGCGGGGGCTGGGGGCCGTGACTCAGAAGCAGAGTGTCTGGCTTAGATCTCCAGTACTGCCATAGGAATGGAAGGAAACTTGAATAAAGGCAGAGCTGTCTGAAAGCAAGGAAAGCCCTTCAAGAGGGCTCATGTGTGAAGTGCACGTGTGTGTGTGTGTACAGGAGACCTGTCCCAGTTTATAGACCTTCAAAAGGAGCTGAATTCTGACAAAAGCCCTATGAGCTGATTGCTGCTCTCCTGCTTCAAGGAGAGACTGGCGAACGTGTGCCACCGCAAGTGTGTGCTATCAGAAGATGACGGGAGACGGAAGACCGAAGGCCTCAGGAAGTCCTTGGGGGCAGCCCTCATCCCAGCACCCTTTCTCCGCCTTCTCTCACAGCCCCATCGAATTCTGATACAGGTTGGAGGTAACCCTCCCCACCAGAAAACTACCCACATACTTTTTAAAAAGTTTGCCTACCCTTTTGGGTAACTCATGAACCTCCAGATACTAGGGTAAGAGCCTCTGGCCTGAGAGGGCAATGGTAAATTAAAAAATGAGAATGGTCCAGTGGGAGAATCTCAGACAACACCCTAGTCCAGATGAGTTTCCTGTTAGGATGAGTGTACCCAGTGAGTATGATGCCCTGCCCCCATCCCCCACCCCCCATCCATTTTTCAAACATGGGCCTGACCCACACTGTACCACCTGGTACTTAATTCTGGGAACACAGAAGTGAATCAGACACAGATCTGGTCCTGGAAGATCCGGCCTCAGATAAGTACATTAAGGTCAGGGTGAAGGGAAACTAGAAACGTTGGAACAGAGCCCAGCAACTCTGTCCCTTCTGGGCCTCTCAAGGATGAATACATGGAGACGCTCAAAACTAGGAGGAGAGTGCCCGTGCACCAAAGAAATGTTGCCCAGGATCATGTAGGCACTGGAGTCACCACATAGGGGGTCCCCTGCTCCTGACATCTCTGGGAGAAGAGCCAGAGGAGGAAAAGTCGGAAGACACCAAGAGTTGAAGGGCTGGAAACCTCTGCATGGTGGTGGGCCAGGGGCAGCCGCCTAGTGGTAGATAACCCTGCTCGGCCTCTTTTCATGAACAATTGAAGGTGTCCATCTCATCCAGAAGTCAGCCCAGACCAGGGCCTGTAAGGAGAACAGGAACACAATATCAACAGCATTATAATCCCAGTAAATGCTGGGGTGAAGAGGGGCCAGCCTAGGGATCCAGGTGGGCTCTTCCTGCCCACCCGGAGAGCCCAATGAAGCCAAGATGGGTGGATCTTCCTGGGTGGATCTGTCTGCTTGTCCTCACCGTTCCAAGTGAAGCACAGGTCACCAAGGAATAAGAGTTGAGAGTGCCACAAGTGTTCTTGTGAAGTCTAGCGCTCCCACCGTGTTGACCTGAGGGTGCCGGTCGGTCCACAGGAGAAGGAATGGTAACCATTCTTCCTGGATCCTGAGCTCTGAGCTCAGGTCTCAGGCAAAACCTCAGAGCAACCTCGGGATGTAGGTGGCCTGAAGCCCAGAGCTAGGAAGTCAGAGAATGGGAACTTGAAACCATGTGGGTTCGCTCTAAGGCCTGTGCTCTGACCGCAGAACTCCTGCCTCCCGTTGAGAATGTTCCTGAGAGCTCTCTAAGTCCTGTGCTCTGACCACAGAACTCCTGCCTCCCGTTGAGAATGTTCCTGAGAGCTCTGAGCACTTCGCCATTATTTGGTGATGGCCTCGGGGGCACTGGATGGCTATGGAGCCACATGCCCCGTCCCTGCCGCACAGGACTTCCAGAACACCACAGCTGACTCTGTCTACTCTGTGTGCACCCTGCAAAATCGTTTTCACGGATGCTCTTTCTGGGTGTGTTCTGCGACCCCATGACGTTGGCATTCCTCTGATGTGGAGGTCCTGGGAGCCATCCTTAAAGTCCTGTCCAGGTGTCATGCTACTGGACCGAATTCTGTATCCGGGCCATGGGTGACACCACGCTGGCCACAGACAACTAAATATGGATGTGAGGGAGGACCTGGCTCCATCTGCCAGTCGAACGACCCTGAAGAAGTGGGTATTAACTTCAGCAAGGGAACCTGGCAAACCGTTAACTCCCTGAATCCCGGAAGTTCTGGAACATGGTCTCTTCCGGCCAGGCCTGTCTCCAAGGTGATCTGCCTCCACGGTGACCTGCAGTGCTGTCTTAGCTGATTGGATTAAGACACTGACAGAGGGCTGGGTCTATGCAGGCTTTACCCAATAGGAGAGCTCGGTACTGGACCATGAGGCTAAAGGGGACCCAATCAGAACCTTGCAAGGACTACTGCCCAGGTTGTGGTCTGGGAATGGGGCGTCAACACACTCTGGGTTTCCAGATATGGTTCTTCTGGGCCCTGGTTTCTCTGTGGTTTGTGGTCAGCACCGGCCTCTCCTCACACTCACTCTTCCTTTTGAGGCCCAAATGGCTTGGTGCCCACATTCTTTTATTCTGCCTGAATACCACTGGTGTGATTCTTCGGAGGCCGGCCGCCAAGACCTGCTATTCCTCTTCCATGATGTGGTCTTTTCTACTTATAAAAGCCCACGTCCTTCAGGGAGCTTCGTGCCTCCACTTCCTACCACTCCGACGAAGACCAGAGGGCTCTGCGTAAGTCACACTACACCTCTCTGTCTCTTACTCAAGCCAGCTCTTAACCCCTTCTGTCTTGCAGAACCCAGTGAGGTTTGGGGGTTAGCAGGGCCCAATGACTTTTGTTTTGCAAGCTCAGAGCAGTGAAGCGATATCCTTGGAGCCTTGACGATCACAGAGTGTCACAACTCAGTTTTGAGCCTGGATCTGTCTGGTTTGAAAGATTTTTTTTTAACAATTACATTTTGGGGTGAGAGGGAGGGAGGGGCTGGAGAAATGGCTCAGCGGTGAAGAACACTGGCTCCTCTTAAAGAGGACCCGAATTTAAGTCCCAAGACCCACATGGTGGCTAACAGCCATCCTTAACTCCAGTTCCAGGGGATCCAACACACTCTTCTGACCTCTGTGGGCACTGCACAGACACAGGTGCACTTACACACATGCAAGCATAATACTCATACACATAGACAATAAAGTATTTCTTTAAAGTAGTTTGAAAATTAGCCAAGGGCTCAGGATGTAGCCCAGGGGCAGAGTGCTTGCCCTAGCCCTGACAAGCACCTATGTTGGATCCCAGGACTAAGAATAAAAAAATAACGAGTTGTGCACTTTTAATCTCAGCACTCTTAAGGCAGAGGCAGGTGGATCTCTGTGAGTTTAAGGCCAGCCTAGTCTACATAATGAGTTCCAGGCCAGGTGGGGCTACTGGGAGACCCTGTCTCAAAGAGCCCAAAATATTAATAATAATAATAATAATAATAATAATAAAAAGAGCTGGGCAACGAGGCCCAGGCTTGTGTTCGCAGCACTCGGGAGCCTGAGGCAGGTGAATTGGTAATTTAAAGGTCAGCTCGAGCTACATGTGGAGACCCTGTCTTGGAAAAACAAAAAAATCAGGAGTTTGAGAGATAGGTCAGTGATTAAGAACACTCTTGTTCTGCCTCCTGGTACACATGGTGGTGCAGGCCTTTAATCCCAGCCCTAGGGAGGCAGAGGCAGGCAGATCCCTGTGAAATTGAGGCCAGCCTGGTCTATATAGTGAGTTCCAGGAAAGGGTGGTGGTGGTGGTGGGGCTACAGGAGTCCCTGCCAAAAACAAAACAAAAACAAACAAACAAACAAAAAAACAGAAACAAAAACACAAAAAACCCCCAACAAAACCATACTACTGCTCTTGCAGAGGACCTGCATTCAGTTCCCAGCACCCTGCGGTGGGTAACAACTCCAGTTCCAGGGGCACCCCCTTCTGGCCTCTCCTAGCATTGCATGCACATGGTGCATGAACATACATCCAGGCAAAACACTCGTACAGAGAAAAAAGTTAAACTGAGCTTCCCATTAGTCTTGTGCGGCTGGGTTTGCTTGGTTCACTGCAGGCCTAGAAGCCAAGTAGGGCCCAACTTCTGCACACCATAACCCATGATGTACAGGACTTGTCAGAGCGTTTCCTCTCAGTCTGACGTCATGAGTAGGCTCCCCCGGTAACATCACTTAACCTTGTACAAATCCATCCATTCTTCTAGATGAGTGCTTGAGAGAATGATAGATCTTGGCCAGTTGCTCCTGGCAGACCTGTAGTAAACTCATCCTTCACGATGAGAGTCAGAGCGGTGCATAGCACCAGCTCAGGAGCTAGAGCAAATCTCAAACCTTGGCTCTTTAAGTGCCATGAGCCTGGACTAGCCTGGGCTAAGTCCAAAGGAATCCAGAACACAAATATTACAATCTAATTTTTACTAATTCCCACCCAGGTTAATTCTGTAATTGTAATTCTGTCCTGTCCTCGCCTATCTCCCCGAGGCTGCTTGCCTACATGGTATTCTTTTAGCCTCTTGGAAGCCATGAAGGGGGTCCATGCTAGGGAGTTCCAAGAAGCCTGTTGATTGGCTGAAGCAGATCTCCCTTGGACCCAGGGCTGTGGCAGCTCAGGCAGACCAATCTGGGCAGCGGCAGTGGTCATCAGGGTCAGTGTGCACTTCAGGCGAACTGGTGTCACGGGGGCAGCATGCCTGGGTGTTCTCAGCTGAGAGGTTCACAGTGGCATCTCACAGCAGGTCCTCTGAGGGGGAGTGAGAGCAAAGTCATTCTATATGTCCCAGCTTAAATAGGCCACAGCTGGGCGTGTGGGGTGCACTGGGTCTCAGGTGGTAATCTCAGGCTTGTGCCTAGGGTGCCCTGCATAGCAGGTGGTTATCTTTCCTGTCTGGGGTCATGCCTCGGTCAAGGCCATGGACCCAGGACTGGCTATCAGGTCCTTGCGTCCATGCTGCCTCTGGCCACCTAATCAATTGAGTACAGTCAGTCTTTTGAGCCCTTTTGTGGCTTATCTCTAAAGCTAAGTTTAACATTTGCTAATTTCTTTAAGGTTACAACATTTCACACTTTATCTACTTATCTACTGTTAGTTTAATCCTAACTACTTCTAATTCACACAACTTCTACATACTAACTGTGCTCGTAACAGTCAGTTACCCTCTATGGGTAGGTCTAGCCTCAGTTTCCTCCATTGTATGTAACAATTAGTAGCCTGATACATGCGATACATGCACAGCACATTCCTTTGCAAATGCTTTAGCAAACCTTTTTTTTTTTTAATGACCGGGCTGGGTAGATGGCTGAGTGGGTGGGTAGTACTGTGCACATGTAAGGATCTAAGTTCAAATACCCCGCATCTGGGAAAGGGAAGCAGAGTCCAGTGACTTCCTGGTGAGTCACCCTAGCTGCAGTGGTGAACTCCAGGTTCAGTCAGAAAACTTGATTGAAAAACAAAAGGGAGGGTAGTCAAAGACACCCAGCATTGACCTAGCCACCACATGCATGTTTATTTGAACATGAGTAATACATGTACCACACACAAAAGGAAGGGCGAGAAGGAGGGAGGGAGGAAAAATGTTTGACAGTTTAGAAAACTAAGCCAAAGGCCAGGTGTAGTGGTGCAGGCCTTTAATCCCAGCACTTGGGAAGCAGAGGCAGGCGGATCTCTGTGAGTTCAAGGCCAGCCTGGTCTACAGAGTGAGTTCCAGGACATCTGGGGCTACAGGGAGACCCTGTCTCGAAAAGACCAAAAACAAACAAAAAACTAAGCCAAAAGAGGGGCTCCCTTCCTAAGCTGCCCAACTCTGGGTTCCAGCCTTTGTCTCCACATTAACAACTCAATTTTAATAAGCCAGATCTGAGTTCAAATCCTGGCTGTAGAGTGCTTTTGTCATCTGGTCCTGGACAGGGAAGAAATGAAACAGCCCAGGGTTGAGTCAGTGCTTTGCTCTCTCAGGCCCCTGTCTCCTGCCCCGCTGCTGCATGCACACACCCTCCATCTCAGTAGCAAGGCCTCACAGAAATTCTTTCCCTGAGTGTCTGCTCTAGGCTCTGCAAACAGCATCCTCCACTCCTCACGTTAGCCCTGTGGACAGATGGAACAACTGAGTACAGAAGTTAAGGTAAAAATGTCAGGTCCTACTGCAGTCTCTCTGACTGGGGAGCACCTGTGGCAATTGTTAGGAACCACGATGAACAGGTGAGCAGGCATGTGACCTGGTCACCTGTGCTGCCATTTCTCCGTTGACATCTGGAGAGGCTTTTTCTAACCAGAATCTCTCTCCTGTGGATGAAGACCCGTCTCTTCCATCCTGCCCTGTCCTCCTGACCCCCTGGGGGGTGGGTCGAAGTCTTGGTGCTGGCTGACTGCAGGGACTGGTCACCTTGTCAGCTGCTGGAGACAGCAGGTGGGTGGAGTGAGAGCTGTGGGACACAGCCCTTGTTGTGAAACCACTTCTGGTTCTGGAGTAGGGAAAATTCCTCCCTGCCCACCTTGGGAGGGATGGTACCTGAGGGTCTAACGCCTTCATTCATGACAGTGAGGGGACTGCAGGTAGGCAGCGATGCAGGCGTGGAAAGTGCTCATGAAATTTTCCTGTCCCTTCCCTCTCCTGTCCCCTGACATCTCCATGATCATCTTGTTCTCAGCACGCTTTTACACATATGACCCCGTTTTTGAGCCTCACAGCGATGCTTGGCTGGTAGGTGTGGATGGGATGCGGCTTGGCTGGGCTGTGGAGTCAGCAGATTGGCTCTCACATCCTGCCCTGTGACATTGGCAAACGCCCTCAACCTCTCCGTATCTGTATTTCCTCTGTCTGTAAAATGAAGATTTGACTTGGCCCTCCCTTGAAGGGACTTAGCTGACATAAGTGACATAAGAATTCTATAAGTGAATATTTTAGAATTGGCTATACCTTATATACTTATGATGTAGTCACTTGCCTGATGGATACGTGGCTGAGCCAAGGTCACTGGGCCTGGGCCCACATTCAGTTCTTTCTGGAGCCAGAACACGTGGGCACATTTTCTATTCTGCTGCTGCTGTAACTTTCCAGTGTCTAGCTCGTTTCCCAAGATGGGTGCGCCACACCTCAAATGGGCTGATCGTCTCCATGACACGTTGCTCTTCGTTCATCGGGGCATGAATATTTATGAAGCCTCTACAAGGCTTAGGATCCTATAATCAGGGCTCTAGGGTGGAGGTGCTGGACAGAAAAAGATCTGGGCCCAAAAGGATATCCTGAGGTAGCAGTGCGCCCACAGAGCAGTGCTGGGCGGCTGTGTTCCTGTGCCTCCCACCTGCTTTCCACTCCTACCCACAAAGGTCCTTTTAAAATCAGCCCCGTCCCTCCTTTTAACTCTGCATGCAGTGAGTGAAGTTCGACTTCTTTAAGTCCCTAAGGGCTGTTTGGCTGGGTGGGTTCAGACCGAGCCAAAAACAGGGCATGCTAACGTTCCTGGGGTGGGAAGGAACGAATCACAGGATGTGCTGCGCTGTGAGGGTCAGTTGGCCTCTTGTCTGAGCAGTGCTTGCTAACAGGAGACTCAGCAAAGAGAGCCCCATCTCTGGCTCCCAGGCACAAAAGCAGACAGAAAGCAAATGATTTCCAGGAGGATGAAGTGACAGGTGGAAGCCAGGATGCTTTGGATCTCACAGTGGCATCTTTTCTCGAGCCCTGAAGTCTCATTTGCCCTAGGTCATCACCTCCTACAGAGGCAGATTTGAGAATTACTGCTTTCCAGTCCTCTTGAGTTCACTTTCTTTTGGAATCACGTTCTTGGTCGGTTTCCTTCAAAAGAAATATCTTTTGTCATTAAAAGAGTAATAGAGCCGGGCACGGCTGGTCATGCTTTTAATCCCAGTACTCTGGAGGTAGAGGCAGATCTCTGTGAGTTCAAGGCCAACCTGGTCTAAACAGCAAGTTCCAGGCCAGCTGGGGGGACTACAGGGAGACCCTGTCTTAAAAAGACCAAAAAAAAAAAGTAATATAACTCTATGGGGCTGGAGAGATGACTCAGTGGTTAAGAGCACTGGCTGCTCTTGCAAGGACCTGGGTTCAGTTCCCAACATCCACATAGTGGCTAACCAACACCTGTGACTCCAATGGCCTCCATGGGCATTGCACATATGGGTGCACTTACATACATACAGGCAAAATACACGTAAAAGTAAAATAAATAGATGATTAAGACAAGTCTAGAGCCACTTGAAAGCCATGTGTGACCTACCATCCGAAGACAACCACAAGTTCTGGTACATTTTACTTAAGTCCTATTTTTTTCTTTTTTTTTTTTTTTTCTCTTAAATCCTTCGTAAAATCTCCATCTAATGATACTTTGGCACCATGCTAACTTAAATGAGCCAATTTAGACAGACAAATACTGCCTGATCCCATATCCAAGAGAGACATGGAACAGCCCAGCTGGTGGAAAAAGAAATCAAGTGGAGGCTGCCATGAATCTTGGGGGGAAGGAAAGCAATGTACTGTTTCATTGGCTACAGAGGGTTTAGACTGAGCAATGTAAGTTCCAGAGAGACCCTCATGCAACACAGTGCACTCAGCAGTACTGTGCTAAAGATGGCTAGGGCTGCATTTATGTTACAGCTTTGTCTTCGCACCACAATTACAAAACGTGCTCTTTTTATTTTTAAATTTCAGCTAAATTTTTATGTTATGTGTATGAGTGTTATGTTTGCATGTATGTAAGTGTACCCTCATCGTGCAGTGCCCACAGAGGACAGAAGAGGTTGTTGGAACTGGAGTTTTGGATGGTTGTTAACCATCATGTGGGTCCTGGGATTCAAACCCGGGTCTTCTTCAAGAACAGCCATTGCTCTAAACCACTGAGCCATCTCTCTAGCCCTTCCTTTTTTTAAATTTTATTTATTTTGTATATGTATGAATGTACTGTCTGCATGTAGGTTTGTGCACCCGTGTCATGCAATGCTGCAGAGGTCAGAAGAGGGCGATGAGTGTACTGTCTGCATGTAGGTTTGTGCACCCGTGTCATGCAATGCTGCAGAGGTCAGAAGAGGGCGCCAGATTCCCCTGGAACTGGAGTTAAAGATGGTTCTCAGCCGCCATGTGGGTGCTGGGGATCAAACCCGGGTCCTCTGCAAGAGCAGTCAGCGCTCTTAACCACTAGGCCATCTCTCCAGCCCTGTTTTTTATATAATCGCCATGTCATCTATTCAGTTTTGTAGCATATATATATATATATATATATATATATATATATATTGCAATAAACACATTCTTACCATGTTTCGAATGGCTATTTACTATTTCACTAGGTAGAGGTAACTGATTCGTCGTCTCCTGGATACTGGGGCTGTTATTTCACTGACATCTCACACAGAAAGATTTTTCTCTTTTTCTAGTTCCTGAGGCTCTCCTCTCAGAAGGAAGTGATGGATGGAAGGGTATGAACATCCCAGGGCTTTTGAGAGATCTTGCCGAATTCTTTTCCCAAAAGTCTGTGCTCCTTCCACTCCTACCAGCCAAGAATACGCCCAGTCGTCTCACCACACCCTCAGCAACGCCAGGTAAAAGTCTTCTCTCAGATCTGGGCTGATTTGATAGCAGGCATTTGCATCTTGTGTTTCTTCCCATTCCTCTGCTCAGTCATAAGAAGGAGCATCTCTCCACGTGCTCATGAGTTTCCATTCCTGTCTTCTGACCCTTCCTGCCTTTCATCTATTCAGCCTTCAGAGGCTGCTGGCTTCTTCTTGTGAAGTTGCAGAAGTCCTCTCAGGGAGGGACTTTGATGAAATCTGCACAGAGTCCCCTTCTCCAGCTCCCGGCCTCTTTAGCACGGCCCCTCCCACCTTCTTGCTTCCTGAACATTCTTCTCCACCTTCTCTCCAGAGCCCTCCCTCCCAACCCCAGTATCTTAACCCATTTTCTGTTGGTAATAACAAAATACCACAGATTGGGCAAGGTATCTTTTCAGAAGGTTTGTTTTGGTTCCCCAGAATTGGTCCAAAGTCGTGATGGTTTTCCCACTGGCAGAGTCCCCATCCGACCCAGGGCATCACATGTCAACAGACAGCACCAGAGAAGAGCAGAATATTCTCCAGATAAACCACTAATCCATTAGCCCATTGATTCATTGGTTCATCAGTGACATAGATGGATGCTAAGGAGGACAGAGTCCTAATCACTTTGAAAGATTCTATTCTGTCTCACTTCTTAGGAGCTTATAGTGAAGACAATACATCAACATGAATTTCAGGGGAGATGAACCATGTTAAGTCTTTAACACCCAATCTCCACTTTTATTTCTCTTTATTTCATTTACACACAAGGCATTTTGCAGCATAGTGAGCCTCTGGGTCCTTTGGGGTGGCTCACTAGCGTTTCCTAGCTTCTTGGCTCCCACAGCACACACAGGTCTCCCAGGCCTTTGGATCCACCTGCTTCACATCCTCCACTCTCTGCTCATCCCACAGACTTCTACATCAGGAAAATCATGGTGATTTGGTGACAGGTGGGCCTGAACACAAGTACCAGCTTCCTGAGGACATAAGACGGGATGCACTTCCTTGCACCGGCTGTGCCTCTGTTGGATCAGCTGGTCAATGGGTTAATGGCTTGTGCCTTCCTTGATTGTGTGACAAGTATTCCTCATTTTAAAGAAATTCAGCCAGGGCTGGAGAGATGGCCTAGCGGTTAAGAGCGCCGACGCTCTTGCAGAGGACCTGGGTTCGATCCCCAGCACCCACATGGTGGCTGAGAACCGTCTGTAACTCCAATTCCAGGAGAACTCCAGTTCCAGGGGAATCCGAGACCCTCTTCTGACCTCCGCGGCATTGCACGACATGGGTGCACAAACCTACATTGCAGACAGTACATTCATACACATAAAATAAATAAATAAATAAATAAATAAATAAATAAATAAATAAAATTAAAAAAAAAAAAGAAATTCAGCCAGTATGGTGATGCACACCTTTTATCCCAGCACTTGGGAGGCAGAGACAGGTGGATCTCTGTGAGTTCAAGGCCAACCTGGTCTACATAGTGAGTTCCAGGCCAGCTGGGGCTACAGGGCGACTCTGTCTCAAAAATACCAAAAAATAAAAAGAATTTATGTGTATGTATATGTCTGTGTGTGTTTAGGCCACGTGTGTGGGTACCTACAGAGGCCAGAAGTGGGTGTGGGATCCCCTGGAGCTGGCTTTAGAGGTGGTTGTGAGCTGCCTAATGTGGGTGCTGGGAACCAAGCTCTGTCTAGAGGAGCATTAAACACTATTAACTGCTAAGCCATCTCTCCAACCTTTGTGAGGCAGTGGAATGAGATCATTTAAAACTAGTGTGGTGGTGCATGCCTTTAATCTCAGCACTCAGGAGGCAGAGGCAGGTGGATGTGTGTGAAACTGATCTACATAGGGAGTTCCAAGACAGCTGGGAGTATGGGGAGACCCTGTCTCAAGAAGACAGAAGACAGAGGAAGAAAAAGAAGAAGAAGAAGAAGAAGAAGAAGAAGAAGAAGAAGAAGAAGAAGAGGAGGAGGAGGAGGAGGAGGAAGAAGAGGAGGGAGAAGTAACTAGAATTCTGAACACTTCTTGGTTCGACATAAACACTGAACACGGGCTTTATTTCTTCACCCTTCACCATCAATTCTTCCCCTTCCTTCCTTTAGAGAACTTGGACCTTCTGGACATTGGTTTTCAACAGCGGCTGTAATGACTCACCCCTCAATTCATGGCTTAAAGCACCATAAAGGGTGAAGTGAAGTCCAGTGCGGAGCACTTGTCTAGCATGGGGAGCACTTGTCTAGCATGGGGAGCACTTGTCTAGCATGGGGAGACATGACCCCATCTCAGAACAAACAACCACCCAAACAAAATCTCTACAAAGTCACTCTCTTACTATCCAGGAGTCAGAAGTCTGGAATAGGTTTCTCTGGGCCAAATCCCAGCAGTGTGATGACCCTCAAAAGATGTAGGGAAATTGCTGTTCTCCTTTTCCAGCTTCCCAAGGTGATCACCACGCCTTGGCTTCCAGCCCACGCTCCATCACTGGGTGCTCCCCTCCAAGCTCATCCTCACTGCTTCCCACCACCCCCACCATCTTCATTCTTCTGTCTTTGATGCACTTCTCCCTCCCTTATGAACCACTGTGTTTCCAGTGGGATCACCCAGATGGCTTCGTACGTACATCAAGATTCCTAACCTAATTACATCTGCAAAGTCCCTTTCACCAGGTAAAATAAACACTCCCAGGTCTGGCTTAGGACTATATATATGTAGAGAGTTGCATCTGGCGAGCCTCCTCTAGGAATCATAAGGCAGTGGAAGGTGTCGCACAGCAAGAAAGTGGGCAAGAAAACCTGAAGCCAGTCTTGTGATAACTGATCTACTTCTGAAAAATGACAGTAGTCCAGGAATGGAGCCAGAACCCTCTGACCCACTTTTATTAGGCCCCATCTCCCAACACTTTTGTACTGGGGACTGACTTTCCAACACAAGGACTTTAAGGAGACATATCAAAACCATGACACTATCCAGGACTCTTGATTTGGATGGAGCCCACAGCCTCATGTGTGGCACCTGCTCATACCCACCAGGAAAGGAAAGATGGAAAAAAATACGTTTGTTGAACAAGTCCCAGTGGTACCAGTCCTGATTCATCTCAGATAGCCTCATGCTTCCAAAAGGATATCCAGGCTTGGAGAAGCCCAGATTTTCTCAAATTGCACAGGAACAGAGGACAAAGGTTTGACACCTGCCACAACCACTAACTCCAGATCCCACAGTCCTGTCTTCACCCAGTGAGGTCCCTGTCTTTGGGGGCTGTTTTCTGTTTAAATTTCAACTCAACTCCACAATTCGGTCTTGAGTAAGGCACCGAACCATAGATAACATAGTTTTCTGCCTTTTATGTAAATCAGTTCTCTGGTCGTAGGCAAATCATGTTAGTTTTTCAACCTTTGTTTCTTCCTGTGTGAAAAGAGGAGGAAGTCACAGGAGAAAAAAAAAATGGAGGCTGTGAGCAATCAGGAAATCCAAAGGGCCAGGAGATGTGTGAAGAGATGCCTAGGCACCGTAGTAATCAGAGAAATGCAAGTCAGCAATGGGGACTCGCCTTTAGGGATTATGGAAACTTCTGGATTTATCTCTTGGTCAGCCTTCTGTTTCCAGAACCCATGTTGGTGGCTTCAGACCATCACCCTCCAGGGCTCCAAACGCTCCCCTTGGTTCAAGAGTTGACGGATATGAACATATCCGTTTAAGCCCACACCTCAGAACTTGTGGAGGAGGTCAGGGGATGAAGAGCCCCTGCTGGCCAGGCCAGACCATGTCCGCGGCAGCCATTACTCACGATATTTCTCTCTAATCGTTTTCTGTTCCCATCGCCAGGGACCTGTGGCTGGCTTGAGAGTGGGAAAGACAGGGAGACGGTGACGGTCTCATGATGCAGTGGATTCCGGCTGCAACAGGGATGCTGTCCTCTGGGATGGCATCCCGGTGAGGCACAGTTCTCGGGGCTGTGAAGCAAGGGACCAGACACCAATTCTCCTCTCCCCTTTCCCTCTCTGGCACCCACTGCCCCACCCCAAGGCAGACAATGGGTCAAAGTTAGTCACTGGAGCTGTCAAATCCTGATGAAGGGTGAGGCCCTGAGGCTGGATTTGGCCTAGGAAATGGGTCAGAAGCCACTAGCTCATTATGAAAGTACAGCAAAGGCTTCAGCACCACCCAGGGCTGATAGCATCTTGTCTCCGGGTAGATACCCCAGGAGGAAGGGCGGGGACCAAGGGAGGGTAGTGGGAGTGTCCCCAGCCCACGCTCACTCAGGCAGCAGAAAGGCACTTGGACAGGGCCTGGCCTATAGTAAGTGCTCAGTTTGTAGGAGCTACGATTATCAGGGTTATCAGTGATCATTAAAGGCAATTAGCTACTGTTGGATTGGCACTTCTTGCTGGCTACAGCTAGAATTTATGACCCATGGTTCCAAACCCGAGTTTGTGTCATACCCCAAAGTGGTGAAAATAAAGATAAAAAAGAAAGATAGTGTTTGCCGCCAAGCCATCGACCAGGCAGGATTCTGGCTGCTACATGGATGTGCAGTCCCACTTTGTCATCAGAATTTTCACTGCTGGGCTGGAGGACCCAGGGGTAAGGTCTGGACATCCATGAGCTTAAGCAGGCGACCGGTAGTTCCAGAGACTGAGTTTCCCACTCTAAGGCAAAGAGGGAAAGTTCACTCTGGACTACTTGAATGACTGAGTGAGCACTAGCAATGTCAAACTCAGCAGCAAATAAGACTCCTTGGAATAATGATCTCAGTACAAATCCCTATGACTTTGGGAAGCCCCTCTGGTAGGCCCAATGGAACACTGCTCCACTTTGGAGAGGCAGGACTCCTGAATGAGCTTAGGGACAGCTCCTGGTATTACTAAGTGCTCAGTAAACAATAACTGTTACCTTTATTTATTCAACTTTGTGTGTGTGTGTGTGTGTGTGTGTGTGTGTGTGTGTGTTACTGTTAGGTCGGGCTGGGGCAAAAAGCCAAGATGGCATATACTGGAAAGACCCTCCTTTCTTTTCTGGTCAGGCCAGATTCCCACGAGACCTCTGGACCTGAGACCCACCTCCAGATCTGAGCCCCTGACCTGGCTTAATTGGCCAAATTCCAACATGTCACCATCCCCCCTCCTCCCTATAAAAGGCTCTCCCCGCACCTCCCAGATGTGCTCTTTCTTATGGTCCTGGAGGGCCATGGATTCGCCCAAGAGAGAGTGCATTTTCTGGAATAAAAGCCTGCCTTAGTTTACTTTTAAGTTGGACTGATTTGGCCCTTTTTCTTAGCATCAGATACCTCTTAGTTACCATGCCATGCATGTGGAGGTCAGACAACATGTGTGAGTCAGTCCTTTCCCTCCACCATGTAGGACCAAGGGATCAAAGTCGAATCATGAAGTTTGGCAACAAAAACCTTCATTTGCCAAGCCCTCCTGCTGAGCCCAATCCTGACTTTTATTGAACCCCGAACCCTCTCCCTCTCCTCTGTAAGTATGGCTGGTGGCTTTGGTTTATTTATTCCTTTATTATGCTATAGGGATGGACCCTAGGGCCCCACCCATGCTAATCCAGCGGCTCTACTGCTGAGCTTTATCACAGCCCCCGGTCTAGTTTTTATTTTGAGACTATGTGAAATTGCTCAGGATGGCCTTGAACTCAGTCTGTAACTCAGGCAGGGACTGGATTAATCCTCCTCAGCCCCCTGAGTGGCTGTGATCACAGGCCTGTGACTCTGTTTAGGCAGGCCCCATTTCAAACAGTCTGAATCCACCCAGGGCTCTCCTTGGCCACGACAGCAGCCCTGGGCTCCTGCACCTTGCTTTTGCTGTCTCCATCATCTACTTCCTCCTCCCCTCAGCAGTCACAGTGACTCACTCAAGGGGTTAAATCAGAATATGGCACTTAAAACAAAATCCAAGGGTGTGGTGACACACCTATAGTCCCAGCACTCCAGAGGCAGAGGTAAGTCCATCTCTATGAGTTCAAGGCCAGCCTAGCCTACATAGCAAGTTCCACAACTGCTGGGGCTATAAGGAGACTCTGTCTAAAAAAGACCAAAATAATAGTAACAGTAATAAATAATAATGACAAAACACAACCAACCAACCAAAATGAACAAAAACAACCCACAAAATCCAACTCTCTATCTATGACTTACTTCCAAAGTCTGACATCTCACCAGACTTCAAGCAGCACCAGCTAGCTTACTGTTCTTAAACTTGTTGCCACCACAGGGCCTTTGCACTTGCTGTTTTCTCTGCCTAAATCCAGCTAAAGCTGTAGCCTCAATGTTCAGGCCTCAGAGTCACTTCTTCAAAGAAGGCTTCTACAACCACGTTTTCCAGTGAGTGCATTGCTTTCTCTGCAGCTGGATGCCTCCAGTAAGACACGTTTCATTTACTTACATATTCTCAGTTTTCTCCCCATACTCAATCTTAGAAAATATCTGCACACCATAAATGTTTCATGGAATGACTAAGAGTAGTGTTATTACCATATTAAAATGTCTCATCAAGCCAAGGAAAAGGTGAGTTTCAAAATGGTATCATAACAAACAAAACAAAACCCCCCCAAAGTTTAAAAATTAAAAATAGGACTGGAGAGATGTGGCCACGATTAAGAGAGGTTCTTGTAGGGAACCCAAGTTCCATTCCTAGCACCTACATTGGGCAGCTTATAGCTGCCTATAATTTTTGTACTAGGGAATCTGATGCCCTCTTATGGCCTCCTTGAACACTCCATTCACATACACACCCCACTTATTATAAACAGGGACTTGTGTGCTCAAAGCTTAGATTAGTGGGATTTGGCCAGACCACCTGAAGCACAGGTAGGGGAGTGGTGCTTCAGCCAGGTGGATTGTTGGATAATTGAATCATTGTCTTGTGTGGCTGGGGGGGCAGAGGTGCCATGCTAGCCTGTCAGAGTTTATCATCACCTGAATAGTCCTTTATACATGTGTGGCCGACATCCACATGCTGTTTGCTGTTCTTCTCTCCTTAGTAGCTTCAAGACTGTCCCCTGCCTGCAGTCCAATAGTCTCTAGGCTTAGCTCCAGCATGGAGAGGGGAGGGGACTGCAAGGGATTCTACCCTATAGAATAGAAAGACAAGGACAGACATACAGGCATACAGACATGGACTCAGAGAAAGCCTGAGGGAATAGACTCAACTTTGATGTTGGAACTCAAGGTTTTTATACTAACCCAGGCATGGGTAGGGACACGTACACACAATTGGGGGCCGGGGCAGGTAATTGGGGCAAGGGAACCTCAGGCTAAAATCCAGATCAAAGTTCTTTCCTAAGAGATCAAAGGACAGTCCAGACTTTCACAGGTCTTTGAGAAACAGCAGGGGTCAAGGCTGTCAGGTAACTGCTTTTTTTTTTGTCCTAAGTTCTTTGGAAGTAAGCTACAGTGTCTTCCTGTAGCTCCAGCTGTCCTGGAACTCAATATGTAGACCAGGCTGGCCTTGAACTCTGCCTCCCAAGTGCTAGGATTAAAGGGGTATGCCACCACACCCGGCCCAGGTAACTGCTTTTAAGTGCTTCTGCTAAAATAATACCTACACCCCCCTATTTTTACTTATTTAAAAAGGCTCAGTTGTCACAAACTGTTAACATTTATTTGTTGGGGAATACTTTGGAACAGTGCGACCCAATTAGGCTCACCCTGGGGACAACAGATCCTAAGTGTGCATACAGTGGGCATCTTGGCTCCTACCAGGGACAACCAAGCTACTGTTTGTGTAAACAGTAAGCTGGAGGTGTGACATCTTTGCTCAGTGCATCAAAGGAAGATGCCAACAGGGTCTGGAATTTGCAAAAATAGGCGAAGCAGGAAAGACTGCCTACCCCGTCCTCAAGAAGAGGCCCCAGGGCAGAGTTTTGCAGCTTCCTACCTCGAGCCAAGCAAACTCTCATCCCTATACTAGCCGATATAAAAGGTGGACCTGCCTGTTGACACTGTAGGACTAGAGTGCTCAGAGCTTAGATAGGGGGATTTTTCTGGACCCCCTGAAGCACAGAGTACAGGGGTGTGGGCTAAGTGAGGCATTCATCCCCCACCCCAACTGGAATTATACAGGGAGTGTCCAAGTGGGACCACAATAGTAATTCTGGGCCACAAGGCAAGGCAGTCAATGAAACAGCGAACCTGAGACAACGCCAGTCCCACATCACTAAGCCCTACAAGCAACCTGGAGGAACTGAGTGAGCACAGTGCTCAGCAGGGTACCAACTAGGTTGTTACCTACCCAGTTTTGAGAGAACCTTCAGAACAGAAAGAGAAGAGTGAGTTAGACGTCCAATACATAACCAAAATTGAAAGCCTAAAATCTAGACAAGTCAACACTCCATAAACAAGGAGAAAACCATGAAGGCATCTGAAGGAAGCAAGCAAAGCAAGCCTTCAGCACAGTGAAGAAACATTTGAGATTCACATCAGAACACAAACAAAAAGAAAACCACATGCCAAAAACACACAAAAAAAACCCCATGGGAAAATCGCAAAATAATTCCACACCAAACTCTTCCAACCCTATAGAAGATTCCTACAATAAGATCTCCCTAGAGGTAACTCAGGACACAGATCTTAGAAGAACAATTGCAGACATATTCAAATAAATAAAAGAATATGAAGAACAAGTCAGAGACCTAAGGAGAGAATGAAAAACTCAAGAAGGATCTAGAGGGAGAGAATGACATACTTTGGAAAGAAGTAAAGGGAGAGAATGACAAACTCCAGAAAAAACTAGAGGGAGAGAATGACAAACTCCAGAAGGAAGTGGAAACACTGAAAAGATCCCATGCTGAAATAAAAAAGGAAACCAAGCCAGGCATGGTGCTGCATGCCTTTATTATTTTTTTTACATAAATTTATTTTTATTTTTTAACAAATCTAGACCTGTGTCCCCCCCCATTCACCCACCCCACCAGAGCTCATGCATTCTGCCAAACATGCTTTTCATCTCTTTCTCAGTCTTTCTCAATATTCTCCATGAAGAAGTTGACTGTTTTGAGCAGAAGTTCATTGTTTCAGTCAGTTCTTCGATGCAGTCCTTTCTGTTGTTGTTGTTTCCAATATGCATCACTCCCAACTACTTTGGACAAAAGCTCAGGGGGCCATACAAAAGAAATACTTACAACTAGGTAATTGGCACTAGCATCCACAGATGAGGGATACCATTTGTCGTTTGTTTTTCTGGGACTGTGTTACTTCACTCAGCATGATGTCCTCTAGCTCCAGCAATTTTCCTGCAAAGCTCATGATGTCATCTTTCTTTACTGCTGCATAGAACTCCATTGTGTAGGTGTACCACATTTTCTCTATCCACTCATCAGCTGAGGGGCATTTGGGTTGGTTCCAGCTCCTTGATTGTGAAGAGANGCTGCAATAACCATGGCCGTTGCATGGTTATCTCTGCGGTGGGGTGAGTCTTGAGGTACATGCCCAGGAGTGTATGGCTGGGGTGGGTGGTAAATTCATTCCAAGTCTTCCAAGGGTTCTACAACTGCTTTCATAGTGGCTGTACCAGTTTACATTCACCAGCAGTGTATGAGTGTTCCCCTTTCCCCACATCTCTTTCCAGCACTTTGGTATCATTGTTTTCTTGATCCTAGCCAGTCTTATTGGAGGGAAGATGATATCTTAAAGTGGTTTTGATTTGCATTTCCTTAATGAATTAGTGATGTTGAAGACTTCTTAATGTGTTTCTCAGCCATCTCTAATTCTCATTTGTGAAGTCCTGTTCAGTTCTTTGCTCCATCTATTGAGTGGGTCATTTGTTTTCTTTATCTTTGTTTTTTTGAGTAGTTTATATATTGTGGAAATCAATGCTTTGTCAGTGTTTCTGTGGTGAAGTTTTCTCCCACTCTGTGGGATTCTCTTCACTTCTTGATTTCTTGATGTACAGAAGCTTTTTGAGTTTAATGAGGTCCCATTTGTCAACGATCGACCTTAATTCTTGCACAGCTGCTGTCTATTTAGGAAGTCTCTTTCCTATGCCTATGTCTTGTAGTCTGTTGCCAACTTTTCTTCTATCGCCTTCAGAGTTTGGGGTTTCACACTGAGGTTCTTTGATCCATCTGGAGTGACCTTTTGTAGCAGGGCGAGAGAGGGTTTAATTTCAATTCTTCTATAAGTGGTATCCAAGTTTTGCCAACACCACGTGCTAAGATGCTGTCTTTTCTCCATTGTGTCTTCCTTGTCCCCTTGTCAAATATATAGATGGCTGAAACTTGGTAGTGCTCAGATTTGGATCGTCGGTTTGTGCCATGGTCAACAGTTGTTTCTTTTGCCAGTACCACGTGTGTTTTTATGGCTGTACCCTGTAGTACAGTTTGAAGTCTGGTATAGAGGACCCCACCCCCACCCCTGTGTAGCTCTTTCAGCTCAGGTTGTTTTGGCTATTCGGGATTTTGTTTTCTCAAATGAACTTAAGGACTTTTGTTTCACCAAGCTATGTGACATGGAAACACTCTTGGGTATTTTGATAGTGAGAATTGAACGGTTAATCTATAGCAAGAAGGTTTAGGTCAAAAATGGACATGATTACAATTAGTTAAAGTACATATCCAATAAACAAATAAGTAGATGGGGTTATTTTTCCAATCTTCTATGACTATTCTTCAATCGTTTTCTTCTCCTAAGGTTTTATAATATCCGTTCTGTTGTCAAATCCTGGTGTACTGTGTCTAAGTTGTTGTCCTAGGTATCTTATTGTTTTTGAATGCTACTAGAGTGCAGTGGAAAAGGCTTTCGTGAATGCAAAGCCGCGACAGGCTGCGGTGGGAAAAAAGCCTATGATATGGGCGGGGATAGTGAAGGTGGGGATGCCGTCCCATCATTTGAGGGAAGCTGTTATACGTGTCCTAATGGAGTTGGCTGGTGAGTTTTAGCATCCCCATTAAAACCCTACGAAGATAATCAGCAGCAAAACAGTCGATAGCATAACACTCAAACATAGTGACTATACCTCTTTTCCAGTTGTAACTAATTTAATTTCCCTTTCTTGCTTATTGCACTATCAAGTGTTAACACTATATGAGGAAGTGTCAGGGCGGCAGCCTTGCCAATCCTACCTTTGTTTATTTAATATTTTTTTGGATGCTGGATTGCATTTCATACATGTTTTTCCAATTCAGTTCAGGCTTATCTCCCTTTCCCTCACCCCCCACCCCCACCCCATCCAGATTCCATGCATTCGCCAATAACTAGACTCCCTGCATCTTTTCTCAGTTTTTTTTTTTATTTTACTTTATTTTTATTTTTTTTTGAGTATACAAGCATCCTTCATATGCAAAACCAATCTGCTAGCTGTTGCCCAAAAAACACCACACTCCCCACCACAAGTCAGGGGGGACAGGTTGTTGTTCAATCAAGTTGATAAAATGTAGTGTCCAGTTATAATGGTTGTGAGTTTCACCATCACCCCAATCGCAGCCCTACATTGCTGACGCACGCCCCGCGTCCGCAGGTTTTCCCTAGGCTTAGAAAAGGGCACAGGTGGGACAAGAGAAAAAGTCTACATCTCTCTGGAGAATGTTTTGGACTCTAGTCAATTCGGCGGTTTCCTTTCATGATGCGGACAGTTTGTCCAGGAATACCTTTCGTCCTACTAATGAAGAACAGCAATTAGATATAATGGTATTTAAGCATCACAAAATTATGGTAGGTTACTTTAGCATAGACACATGTTTGAATATGTTAATCCATGAATAAATTCCCCTGTTAAATTGACAGGGTCTTACGTGTGGTCTTAAACACTCCTAACTGCTAGAGGATGTAAGCTTGTGGCTCACCAGGTTATTTCCAAGGGGA
Organism: Rhizomys pruinosus; assembly: GCA_009823505.1. Classification (NCBI taxonomy): domain Eukaryota; kingdom Metazoa; phylum Chordata; class Mammalia; order Rodentia; family Spalacidae; genus Rhizomys; species Rhizomys pruinosus. The sequence continues at coordinate 1,773,174 of VZQC01010255.1, forward strand.
GAGCCAATGGCCATTAGATTTGGGATATACATCAATGGCTGCCCTCGGCGCACAGTATTTCCAGGCAGGATTGGTGTAGCTGGTGCTGACGTGGGAGTCTTGCTTGACTCAGAGGACCCATATTTGCTTTAATTGGTTTAGGGCCTTTGGTAACACTCTCTAGAAATTCAGAGGCCATACTGTACATTGCAGTGTGGTCTCAATAACTATCCCTCCCATGTGAACGTCTCGGGGATCTTTCGGCAGCAGTGTCCTTATTGCCTCTCATCGGTAGGTATGCCCAGTTTAATGCTGAGGTACCCTTATACCTTTTTGGGGCCTTGGGATCCACTGGCCAACATCCACCTGGTAGAACAATCCATTCTGATGTCAGAGCTCCTATTATATATTTTTGCCGAGTGCATAGCCCTAGGACTTTATGACTTAATCTTGGTTCTGAAAAGAAAATCACCTTCACAATTAAACCACCTATAGTACAATAAAGAAATAAGCAGTTTTACCACGTTTTATAAGAGATTAACCTCTCCAATAGGTGTCTCCAATTTACAGTTTGGAGGAACGACTCTCATCTAATCATGCTTTCCACTTGTTTATGAGGGGGGGGAGGCAGAAAGTCTCATCATATCAGAAACCATTTGTGGCATCCAGAAGTAAGTTTCATAGACTCGCTATAAACTTAGTTGTTCACAATGATTAAGATCCACAAGGGGCTTTATGCACAGGGGGGTTCATTGAGAGAGGGAGGATAGGGCGGAGCCAGAAGGGGGGTGGCGGGCGGGGGGGGGGGGGGGGGGGGGGGGGGTGGGGTGTTTATGCACGAGCCTTTCACAAAGAGAGCCAATCACCTTAAGGTGTTCTGTCATTTCCCGGTTTAGGATGATATTGGCTGTGTTGTTTTCGTGTATATGGCTTTGATTACATTGAGGATGATCCCTCCATCCAATTCCTTCTAGAACTTTAAGCATGAAGGATGCGGATTTTGTCAAAGCTTTTTGCAGCATCATTGGATGATGGTTGGTTTTTGTTTGATTCGTATTATGTGTTTGAATGATTATTGATTTCATATGTGAAACCACCCTGCTCTCTGGCATGGAATCCAAATCTGGTCATGATGGTGATCTTCTGATTGAGTCTGTAGATGTGCCACCATCCTGTTTAGAATTTGGCACCTTAGTGTTAATTAGGGAGATGGGTTATAATTCTCCTTTTTAGTTGGATCTTTGCCTGGTTTTGGTAATAAAGTGATGCTGGCTATAGAAGGAATTTGGGAGCATTCCCTCTGATTATTCCTTCTAAACAGTTCAAATAATGGTTTTAGTCTTTGAAATTTTTTATAGAATTCTGCCTTACAATCTGAGGCCTGGCTTTTTTTAGTTGGGAGATTTTTTACTACATCCTCTATTTCTTCATATGTTATGGGTCTGTTTAAGCTGCCGATCTCTTCTTGGTCGAGCTTTGGTGATTCCCAGGATTTCAGATCCATCCATTTCTCTAGATTTTCAAACTTGGTAAAGTATAGGTTCTTGAAATATTCCCGTATGATTTCTGGATCTTTCCTTGTCTGTTTTGTGATATTTCCCTTTCTATCACAGATTGTATTGAATTGGAGTGTCCTCTTTATTTTGGTTAACTGGGCTAGAGGTCTGTCTATCGTGTTTATTCTTTCAAAGAACCAATTTCAGATCATTGATTTTTTGTAGTTGTTTCTTTGTTTCTATCATCTATTCTGCTCTGATTTTTGTTATTTTTCTTTTTTTTTTTTTTTTTTTTTTTTTTCTGTTGTTTTCTGTATTTTTAGCTGTTAGTGTTAGGTCATTCACTTGTCCTCTGTGCTGGATAGCTTAGTGTCAACTTGACACACCTGGGTGAAGAGCCTCATTGAGGAATTACCTCATTGATTGGCCTTGCATGTCTTGGGCATCATCTTGATTCACTAATGATGTGAGGCCCACCCACTGTGGATCAGCCCACCCTGGGCAGGTTGTTGTGTACCATATAAGAAGGCAGGCCCGCATGAGCAGGGGAGCAAGCAAACAGCCTTCTCCGTGGCCTTGCCTCAGCTCCTCCCTCCAGTCCTGCCCAGATTCCTGCCTTGGGCTCCCTAAGTGATGAACTTGACCCAGGAGATGTAAGCTGAATAAACCCTTTCCTCCCCAAGCTGGTATTGGCACGAGTTTGTCATAGCAATGAAGACAAACTAGGACATCCTCTTGCTGTTTTCTAATGAGGCACCCACGCTATAGACTTTCCTCTTAGGACCTGCTTTTAAGGTATCCCATAGGTTTGTTGTGTTGTATTGTCATTGACATTCAGCTCAGGAATGCTATTTTCATTTTCTTTATCTCTTCCTTGACCCATTCATTACAAGAGTGTTTTTATAGTCTCCATGTTTCTTGTAGGCATAGGGCTTATCCTAGTGTTTGGATGTGGCTTATATTGCCTGTGGTCTGATAGAATATCATGAAAAATATTGTCAATTTTGATATTGTGGAGGCTTCTTCTGTGCTCCAGATAGTGTCGATTTGGAGAATGTTCCATGGTGCTAGTAGAAAGTGGTATTCTCTGGTATTAGAGGTGAATATTCAGTACGGAAGTCTATGAGGTCCCTTATTTTATCACATTCAGTTACAGATGTCTCTCTGATATCTTTGTCCTGTTTGACCTATCCAAAGGACCAGGGATTGAAGTCCCTACTAGAGTGTACACAGAGTGTGTGAACTTGTAGTCCTGAGATTGTCTGTTATAAAGTTTGTTGCACCAGATTTGGTGGCATATATATTCACGATTGTGAAATATTCTTTTGGTGATTTTTCCTTTGATACAATGTAATGGCCTTCTTTGTCTCTTCTGATTTCTTTTACTTTTGAAGTCTATTTTGTCATATTAAAATAGCAACAACTGCTTTCTTTTTGTACCATTTGCTTGGAATATTTTTTCCATCCTTTCACTTTAAAGGTGGTGTCTTCCTTGAAGGTAAGATGTGTTCTTTGTAGACAGCATATGGAGGTTTCTGTTTCAATCCAATCTCCCAGTCTATGTCTTTTGATTGGAGAATTTAGTCCATTAATATTTAAGTTATGACTGATAGGTTTGTTTGCTTCCTTTGCCTTTTATCCATTGGTTTGTGGTTTTTGTTCTACTTCTGCAGTTATGCTTTTATTAATTTCTCTTTCATAGTGCCTGGAGGAGTTGCTCCTTTCTTCTGTTCTTTGAATTGCTTCAAGTATTCTCTGAAGGGTTGGGTTTCCAGACATGTTTCTTTCAAGTTGTTATGTCATGAAGGTTTTTCTCTTTCAATATAATCGACATTTGCTGGTATAGAACCTGCGTTGGCATCTATTGTCCTTTAACAACTGGGAATGCTTTGCTCCAGTTCTTCTTGCCGTTCATAGTTGCATTGAGAAGTCAGTTGTTTTTCTGATAGGTTTCCCCTATAAGGTCAATTGTTGTTTTCATCTTTCTTGGCTTAAGGATTTTTTCTTTATTTTGGGTGTCTAGCATTTTGAACTATGAGGTGTGAGGAGAATTCTTTTCTGATGTCTGTTTGGAGTTTGGGGAAGTTTTCATCTGATTATTCTGTGAAGATCCTGATCAATACCATTCTCTTGGGATTCTTCTCCTCCTCTATCCCTATGATTGCGGAGGTTCAATCTTTCATAGTGTCCCACAGTTTTTCCACTTTTAATGTATTTTTAAAATTTTCATAAATCTTTTCCTTTAGTTTAGTTGTTCTGTGTAGTTCTTCCAGTCTGATCTTATTTTTCTTTGTTCTGTTCCTCCATTCTGCTTCTGAGGCTGTCTTCTATCCCTTTCATAGTGTCCCACAGTTTTTCCACTTTTATGTATTTTAAAATTTTTCATATCTTTCCTTGAGGTTTAGTTGTTCTGTGTTAGTCTTCCAGTCTCTGATATTCTTTGTTCTTCTTCCTCCATTCTGCTTCTGAGGCTTTTTCCACTCTTTCCTCTTGATTGGAGAGTGTTGTTTTCCTTTTCATTTCCTCTTCTGATTCTTTAGTATTTTCTTACTACTTTTTGGAGCTTTCGTCATCTTCTGTAGCTCTTTGCTTCACTGGGTTGGTTTCACTTTCTTTTTCAGCATGGGAACTTTATCAGTGTTGTTCACTTCCTTCTGTAGTTTGATTCTCGCTCACTCGCTCTAGATCTTCTCTGAGTTCTCATATTCTTTTCTTATTTCGTTGATTTGCTCTTTATAATGTTTAGTTCTTTTAAACTTGTTCCCAATTGTGTTTCTGATATCTGTGTCTCGGCGGCCATCCCCATGGGGATCCCACTTAGGAACTTCCACAGGGTTGGTGAGCTTGATGCGGGTCATACCTGCCCCTTTCTGTGTTGTCTCTTCTTCTTGTGTTCCTGGGCATATGGGCTTCCCTTGCCTGTATTCCAACATAGGTCCTGACTTCCTCTTCACTCTGTTGTAGGCTTGCTTTTCTTGCCTCTTTCAGATGCCTGCATAATCTCAGTGGGGGGGCAACACACTGACTATGGGCGGACTCTTTAGCCAGTGCCCAGGCACCTGCACTTGCCTGAGCTGGTTTCGGGAGATCTCCAGATATTGAGACTCCCACAACCCTACCTTTAATACAGCTGGGAGGATAACTTGCCGCCACAGCCACAAAAGCCACCCAAGCCAAAAGACTAACTGGATTAAGGATTAACTAGATGGAATTCAAACAACAATAAGCCTTGCTGAAGCACTCAGCTGCGGTCCACCTACCTGCCCTTGCCTGAGCTGGTCTGGGAGATCCTTGGTGCACGCCTTTCCTCCTAGCACTTGGAGGGCAGAAGCAGGTGGATCTTGGTGAGTTTCCAAGGGCCAACCTGGTCTACAGAGAGTGCAAATGTCCAGGCTTAAGTGGGGCTTACAGGGAGGGCGACTTGTCCCGAAACGACCAAAAAAAAAAAAAAAAAAAAAAAAAAAAAAAAAAAGGAAACCAATCAGTGAAGGAAGGAGCCTACAGGAAGAGATTGAGAAGCTCCAAAAAGAAGTAGAAATACTAAAGAAATCAGAAGAGGAAATGAAGAAGGAAACCAAACACTCATCAAATCAAGAGGAAAGGATGGGGAAAAGTCTCAGGTACAATGAAGGAAGAAGAAAAAAGAATATCAGACCTGTAAGATAACACAGAACAACTAAAAAACTCAAGTAAAGATTATGAAAAATTTAGAAATTCACAATAGTGGAAAAACCAGGAAATGTAGGACATTATGAAAAGATCAAACCTCCACATCATAGGGATAGATGATGGAGAAGAATTCCAAGAGAATGGTCTTGATCAGATCTTCAACAGAATATTAGATGAAAATTTCCCCAAACTAAAAAAGACAAATCCATACAAATACAAGAAGCACATAGAACTCCAAATAGACAAGACCAGAAAAGAAACTCCCTGTTCTAGTTTGTCTTCCAGTGTTGTGACAAAACACTCTGACCAACACCACCATGGGGAGGAAAGGGTTTATTCAGCTCACATCTCCTGGGCCACAGTTCATCACTCAGGGAGCCCAAGGCAGGAACTCAGGGCAGGAACCTGGAGGCAGGAGCTGAAGCACAGGCCATGGAGGAATGCTCCTTACTGGCTTGCTCCCCTGGCCCGTGCCCAGTCTGCCCTCTTATACGGCGTGCAACAACCTGGCCAGGCTGGCACCACCCATGGTGGGCTGGGCCCTCCCACATTGCCCAACAATCAAGACAATACTCCACAGATGTGCTCACAGGCCAGTCCAATGGTGTCAATTCCCCAATTGAGGCTCCCTCAACCCAAGTGTGTCAAATTGACACTAAAGCTATCCAGCACACTCCCCACACCATATCATAGTTAAAAAGCTAGATGCACAAAACAAAGACAAAATTCTGAAAACCACAAGAGAAAAACAAGTTACATATAAGGGGAAAACCCATAAGAATTACAACTGACTTTTCAGTGCAAACTATGAAAGCAAGAAGAACGTGGAGCAAAGAATTCCCAGTGCTAAACGAATATAAATGCCAACCCAGGTTTCTATACCCAGCAAAAATGTTGATTATAGTTGAAGGAGAGAGAAAAATCTTCCATGACATAAACAAAATAATAGAATACATGTCTGGAAAACCAACCCTTCAGAGAATACTTGAAGCAGTTGAAAGGACAGAGGAGAGGAGCAACTTCCCAGGCACCTAGAAAGAGAAATTAATAAAAGCATAGCTGCAAAGTAGAAACCTAGACCAAAAATGCAAATGGACAATAAGGTAAAAGGAAGCAACACACATCTTTCAATTATAACCTTAAATATTAATGGACTAAACTCCCCAATCAAAAGACATAGACTGGGAGAATGGATTAGGAAACAGAACCCATCTATATGCTATCTACAAGAAACTCATCTCACTCTCGAGGATAGGCACCAACTTAAGGTGAAAGAATGGAAAAAAATATTCCAAGCAAATGGTACCAAAAAGAAAGCAGGTGTTGCTATTTTAATATCAGAAAAAATAGATTTCAAAGTAAAAATAATCAGAAGTGACAAAGAGGGCCATTACATCTTTATCAAAGGAACAACTGACCATGAAGATTTCACAATCTGAGTATGCACTAAACTTTGGTGCACCAGACTTTATAAAGACAATTCTCCAGGACCTCAAGGCCCAGATTAACCCCAGCACACTCATAGTAGGGGACTTCAATACCCCACTGGGTGCTTTGGACAGGTCAACCAGACAAAGAATAAACAGATATCTGAACTACATGATATGATACACCAAATGGACCCCAAGACATCTACCAAATATTCTACCCAAATACCAGAAAATACACTTTCTACTCAGCACCCCATGGAACATTATCCAAAATCAACCACATTCTGGGACACAGAAAAAAAAAACCTCAATAAATACAAAAAGTTTGAAATAATTTCATGCATTCTATCAGACCACAGTGCAATAAAGCTCAATATCAACACCAGGATAAGCCCTACTATCTACAAGAATACATGGAGACTAAACAACACACTCTTGAATAATGAATGGGTCAAGGAAGAAATAAAGAAATAAAAGCATTCCTGGAACTAAACAACAATGACAATACAGCACAACAAAACCTACGGGATATTTTAAAAGCAGTCCTAAGAGGGAAATTTATAGCCCTGGGTGCCTACACTAAAAAAAACAGAAAGGGGAAAAAAAAAAAAAAAAAAAAACAGAAAGAGCCAAAGTGAATGATCTAACACACTGCAGCTAACAACCCTGAGAGACCACCACAAATGAACCCTAAACAGAACCAGGACAGGACGCGAAAGGAACAATACCAACAACAGAGCCTCACTCCCTGACAGAACACAATACCAAAAAACAATCAAGACTCCACAAAAATTGGTTTTGAAAGACTTTAAACAAATCGAGTTCTTCTATCACCCGTTCCACACCAGAAGCCCAGCCCACCATTCCCCCTCAATCAGCAATTCAATGCTGAAAGGGGAGAATCTCACAGACCAGCAGATAGACCAGACATCATACACAGGTATACTTTCAACCTTAACCTATACTCTACTCAAGTTTGTACCAGCCTAAGCCAAATGGATGCATATCTGCAATCCTTGGGCCATCACCAAAGCTACACCACAGCCAGAGATTGACAGCTCTTAAATGAACCTATATGATTCAAAAATAGAAATTGGAAAATGTAATAAGAAACCTCGCAACTTAAAAAAAGCCAGATGGTTTCACAGCGGGAATTGATAAAACATTTCAAAAAGACCTGTGAGCAAGGCACCAGTAAACGCATTCTTCCATGGGCCTGTTTGCTTCACGCTCCTTGCCTCCAGGGTTCCTGCCCTGAGTTCTGCCTTGGGCTCCTAAGGATGAAGCTGTGACCGGGAGATCGTAAGCTGAATAACCCTTTTCTCCCAAAGTTGGTGTTGGTCAGAGTGTTTGTGTCACAGGCAAGTGAAAAAACTAGAACAGGAAAATTGTACTGAGAGTAGGGTATTGCTGTGACAGCACCTGACCTTGGTGTTTTGGGGAAGGATTGTGGAGATGTTTGGAACTTTAGGCTGGGAAGATTATTGAATGCCTAAATATCGTTGCTGTGGAGTTGGAGCAGTTTTTCTGAGGAGTTTGTAGACATGGAGGCCTGATTGTGATTTTCTAGTTTCAAAGTGAAGCAGAGATCCTCAGATTGTTTAATCTGTGGGTTCTGCTCACTGGGCTGAAAAATCCAGCTGTAAGTAACAAGAGACCAGAACCTGAAGTGAAATCTTGCTTTACTGGGACAATTGATGCTGGTTAGCTGGGGCTGAAAATCAGCTGTANTTATTTAGTAGGAGAAAATATCAGGGCCAACAGAAATAGAGAACACAAGCGACCGGGGAGAATAAGCCAGCGGCAGTTGTGATAGGAAAGATGGAGCGCCTGGGCCGGTTGTGACGCCCGGCAGGATGTTAGGTCTAAGCAATGTGTGCCAAGGACATGGTCAGAGGGTTGTCCGGGGGCAGAAGAGTGGGGTGAGCTGTGCCCAAAAGGACAAAGACAAAAGGGAAGAGCGGACCCCTTTGTGAGGGGGGGCCGGCCGCCAGAAGGGCATTGTGTGATTGCGTCACCCAGCCGTTCCAGCCTTGGTAGGGCCACTGAATGCGGGACATAATAAAGGGTTATTTGTGTTTGATAGTAGGTTGTGTGGCCTGAATGAAAAAATTCTTGGGCCTTTTTAAATTAAGGAATGGTACGTAGTGTGTTTTTGGATTTTTAACAATCAGCACCACACCAGTGGTAGAAGGGGAGGTACTGTTGTAATAGAACTAAGAACAATTTTTAAGATGTTTGCCAGCCATATTTACTTCCTTACAGATTCTTTATTTTTTTATTTAAAAAAAAAAAAAAAGTTGAGAAAAAAAAAAAAAAAAAAAAAATAAAAGACCCCTCCCACCCATTTATTATCTCAAACGGGTAGGAAAGATAACCAAGAAACAGAAGGAAAATCTCCCAAATTCCTTTTCAATGAAGGGGGCCAAGCATCACACTCGAATTACAAAGAAGGCTAAATAACCAAAACAAGGCAAAGATTCAACCAAAAGAGAGAACTATAAGACCCGTACGGGTCGATATAATGTGAACACAGAAAGAATGCAGAAAATCCCCGGGAAAAAAAACCCAAAATAATATTTACAAACCAACAATACAGACCCACAAAAAAGAAAAATCAAAAAGAAACATCCATCATGACCCAAAGTTGTGATGTCATAACCAAGAAAGGATTACAGGGAATGGTTCAAACAGTATTAAAAGGAAGAAATCAATAAATATCATACAAAAGAGAGAGGGGAAACACGACCAGTGGAATGGAACCTGGGAAGGAGACGGACCCAAAGAACCCACAAGAACCGATCCACATCATCATTTGAATGAGAAAAATCCTTTAAACGCAGAAATCCAGCATAACGGCCTAAAATCACAAGGGAGCCTTAAAGTGGTTAGATGGAATTTTATTTGGAAACCCCGTAGAATCATAAAGTATAAATACAAACCTCCGAAAATAAGAATAACATATCAAGCCCAATGAAATGACAAGAAAACCACACAGCCAACTCAATCCCTTAATGGGGAGCACAAAGTCCAGAAGACATTCCCCCTAATAAGGTAGGAGGGGAGGAAACATTGCAAATAGAATTATGGCCGACAATGGAGAAAAAATGTACGCCAACTAAAAAGAAACTATCGGTTATCAAATATAAAGTGCCGTGTGAAAAAAAAATTTGCCTAGGGCCAAGAAAGCAGAGAAAAGGAAAGTTTATCCAATAAAAAGAAGGAAAACATTAAAAAAAAAAAAAAAAAAAAAAAAAAAAAATAATTTTTATTTATTATTGTCCTACAATTGAGCAATAAAAGAAGAGACTGATATATATGAAGACTATCAAGGGAAAAAACAGGACTATATGAATACTACTGAAGTACAATTTCCAACAACGCAAACCTTGAAAGCGGGTAGAAAATAAAAACACAAAGGCAGTCCCCTCCTATCCTTGATCGAATCAATCACACAATTATCGAATTTGGGGTGGGGGAAAAACTGTGAAGATTAACTTTCTAAAATTCTTCTTCCTTGGGGGATGGAAATAAGGTAAGGAGAGAGTACTAGTAAGATGAGAACAAAAATACCACAGCGGCAGAACACATGGTGTGTGGGTAGAGTGGGAGAACACTACAGGAATGGATATGCATGACCTCACCATGAACAGCCTTAAAATAGCCTGGAAGATGGAAGGATTGACAGCTTATCCAACACTGTGCACACAGATGCACAGAGAAGATCAAAAGCTCAATAATCATTAATATGCCTCTCAGCTTCATTGAAAACCAGTTGTTTTAAACATAAAAAAAACTCAAGAAGAGAGAAAGAAAAAAAAAAAATATATGTTTTTAAAGTGTACTTTTCTACTGCAACAAAAAAAAAAAAAAAAAAAAAAAAAGGAAAGGAAAATTAAGGAGTTTCTAATTGGAAAACAAGGAAGTTCCAAGCTATCCCTTTTTGCAAATGCTAAAACCTAAGGGATGTTAAAAATCCTCCACCAGAAACTTCTAGAAATATTGAGAGTGTTTCAGTAAAGTGGTGGGTACAAAATCAAACCTGAGAAAAATCAGTAGCCTTCTTATACACCAACAACAAGCAACAACTGAAAAAGGAATACAAGGAGACCTTCCCCCACTCACATAGCCTCAAAAACAATAAAATACCTAGGAACAAACCTAACCAAGACAACAAAGATTCTACAAAAAAACTTTAAACCCCTGAAGAGGAAATTGAAGACACAGGAGATGGAAAAGACCTCCCATGCTCATGGTTTGGAAAAATTATGATAGTAAAAAATGTCCATTCCTACCCCAAATTAATTATACAGATTCAACACACAGATCCCAATTAAAAATCCACAAAGAGTTTCTTCACAGGCTTGGAAAAGAAAATCCTTAATTTCATATGGAAAAAAAAAATAAAAAAAAAAAAAAAAAACCCTGAGTAAAAAGAGCAATACAGGCCGGGCGTGGTGGCGCACGCCTTTAATCCTAGCACTCGGGAGGCAGAGGCAGGCGGATCTTTGTGAGTTCAAGGCCAGCCTGGTCTACAGAGTGAGTTCCAGAACAGCTGAGGCTACAGAGTGACCCTGTCTCAAAAAGTCCCCCCCCCAAAAAAAAGCAATATAGGGAGGAATCTCTCTACCAGACTTCAAACTATACTACAGGCCTATAGTCATAAAAACACGCTGGTACTGGTGCAAAAAACAGACCTGTTGACCAATGGAACAAAACTGAAGATCCAAACTTGAGCACATACAATTTCAGCCAACACCTCATATTTTTACAAGGGGGCCAAGACGACACATAGAGGAAAAGACCAGCGTCTTCATCAAGTGTGTGGCAAAACTGGATCACAAACTTGAGAAGGATAAAGTTAAACCCCCTACCTCTTGCCCTGTACAAAAATTAAACTCCAAATGGATCAAAGACCTCAATGTGAAACCCAAACCTGAAATACTCTGAAGGTGATAAGAAGACAAGGTTGGCAGGAACCTACTAGACATAGGTGTAGGAAAAGACTTTGTAAATCTGACAGCAGCTGCGCAGGAAATAAGGTTGACAATTGAAAGTGGGAGCTCATTAAACTCAAAAGCTTCTGTACAGGAAAAGAAACAATCAAGGAAGTGAGGAAAAAAAACAAACCACAAAGTGAGAGGAAACCTTCCCTGCTGATATATCTGACAAAGCATTGATTTCCAGAATATATAAACTCAAAAAACAAAGAAGAAAGAAAACAAATGACTCACTTAAAAGATGGAGTAAAGTGTATGGCCCCCCGGCTTTTGTCCAAAGCAGTTGGGAGTGATGCATATTGGAAACAACAACAACAACAGAAAGGACTGCATCAAAGAACTGACTGAAACAGTGAACTTCTGCTCAAAACAGTCAACTTCCTCATGGAGAATATTGAGAAAGACTGAGAAAGAGATGAAAAGCATGTTTGGCAGAATACATGAGCTCTGGTGGGGTGGGGAGATGGGGGGGCACGGGTCTAGATTTGTTTAAAAAAATGCCCCCCCCAAAAAAAGATGGAGTAAAGAGCTGAACAGAGATTTCACAAGTGAGGAATCAGAGATGTCTGAGATGCACCTTAAAAAGTGTTCAGGGCTGGAGAGATGGCCTAGTGGTTAAGAGCGCCGACTGCTCTTACAGAGGACCCGGGCTCGATCCCCAGCACCCACATGGTGGCTGAGAACCGTCTGAAACTCCAATTCCAGGAGAACTCCAGTTCCAGGGGAATCTGACACCCTCTTCTGACCTCCGCGGCATTGCACGACACAAGTGCACAGACTTGCATGCAGACAGTACATTCATACACATACAGAAATAAATAAAATAAAATAAAGTGTTCAACATCGCTAACAATTAAGGAAATTAAAACCACTTTAAGATATCATCTCACGGGGCTGGAGAGATGGCCTAGCGGTTAAGAGCGCCGACCTCTCTTGCAGAGGACCCCGGTTCGATCCCCAGCACCCACATGGCAGCTGAGAACCGTCTGAAACTCCAATTCCAGGAGAACTCCAGTTCCAGGGGAATCCAAGACCTCTTCTGACCTCCGTGGCATTGCACGACACGGGTGCACAGACTTGCATGCAGACAGTACATTCATACACATACATAAATAAATAAAAAATTAATTTAAAAAATTAAAAAAAAGATATCTCACTTGGGTGCTGCCAGTGGCGGGCCTGGGTAATGAGCCTGTGGACCAAAGGGCAGCTCACTGGAGTCCTGTATCTTCTCAGAGCCTTCTGTCCAAGGGTGGTAGAACAGGCAGCTGGCCAACAGGTTGTCTGCCGGAAGTAGGGATCCTGGCACACCAGTTGGGCACAAGGGTGGATTTGCGTCCAGGATGCCAACTGCTCAAACCCTGTCTTGGAAGTACCCCCATGGGGCAGTAGAACTAGGCACCCTTGTAGTTGCAGGGGTCCTGGCTACCAACGGAGAGGGGCAGGTTGTGTCCAGGCCCCAGGTCTGCCTCCAGGTGGGGCAGGTTGCCATACATTACAGGCCCCAGAGGCCCCAGAGGCCTCTTCTTTGCCATCACTGTGACAGTGTGGAGCCCTCCTGAACCCCTCCTACTTGACTTGCTGACCTTCAAAGTGCCAGGTTTGTCGCTGCTGCCGCCCAAGGCCACAGCCACATCCTCCAGCACCACCCAGGCTGCAGGTGCAGGTCCTAGGGATGGGAGCCATTAGATGTTGACTGGACCCTGGTGACTGGGCCCCATTGCCCTCAGCTGCTGCATCCTGTTCAGTAGCCCCAGCTCCTGGCAAGGGCCAGCCCCTTGATGGGACATTCTTGTGTGGGATACCAACGGGGGGGGGGGGATGTGGCAAAGACCCCTCACTGACTTTTTCCTCATGCCAGACATTTCTGGAGAAGTATCCTTATTCTGGGGACTCCAAGCAAGCAATGTCAGAAGGTCCTTCCAGTCCTTGGACCCAGCTGGCCCAGCCCCTAGGACCACCTTGCCAGGATGCAGTGCCAGCCCAGTGTCCACTGCCCCCACCTCCACAAGTCTTGCCTTGTCCTCCAGCTTGTCACCCGGAGAAACCAGAAAGTTACAGCTCTCTGCTCCCACTGCCACCTCTGGGAGCTCACAAGCGGGCTGGGTACCAGGATGACGGGCTGAGCAGCCCCTACCTGAGCAACATGCAGTCCAGACCCCCTACCTGCCCCCAGGAGGGATGGGTGCTTATTCATACCCCTCTGCCCCCATGCCCGTACCTTCACCAGGCCTCAAGTTGGAACCTCCTCATGTTCCACAGTGCCCACTGGACTTTGTCCCCCAAACTCTGGGTTTTCCTTATGCCCGGGATAACCTCTCTCTCTCTATGGGGCACCCCCAAGGCTTAGGGGAACACCACCCTCCCAGAGCAGCGTGCAGGATATGCCACAGCCAAGCACCTTCCAGTGAACATGCCAGCCTTTGCCAGCCAGCCAGTCATGCTCTGAGCCTGTGAGGCCTGTGGAGAAGCCAGTCGAGGAAGCTCAAGAGAAAACATGGCTGCCCCGTTGCAGGAAAGAGCAGTGCCAACCCAGGCCTGATGAGCATCTTGGAGCACCCACTGTACTGGAGACAGTCCAGTTCCCGGACCTCACCAGCATTGCATTCCTGTGCCCAGGAGCACCAGTGTCTTCCACAGAAGGGTACAAGGCCTCCCAGCTCTCCACCAATGCCTGTGATTGACAGTGTTTTTAGTTTGGCCCCTTATTGTGACTATCTGGATGTACAGGCACTCAGGGGCAGAGCAGAATGGGACTCAGTCCCAGCTGCCGGTAAGAGCCAAGACAAAGATTGCATGGAGTCCATGCCTGTCCGGGATGGGACCTTAGAATCTGACTCCTGTCTTCCTAGGAGGTGACTCTGGACTTGAATGTGAAGAAGCCTTTGGCAGAGGCTTCCCCTAATAAGGTCCCTAGTCCTGAGGCTCACGCTAAGCCCATTGCAGTTGTTCATGGGCCAGATGTAAAGAACACAGTGTCAGGTCTGCCAGGCTTGAAAAAGATGGTTACAGAAATACCTGAAATGCCGGTCACTGCAGAGGCCACTCCAAGGACCAACTTCCACAACTCTGTGGCCTTCATGTTCCAAAATTCAAGATAGTCTGGCCTGCACCCTTACCTACACCTGTTGTTCCATCCCTGCTACCCCATCTCCCGCCCCTGCACCACTTTCCCCCAACCCCCAATCTGTGCCCATGGGACTGCAGATTCTCACCCAGCCTTTGCCAGGGGCATACTTCATCCTGGCCCTGCCCAGCCCACCAGCCATAGCTGTGGCCTCCCCAGCCCCAGCCCCAACTCCAGCGCCATCACCAGCACCTGCCCCTGCCCCTGCCCCTGCTCCAGCCTCAGGGTCTGCTCTAGCCTCTGCTCACATTTCAACAAAAAAGAAAAAAAGATATCTCACTCCTATAAGACTGGCTAGGATCAAGGAAACAAATGATACCAAATGCTGGAGAGGTTGTGGGGAAAGGGGAACACTTACCCACTGTTGGTGGGAATGTAAACTCATATAGCCACTATGGAAAGCAGTGTGGAGAACGCTTCAAAGACTCAAAATGAGCTTGCCACCTGACCCAGTCATACCACTCCTGGGTATATACTCACAAAACTCAACCAACTGCAAAGATACATGTACAGCCATGTTTTTTGCAGTTTTCTTCACAATAGCAAGGAGCTGGAACCAACCCAAGTGCTCCTCAACCAACAAGTGGATAGAGAAAATGTGGTACATTTACACAATGGAGTTCTATGCAGCATTAAAGAAAGATGACATCGGGCTGGAAAGATGGCCTAGTGGTTAAGAGCACCGACTGCTCTTGCAGAGGACCCCCCCTCTTGCAGAGGGGTTTGATCCCCAGCACCCACATGGCAGCTGAAAACTGTCTTTAACTCCAGTTCCAGGGGAGTCCAACGCCCTCTTCTGACCTCCGCAGCATTGCACGACATGGGCGGACAAACCTACATGCAGACAGTACAGTCATACACATATGAAAATAAATAAAATTAAAAAAAGAAAGATGACATCATGAACTTTGCAGGTAAATTGATAAAACTAGAAGATATTATGTTAAGTGAAGTAATGCAGTCCCAGAAAAACAAACGGTGAATGGTATCCCTCATCTATGGATGCTAGCACCAAGTACCTAGTTGTAGGGCAAACTGAGCAATGTTAATGTGTTCTGAAAACAACTGTGCTCCTGTATTGTGAATCTCTTAACAGGTTCTAGAATTAAGCTACCATTTATTTTCAGACTTAGGCAGGTATATGGGTGGAGGAGATATATGCATAAAATCAAAAGAATGAGGGAAAAAAGCTAGTTTGTCATGACATTGTATCTAACTACAGTATTTATTTTATGGGAGTGCTTCTTAGTATTTCTTATACAAGGCTGTATGAGCTATTGTCCAAGGCTTTTCTAAAATATTATACAGTAGTTAAAAGTATCAGGCTGGTGTAACTTAGCCTTTCTGCATGCTTAACGACCATACTTAATGGCCATACCAATTTGCCCAAGGGTCCCAAGGGATAACTTTGTTCCTTACCCTCAGAGGTCCCAGGGGATTATGCATGGGGGCATCTCTTGAAATGTCCTTGCCAGGCGTGGTGGCGCACACCTTTAATCCTAGCACTCGGGAGGCAGAGGCAGGCAGATCTTTGTGAATTCAAGACCAGCCTGGTCTACATAACGAGTTCCAGGACAGCTGGGGCTACAGGGAGACCCTGTCTTGAAAAGACAAAAAAAAAGTCCTGCAAATGTGAGTCACCAGTCTTCCTGTGCAGGGAGGTCTTGGAGATCCACTAATGACTTCAGCCGGTGTCCAGTCTATAAAGAGGAAAGTCTGTTCATGCTTCAAAAAGGGAAGTCTGGTCTAGCAAGACCTGACTTTGTCCTTGAGTGGTTGGAACTGGTAAATGAAAAGTCAAAAGGAGCCAAGGGCTCACCCCAAAAAAACCCCTGAGGATCAGATCCTCAACAGACCTTGAGAAAACAAAAATCTTGGTTAATCTGGGCTAAGAGTGTGGCCTTGGACATCCAAAGGAAAGTATAACCAGAAATAAACATTAGTAAGGCCTGAGAAATTGTACTTCAGGTATAAAACTTGAGATCTTAGTAAAAAGACTATATATAAAAAAAAAAAAAAAAATTAAAAAGAGTGTTTTGCCTGTCTTCAATTCTTACTGGCGAGTGCAGCTACCCTGTGGCTGCCACTGTTTTTGCCCTCCTTCAAAGACATGAGCTTTTCAACCTTCCAATATGGACTGAAGACTCATGTCTCTCCAAGAATTCTCCAAACCTTCAGTGCCAGATGGGGACTACTGAGACATCCAGCTTGTGGACTGAGCAATTACTGGGGTTTCAGCTTCTTTAGAGTATAGACTGTGATTTTTGGACTACCCAGGCTGTATCATGGAAACCAGTACAGGAAGATCAAGACAGGACGTGGTGCTTACTGGACCTCATTTGGTGACCACGGGAAGGGAAGTCCCCAGTGTGGAGCACAAGGGCAGGACTGATGGTTGTTTGGGTTTGCCAAGGAGGAGCCTTCAAACAATTCCTTAAGGAAAACATGACATCTTTCAGCCTAATAAAAAAAAAATCATAAGCCAAAGATGCTAAGACCTATGATGTCATAATCAATATATGCATTTTGGAGTGATGCAAATTGGAAGGAACAACAACAACAACAACAACAAAAAAGAGTGGGTCAAAGAACTGACTGAAACGGTGAACTTCTGCCCGAAACAGTAAACTTCTGCATCGAAAAATTTAAGAGACTGAGAAAAAGATGAAAAACATGTTTGGCAGAATGCATGAGCTGTGGTTGGGGGGGGGAAGGAACAGGGAATGGGTATAGATTTGATTGGGAAATTTTGTATGAAATGCACAAAGCTTCAATAAAATTGGCTTTGGAAAAAAAAAACTAATTCTAAAAACTTTAAAATATTGCCAGGTACCCTGATACACCTTTAATCACAACACTTGAGAGGCAGAGGCAGGAAGATCTCTGTGAGTTCAAGGCCAGCCTGGTCTACATAGTAAGTTCTAGGCCAGCTGGTGCTACAGTGAGACCCTGTCTCAAAAAGACCAAATGTGTGCATGTGGTCTTTTTGATGTATATACATATGATGTTATAATTGAAATCCATTACTTTGTACAAATAACATACGCTAAAAATTTTTATACTTTTGTATATGCAATTTTACCTTAGCAATCAATAATCATGCCATAATTCTTCTTTTCTAATTTTTTTTCCAAAAGAATATGCATGACACTAGGAGTTCAGCCCAGTGGCAGAGTGCCAGCTCATTCCTCATTTGAGGTACTTGGTTCCTTCTCCAGGATTCCTTTCTCAAATAAAAACATAATGTACACACAATGACATATCAGATACACACACACACACACACACACACACACACACACACACATGCATACCCAAAAGTCTACAGAGGGAAACATCAAAATGTTTAGTTCTTTTATATAATCAAAGTGCACTTATTTTATTTTATTTTTAATATTTTATGTTAGAAAATATCTCAGAGATAGGTGAGAGACCTGCCATGCTAGAAAAACCTCCTTTTACATTCTCATGATTATGCTGGCTCTCATTCTGAGGCCGTCTGTACTAAAACCTTTTCAATTCCTCAGAATAGAGTACAGGTCCTCTCTTCCTGTGGAGACTCTAGACAGGGACCCTCCAATTGCTAATGCACCCATTAGGCCCCCTGTTGGTACTGTGAAGTCCATGCACTGGTACACTCATAAGTCTTACCCATCTTGTCTTTTTCAGTTGCAGAGAAACTGTCCACTAACTACTGGCCACTATTGATCTGGACCCAAAACACCAGGCAACCAAGCAGCCAAGATGGGAGACCATATTCTAGCTCTCCAGCCCAACACCTGTTCCCCAAGACTTTGTCCGCCCCCCCCCAGCTTCGAAGCAGATACAGAAGAGAGAATAATGCCCCATTCCCTTAACATAATCAAAAAGCTGGAATGTTAGGTCTGGGTTTCCCAGAATTCCAAGGGACACACAGATGTCCACTTCCTCCAGAGGCTGTCAATCTTATGACTGCCTCCTCTTTACCTGAGATCCTGCCCCGTGGCTATAAAGGGGTGTGCCTCAGTCGTCACCTTGCTGGCTACCCCACCATGTGCCAACAGGTAGTCAGTCCTGGCAATTTCTGAAGTAAATATGTTGCCAGAGTGACTAAGCCTCATGTGCCTGTCTTTTAGGGGGGAGGGGGGAATGGGTGTGCCTGTTATAATCTAACAGCTCAATTCTTTGTAGATTATCAAAGTGCATTTATTTTATTTTATTTTTAATATTTTATTTATTATTTTATGTGTATGAGTGTATTGCCTGCATGTATATAAGTGTACTTGTGTCATGTAATGCCCAAGGAGGTGAGAAGAGGGCATCAGAAATGGGGTTATGGATGGTCCTTAGCCACTGTGTGGGTGCTGGGGATCAAACCCAGGTCCTCTTGCAAGAGCAACCAGTGCTCTTAACCACTGAACCATTTCTCCAGTCCCTGTTTCATAGAGTTACAACTGTTCATAACCCCAGTTCCAAGGGATCCAATGCCCTCTTCTGACCTTCCTGGGCATTGCAGGATACGGGTGCACTTACATACATGTAGCAATACACTCATACACAAAAAACGAAAATATTTTTTTTCTTAAATCTATGAAACAATTTCTTTCTCTTTGTATTTGGTGGTGGTGCTAGAGCTTAAAACCAGAGCCTCAAGCATTCTAGGCAAGCTCTCAACAGCTGGCCTTCTTTTTACTCCTCATTTTGAGGTAAGGGCCACACTCATTTGTCCAGACTGACTTTATTTTTAATTTTTTTTTATTATTTTTTATGTGTATGAGTGTACTGTCTGCATGTAGGTTGGTGAGAAGAGGGGTGTTGGATTCCCCTGGAACTGGAGTTAAAGATGGTTCTTAGCCACCATGTGGGTGCTGGGAATCGAACCTGGGTCCTCTGCAAGAGCAGTCGGCGCTCTTAACCGCTGAGCCATCTCTCCAGCCCCTGTCCAGGCTAACTTTGAATTCACTTTCCAGGCCAGATTGACTTTGAACTTGGGATCCTCCTGCCGCAGCCTCCTGAGTAGCTAGTATTACAAACCTAAGCCACTAGGCCAGGCAACAGTTTTTTAATTTAATTTAATTTTATTTTTTTATATTTGAGGACAATTGAAATATTTGTTTATTTTTTAAAGGGATTCTACAATATAAGAGGACAGTTGTTTACAGATCACATTGACGTTGCTCAGTTTGCCATACAATTAGGTAATTGGTGCTAGCATCCACAGATGAGGGATACCATTTGTCATTTGTTTTTCTGGGACTGTGTTACTTCACTCAGCATGATATCTTCTAGTTCCATCCATTTACCTGCAAAGCTCATGATGTCACCTTTATTTTTAAATTTATTTTTAACTAAAAAAAAGAATCAAAAAAATTTATTTTCAACTGATACATTTAGAAACATAAAGTTGGACAGGGGAATGGGGTTTTATCATGTCTTGTTTTGATGCATGTACACATTGTGTAATGCTAAACACGCCTATCCCTTCGAGCATTTCTCATTTATTTATGGTGAAACTTTCAAAATCTTTTTATGAAATGTCCATTATCATTATCTGTAGTCTCCCTACTGTGCAATAACACACTAGAACTTCCAGTTCCTGTCTAACTGTAAGAAGGGACCCATCCATCAACATTTCCTCATCCCTTCCCTGCGAAACTATCTCTATTTTTTAATTTTTATTATTATTTTTTTTTTTGGTCTTTTAGAGATGGGATCTCCCTGTAGCCCCAGCTGGCCTGGAACTCTCTCTGTAGACCAGGCTGGCCTTGAACTCACAAAGATCCACCTGCCTCTGTCTTCCAAGTGCTAGGATTAAAGGCGTGCACCACCATGCCCAGCTACTATTTTCTTATGTGTATGAATGTATTGTCTGCATGTAGGTTGTGCACTCATGTGGTTCACTACCATGGAGGTCAGAAGAGGCCGTCGCACTCCCCTGGAACTGGAGTTAAAGACAGTTCTTAGCTGCCATGCGGGTGCTGGGAATTGAACCTGGGTCCTCTGCAAGAGCAGTCGGCGATCTTAACCACTGAGCCATCTCTCCAGCCCCTCAAATATATTTTTTAACATTTAGACACAGGTATGGAGCCTAGGCTGGCCTCAAACTTGTTATTTAGCCCAGGCTGCCTTGACCTCAGCCTCCTGACTCCTGAGACTGCAGGTGTGTAACACACACCCAGCTTCAATTTTATTTTATTATTATTTTTATTTATTTATTTATTTATTTATTTATTTATTTATTTATTTATATGTATGAATGTATTGTCTGCATGCAGGTTTGTGCACCCGTGTCGTGCAATGCTGCAGAGGTCAGAAGAGGGCATCGGATTCCCCTGGAACTGGAGTTCTCCTGGAATTGGAGTTACAGACGGTTCTCAGCCGCCATGTGGGTGCTGGGGATTGAACCCAGGTCCTCTGCAAGAGCAGTCGGCGCTCTTAACCACTAGGCCATCTCTCCAGTCCCCAATTATTTATTTATTTTTTAAATGAACAAAGCAGCCAATGAGAAAAGGAGATGGCTCGCTGGGCCTAGAACCTGGCCTTGGGGCAATGCTCTTCAAGTTTTACATCTTTTTCAAATCCCTGGTGGCCCAAGGGGTCTTGAGTGGCTCCCAGATGCCATGCATGCTGGTCATAGATACACCACCTTCCCCGCATCAACTCCTGCGTAGGGCATGGGACACTGGAGATAAGAGGCATTGGGCAATGTGGTGAACAGTCCTCAGCTGTGGCTGCTTGTCACACCCACCTATAAAAATCAGGGTAGAGCATCAAATCACCATTAGGCAAAGATACTTGAGAATAAAGCAAAACTGAACATCGCCCAACTCCAGGCACTTATATAATGTGTGCAGTGTGCCAGGCTTGAAGGATTTACACAAGTCAGCTAGTGTAATTTTTTTTTCTTGGTCTTTTTGAGACAGGGTTTCCCTGCAGCTCCAGCTACCCTGGAACTCACTCAGTAGACCAGGCTGGCCTTGAACTCACAGAGATCTGCCTGCCTCTGCCTCTCGAGTGCTGGGATTAAAGGGGTGCACCACCACACCAGGCTTAGTGTAATCTTATTAACCCCAAGACAGATGCCTTTGGGCTGCCCCCATCATCCATCCCCATTTTATGGATGAATGAGCAAGCCACAGAGATGCTCAGCCATTTGTCTGAAGTCACACAGCCAAAGCTGGGATTTGAAACCAGGCAAGCTCCAAAGAACTAGGAATCTGCGGCAGTTACACCCTCACCTCTGTTCATGCTGACTTCTCTTCCTGTCCATGTGGGCATTTTGACTCTCAGCTGTTTCAGCTAGGTCAGGTATCCAGTTCTTCAATAGAGTCTGGCTAGAGGCAACTGGTTCGTGGCCTGGCACAGTAGGGTAGGATGATGGGAGACAGAGTGCTCATTTGAACCCCAGGCCTCAGTACATCCTGCTGAGCAGCAGGGAGCTGAATGGAAGGACACACAGTGGCACCTTATGGGGTCCTGGAGGGCAGATGAGATACCACAGGAGCAGAGTGTCCTGTCCCAAAGCCCAACCTACTGAGAAGGACAAAGATTCATCCCGATGGGCATGGTGGCATGCCTGTCCACCCTGGGTTACACAAGAAGCTCTAAGCCAGCCTGGTTTACAGCGTAAAACACTGTCTCAAAAAAAAAAAAAAAAGATTAGTCCTTCTTCAGGGGCGTATTAGTTATTTCCAAGTTTCTAGGACAAAATATTTGGCAAAGCTACTTAAGACTCACAGAAGAAGATGGAAGTCCTTGTGGTAGGGAAGGTGTGATGGCAGGAGCTGGAGACAACTGGTCACCCCCGTCTGCCAACAGGAAGCAGAAGGGATGAATGTTCCTGCCTGGCTGGCTTTCTCCTTTAAAAAAATTTACTTGATGGGGGCTGGAGAGATGACTCAGTGGTTAGGAACAATGTCTGTTCTTGCAGAAGACTCAGGTTCAAATCCCAGCACCCACATGGCAGCTAACAACTGTCCAAAACTCCAGTTGCAGGGAATCCAATGCCCTCTTCTGTCCTTGGTGGGCATTGGATGACACATATGTACTTATAAACATACAGGCAATACATGTATGCACATAAAAAAATTTTAATTACTTTATTACTTTATTACTTTATTACTTTATTTATTTATTTATTATTGTGTGTGAATGCAAGTGCACACGTTCTATGGTGCTGGTGTGGAGGACAGGGGACAACGTGTGGGAGTCAGTTCTCCTTCCAGCACGTGGGTCCTGAGGATGGAGCACTGGTGGTGAGGTTTGTCGATAAAGTGTCTTTATTCCCTGTGGCATCTCCTGGATCTTAGCTTTCTCCCCTCTTTTTTTGTTGTTGTTCAAAGCCAATTTTTATTGAAGCTTTGTGCATTTCATACAAAATTTCCAATCAAGTCTAGACCAATTCCCCCTTCCTTGCCCCCCCACCCCACCAGTGCTCATGCATTCTGCCAAACATGTTTTTCATCTTTTTCTCAGACTCTTTTAAACATTTTCAATGCAGAAATTTACTGTTTTGAGCAGAAGTTCACCATTTCAGTCAGTTCTTTGACCCAGTCTGTTGTTGTTATTGTTGTTGTTGTTGTTCCTTCCAATTTGCATCACTCCATAGATTTCTCCTTTTTTTTTTTTTTTTTTGGTATTTTCAAGACAGGGTCTCCCTTTAGTCCCAGCTGGCCTGGAGCTCACTCTGTAGACCAGGCGGGCCTTGAACTCACAGAGATCTGTCTACTTCTGCCTCCCAAGTGCTGACTATACCTTCAGGGATCATTTCTATAGTTTGTAACTAGATTTCTCCTTTTTTATCCCATCTAGGAACTACCTTTAATGTCTTCCCACTCCATTAACCTCATCTAGACACTCCTTCACAGATGTGCCCAGAGGCCCGTCACATGAATGATTTTATATCCCCTGAAGTTGAGTGTTAACCACTAGAGGAGCCAAGTCCAGCCACTAAAAAATATATACAGTATGGGAATGAAACTTTGTGTAAAGCGAGATATTGTAAGACCTGTCTGTCCCGGAGATCTCCAGTTATCTGATATCCCTGTGGGCTTCCAGAGTTATCTGTAGCTGGAAGATTCGGGATATTACAATGATTCTTGCTTCACCCGATCTCTGCAAAGTTCCAGGCCCCCTCCTTGAGGCATTGAGCAGAATGTCACACCTCTAGTTACCTGTTGCACAAACCGGAGCTCTGCAAGCCCCCTGATTAGAACCAAGCTAGCTCACCCCTCCCTTCCATCTGCTCCCCACTTCCTTGCCCAAAGCACAGTAGTCTTGAATATATAGACCTCATTGACAGAAAATAAACAGAGTTCCTATCCTCCCCGGCTCTCCACGTAGTGTG
Source organism: Rhizomys pruinosus (assembly GCA_009823505.1). Classification (NCBI taxonomy): domain Eukaryota; kingdom Metazoa; phylum Chordata; class Mammalia; order Rodentia; family Spalacidae; genus Rhizomys; species Rhizomys pruinosus. Next base: position 1,797,200 of record VZQC01010255.1, read on the forward strand.
TGTTCAGGTGCTCTAGGCTGAGTGTGCAGAGGCTGGAAGCTGACATAAGTCACCTCCTCAGCAGCTTTTCCACCCTGCTGTATTTTACTGCACCTGACTGTCCTGCATACAAAGTCTTCTCTCTTTCCATTCATCAATGCACCTGTTTTCCCATGCATCTCAAAGGAAACTGCAAAACCAATACACTTCCCCTAAGACTGCGTGTGTGTGTGTGTGTGTGTGTATGTCTGTGTGTCTGTGTGTCTGTGTGTGTGCACATGTGTGTGGCCTCACACATAAATTTAAATCAAAGGAATAAACATTGTGAGCAAATACTCTACATTTTTGTCTCTTTCATATGAAACTTCCATATGATGAAATCACAAGTTGTGAGTCTGTATTTATTGAGTTATGATTCTATCTACACCTGTGTAGCCTCAAACCCTCTCAAGATAAGGAACAGGTAGATCCCCTTCAATTGTCTTCAAAGTTGATACAGATGGAATGAAATAGTTTTCTACCCTTGATTAAGGCTTTTGTTACTCAACATCTCTCTCTCTCTCTCTCTCTCTCTCTCTCTCTCTCTCTCTCTCTCTCTCTCTCTCTCTCTCTCTCCCACCCCATCCCCCGTGTATGGATTGTGCTAGTCTTGAAACTGGGATCTTGCACATGCTAGGCCGGTGCTCTCCCACTGGGAGGGGCTAGGGGTGTGGCCTGATAAAACTACTAAGAGTCTCATCCTTAAATGAGACTGAATCTCTCCTTCCCAGCAGTCGTCAGTTGCCAGTAGTTATAGGGTTGGGGTTTCTTACCCACTTCCCCCCACCCCCACCCCATCTATGGTGAGATTTTTGTCTGGTTTAAGATTACATGGGACTTGTGCATACTGTCAGCACTGCTGGGAGTTCATATGACCAACTGTCTGGAAAACTCGTGTTTCCTTGTGGTCATCTACCTTCTCTGGCTCTTACAATATTTATGGCCTCTGTTCTGCAATGAATTAGTTTTTCCTTAATTCTACATTTTTAGTTACTTTATTTTATTGGCTTGTTTTGTTTTGTTTGAGATAGGGTCATATATATCCAGGTTAGCCTTGAACTCACTATGTAGTAGAGCCAGACCTTCATCTTCAAGCACTGAAATGACAGACCTGTGTACACACAAACACACACACACACACAACTCCTTTTCTGAGATAGGGTCATATATATATATATATATATATATGCATATATACGTATATATATATATATATATATATATGCATCCCAGGCTGGCCTCAGACTTATTATGTAGCACAGGCTGGTCTTGAACTTGCAATCCGCCTGCCTCAGCCTCTCAAGTGCAAGAATTACAGGCATATGCCACTACACCAGGCTTGAAACTCTATGTTTAAAGGCTGTGTAATGTTGACCAGCAGACACTCCACACTCACTCACATGAAGTAATGAGCTTGACAGCAAAGTCTCCAGAAACCGTCTCAGCTCCAATTGACTCTAGGCAAGTATCATCCCCTAAGGATGTTTTAAGAGCTTTGATAAATATTGCCAGCTTAGAGTACCATGTTATATCCTTTCATTTTTCCCTGAATTTGAAAGTTATGCATGTCATGACAGAGAAAACAGAGTGAGTCCTCGTGGGAACTCGAATGAATAAGTGTGCCCATTAGACACAAAAGTGCGTGGCCAAAGGGGGAGGGGGCTCTGGAGCTAACCCTGGCCCAGCTCTCATCCTGACTCTGCTGTTAGTCATGTGGCCTGGGCAAGGTAATTAGCCTCACTGGGCTCAACACGCCAGAGTTTCAGGCGGTTGTTTCTGGAGGTTTTCCCCTGTCTCCAGGGCCCTCGATATGCGCAACCCGTCGAGGGGACCTTGCTTCTGAAGCGAGTTGGCAATGGCTTCTTCACCCTTTGAACCCAAATCACAGCACTCCCACTCCCATGGAGGTCCCTGGACTCCAGGCTGGGGCCCCTGGAGTTCTCACCAGGTAGACATTGACTCACCGAGGCAGACCAGGCATTGCACATGCGAGCCATGTACATGGATGGCTCACACCAAGTTACTTAATGCTCAGCCAGGTGTGGCTACCTAGGGACAGGTGGGTGTCTGAGTGTCACTCACTGACAGGAGGACCCAGCTATAGTCACCACATACCTGTTGAGAAATACTGGGGGTCAATGCCACCTGAGGGCCTCCTAGGAAACAGATACATAGTACGGGGACAGGCAAAAGCTCTCTGGACTTGTGAGTCCCAGTGAGTAACCTGCACCTTGCTCAGATGTTCCCCAGGAACTGCCACGTGCTTTCTGTCTGCTCCCCAGAGCCAAATCACCTTGCAGTTGTCTTGAGCTGTGTGGGTGGACTGTAGTCACTCGCATGGCGAGCACTACACTCAACCTGAAGATGCTCTCTTGCCGTGTTCCACACTCGGCAGGGCTCTCTCCTTCAGGGGGAGGGGCCTGGACCACATGTCTGGTTTATTTATTCACCTATCTGCACATCTGGCCCGGGCTGCATGGTGACTCATTTTGAGAGAGGCGTATTGGATGGGCCAGCTTCCAAGGAGGACTCAGGGAATGGGTACCTGAATCCTAGAATTACCTTCCATGTTACCTCAGAGTCAGGATGCCTTCTCCTTCTCTTGCACACTCTTTCCAATTCTCTCTCTCTCTCTCTCTCTCTCTCTCTCTCTCTCTCTCTCTTTCCTCTCTCTCTCCTTCCTCAGAAAATCTCCCTAATTCTGACTCCTTCTGAACATTTTCCGCAGATAAATGAGCCGGGGCCTTGGAGAGATGGGGTGACTCAGGGTGAGTCCTCAGGCAAACCCCACAGACTCAGCAGGTACCGTGGAATCCCAGGCAGTTAGCTAACCTCCTACAGCCTGGTTTCCTCATCAACAAAGTGAGATGTTTCCTCTTGAGGTGTCTCAGGGTTTCAACGAAATTGCGTTGCACATCAAGCCTGTTGCCGGGCCTTCGCACATACCGTTCCCTCCTTCTGAGACACCATTCCCCTCCACCCACCACAACCCCAGCTCACTCCGCAATTCAGTTAACACCCACTAGCCTTCCTGTGTAGCTTCGATGTCATTTCTTCAGAGAACGCCTAAGCCTGGTTCGATGCCCAATTAAAAGCACCTACCGTGCTTTGTACTTTTCCTCCTGGGCCTCCTCCCATCCATAATTTCAGGAACTCTTGTTTCATGTCCTCTGCCTGGGGCCAGACTGGGAGTTCCAGAGGGAAGGCTGGGACTCCGTGCCGCACCCTCTACCCTTGCTCCTCACGCAGGCCTCACCGTCTCTGGGCCCTGGGGAAACAGGAGAGTCCCTTCCAGGACTGGGAAACAGCCTGTGATTGAGTCCTCCACGAAACCAGAGGCCCTTGCACCTGGCATGCTGCCAATAAGGTTCAGAGTTCAGGCTGAAAGGCCTCGTGGCTCTGGGCCTGCCCTGGAACTTGGGGTTCAGTCAGTTCCCTGATTCCGTGGTCAGATTAGGGGTAGGCATGTCCAAACAAGCCAGTTCTCAGCTCAAACCCCTGGGGCGGGCCGACCCAGTGCTGGGCCAACCCTATGCCTCACCCAGGCTGCCTAGGCCACAGCGCATGCAAGCTGCTACATGCCTGGCCGAATGCAGCGGCTGTTCCCCTGGACGAAGCTTGCCTGCCAGCTTTCCATCTTGACCAAAGGGAGCCAGGCTGGGGAGCACAGTTCTCTTGACTTATGTGGGCCAAGGAGGGTGGGATTGTCCACGGGCCCAGGCCCTTGTTCCTGTGCCCCAGGGACTCACATAGGTCCAGAAAAATGTCAACAGCAGTGCTCCACAGAGCCGTTCTTCAAGGAAGGTCTGTCATGCCCCGAGCACCCGAGCTGTTCACAGCACACACAGCCCACACCGAAGGAGGACCTGCTGGGTGTTAGCCCCGCGGGAGGCTCTTGGGATACAGCAGTGAATCATACGCTCCAATCTCTGCCCGCCTGCAGCTTACCCCTGGGAGACAGAGGCTGGGTAAAATGAAGCAATTTATGTAGCAGGTAGGAAGGCGAGGTGCACTGGAGGGGGAAAAGGAGGATATCAGTACAGGGCTGGGCTGGGGGGCCCTGGAATGTTAGTCATTCTGTTAAGAACCTCCTCCCCAATTGTCCCCTCGCTCCCAACCATCCTGGAAGGTGGCCCTGTGTCACTGCATGTAACCCTTGTGTGTAAGTATATGTGTGTGCACTTTCGTGTGAAGTTCGGAGGTCAACATTGGTGTCTTCTAATTGATCTCCACCTTAGTTTTTGAGACAGAGTCTCACACTAAACCTGGAGCTCATTGATCAGCTAGAAAGGCAAGATCCAGGGATTTGCCTGCCTCCAACAGTGAGGTTACAGATACACGTGGGTGCTGGGAATCCAAACCAGGTTCTCCCGCTTTGCGGCAGGCACAGTGCTGATGGGGCCCTCTCCGCAGCACCTGTTGTGGCCTTTTTTTTTTTTTTTTGAGACAGGGTCCAGGACCCAGAGCTGTGTTCAAACTCTGTGTGTGTGACGAGCCACTGTGGAGTCTCCTGGGGCCTTGGTGTTCTCCCCGGACATGTGCTTCCAAGTCAGACCTGTTTGGGCAGGATAGCCCAGCCCCTGAAGAAGTGCTTTTGTGCTTCTCAAAGGGCCTCAGGAGCGAGTTAACCACCCTCATGTTAGCACTAATTTGGGGCTGACTTTCCTATTCAGTCATTGACAAAGCCAGGTGTTAGTACAAGGCCTTGAGGAACGGACCACACAAACTGCCAGCCAGCGGGCTTGATGCTGTGGCAGACAGCCCTGTCCTCGAAGGCACCTGTTCCTCTCACCTGCTGCTGCAGCTCTGCTGGAACTCTGGTCCACTGGTCTTTGGTGTGCTGGATGCAAGCCCTCTGGAGAAAAAGGAAATTCTGATCCACACCAGGCCCTTGGACTGAGATTCAGTTATGACTCCCCAAGGTCAGGAAGCTCGTTTGTCGGGACTGGGTGTATAGCTCAGTGACAGAGGGCTGGCCTGACATGCACTTGAGCCCCAGCACAGGGGAAGGAGAGGAAAAGGAAAGAAACAGTTATAACCATGAAAACTGGAAACAAGCTATTTGTCCACTAAGGGGGGGGGGTAATTAAATGCATGATAGAATACATAGCCTTATCATGCAGGCATTTAGAAAGATTGAGGCCATCTGTGGGCCGAATGCCACGAAAGCTCCACTCAACATGCTGTTAAGTGAAAAATGAAAACTGCAAAATAGGGGCTGGAGAGATGGTTCAGCAGTTAAGAGCACTGACTGCTCTTGCAGAGGACCCGGGTTCAATTCCCAGCACCCACATGGCAGCTAAGAACCATCTTTAACTCCAGTTCCAGGGGAATCCGACACCCTCTTCTGACCTCTGCAGCACTGCACAACACAGGTGCATCAACCTACATGCAGACAGTACATTCATACACATAAAAATTATAAATAGAATTTAAAAAAGAAAACTGCAAAATAATAAGAATATACCCAGTCGACTGCCATTTAGATTCATTTAAAAACAACTCTAAGGACTGGGGAGATGATTCATTTAGTAAAATGCTTGCCACATGATTATGAACGCAAGTTTGACTCCCAGCACGCATGTCAAAGCCCGTGCAGTAGTGCACGCCCATTCCAAGCACTGGGAAGGCAGAAACAGAAGTGCTGGGACTCACTGGCCAGCCAGTGTAGCCAAATCAGGGAGCTCCAGGTTCAGTGAGAAACTCTATCTGGAAAAATATGGAGGAATGTGGCTGGAGAGGTGGCTCAGGGGTTAAAAGCACTTGCTGTTCTTGCAGAGGACCTGGGTTCAGTTCACAGCACCCAAATGTCAGCTAACTCCAGTTCCAGGGCATCAGACACCCTCTTCTGGCCTCCAGGGGCATTGCACACACATGGCACACTCACATGCAGGCAAAACATTCATACATGTAAAATTAAAATAACAAGACGGGCGTGGTGGCACATGTCTTTAATCCTAGCACTTGGGAGGCAGAGGCAGGCAGATCTTTGTGAGTTCAAGACCAGCCTGGTCTACAGAGTGAGTTCCAGGACAGCTGGGGCTATAGGGAGACCCTGTCTTGAAAAGACAAAAAAAGGGGCTGGAGAGATGGCCTAGCGGTTAAGAGCACCGACCGCTCTTGTAGAGGACCCGGGTTCGATCCCCAGCACCCACATGGCGGCCGAGAGCTGTCTGAAACTCCAGTTCCAGGAGAACTCCAGTTCCAGGGGAATCCGAGACCCTCTTCTGACCTCCGCGGCATTGCACGACACGGGTGCACAAACCTGCATGCAGACAGTACATTGATATACATACCGAAATAAAAAAAAAAAAATTAAAAAAAAAAAAAAAGAAAAGACAAAAAAAAAAAATTAAAATAACAATACAAATAAAGTGGAGCGAAACTGAGGAAGACACCTAACATTAACTTCTGGCCTCAACACCCATGTGCACATGAACCTACATACATGTGTTCACACACACACACATCCAACCCTCCATAGGAGCACAGGCCCTTTGATATGGATATAAATATATGTGAGTCTGATAAAGATTTCAAAATGATTTGCTTTGGTCCAAAGAATAATAAATAAGTTGTGAATATTTTTGCAAACACAACATGAAAAACTATACAAGTGAAGAGGGGAAAGTGTGGTCGTCTGGGACTAGAGGTAGAGAAAGAATATAAAGTTTTGGGGGCTGGAGAGATGGCCTAGCGGTTAAGAGCACTGACTGCTCTTACAGAGGACCCGGGTTCAATCCCCAGCACCCACATGGCGGCTGAGAACCGTCTGAGACTCCAATTCCAGGAGAACTCCAGTTCCAGGGGAATCCGAGACCCTCTTCTGACCTCCGCGGCATTGCACGACACGGGTGCACAGACCTGCATGCAGACAGTACATTCATACACATACAGAAATAAATAAAATTAATAAAAAAAAAAGAATATAAAGTTTTGGATTTTTAAATTTGAAATATTTTTAAAGAACAACTATGTGTGTATATTATATGTGCGTGAGAGAGGTTCACCCTAAAATATTCTTCTTGCCGTGCTGAGATCAAACCCAGTATCCCAAGAATGCCAGGCAAGTGCTCTTCCACTGACCCAAGGGAAGCACTGTTTTTCCCCATTTGTTTTTTTTGTTGTTGTTTTGTTTTTTTGAGACAGTGTCTTCCTGTAGCCCCAGCTGGCCTATAACTCACTCTGTAGACCAGGTTGGCCTTGAACCCATAGATATTTACCTGCCTCTGCTTCCCAAGTGCTGTGATTAAAGGTGCTGCTCCAAAGGAAGCACTTTTTAAATTTGATTGATTGATTGATTGATCTTTTTGAGACAGGGTCTCCCAGTAGCCCCAGATGTCCTGGAACTCACTATGTAGACCAGGCTGGCCTTGAATTAACAGAGATCTGCCTGCCTCTGCCTCTGCCTGCTGAGTGCTGGGATTTATTATTTTTATGTGTATGACTGTTTTGCCTGCATGCATGTAACTACATCCAGGTCGTCCAATGCCCTTGGAGATCAAAAGAAGATGTAGGATCTCCTGGAACAGGAGTTAAAGTTGGTAGGTAGCCACCATGTGGGTGCTGGAAATTGAACCCAGGTCCTCTGCAAGAGGAGCCAGGGTTCTTAACCATTCAGCCACCTCTCCAGGCTCCTACTTTTTTTCTTTACGGAAGTTTGTTTTTAATATTTATTTGTTATTTGTACATCATGTGTATGACTGTATTGCCCTGCACGTAGGCAGATGCACCTCTGTCATGTACCGCCCAAGGAGATCAGAAGAGGGCATCAGATACCCTGGAACTGGAGTTATGGATGGCTGTTAGCAACCATGTGGATGCTGGGAATCAAACCCAGGTCCTCTACAAGAATACCCAGTGCTCTTAACTGCCAAGCCTCTCTAGCTTGGGAAACACTGTTACCTAAGAATTTCCATTTTGTCCTTGGCCATTGAGTCTCCTTATTGACAGTAGTTATTCCGCTGAGTAGCTACCAGTCCTAAATTAGCAAGCACTGAATCATTGCTCCTTGGAGAGAGGCAATAATCACAGCATTTTGCAAAACAAACAGTCTGTAACTTATATTGTGTATGGTTCTATTTAAAGACATCTTATTTAATACAAATCACTCAAAAGCAAATGAAGTTTTTCTAATGTATATTCTTGTCTATGACAGCTTTTTTATATGTAGGAACACAAAACAACACATCAGGGTCACACTCAAGAACCATTTGTACATGCATGTGTGATGTTCACATGTGTGCCAATGTGCATGTATGTGGGTGTATACACATGTGGAAGAGAGAGCAGCCTCGGGTACTGTTCTTCAAGCACCTTCCACATTGTGCTGTTTGAGACAGGTTGTCTCATTAGCCTCATGCGTGCCAAGGAAGGTAGGCTGCCTGCTAGTAAGCTGCAAGGATCTGTCTGCCTCCGCCTCCCCATGACTGAGGGTTACAAGCGCAAGCCATCATGCCTAGAGGTGTTTTTATTTTGCTTTTGTTGTTGTTGTTTGTTTAATGTGAATTATGGGGCCAGGACTCGGGCCCTCCTGCTTGCAAGGTGAACACACTTTACTGACTGATCTCCCCGGCTCACACTTGAGAGCTATTTTAAACCAAGAAATCACCAACAAAAAGCAGGATAATGTGGAAGACATGTCATTACAGAGACCTGAAAGGACACTTGTGCCAGGCGTGGTGGTGCACGCCTTTAATCCCAGCACTTGGGAGGCAGAGGCAGGTGGATCTCTGTGAGTTCAAGGCCAGTAAGTTTCAGGCCAGTTGGGGCTATAGGGAGACCTTGTCTCAAAAATACCCAAAAAATAAAATTAATTTAAAATAAAAGGACACTTGTCTGTGGAATGAGATGAGAGCTGATGGCAGGAGGATGGTGCTGCTGGGTTGGGTCTTAGCTGAGGCGGAATCAGGCCACACAAAGTTTCTACTCCTGCACCTGAGGATGAACAGCAGTAAAAGCACCATGATTGATCTGGGGGTCACAAATACATGTTAGTTAGTTAGTTAGTTAGTTAGTTAGTTAGTTAGTTAGCACATGTATATGAGTCTGAACACGATCTGAAATGATTGCACACTGTCCAGAAATATGTCTTGTAAATATTTTAAAGATTTACTTTTAAATTTTTATTTATTTTTATTTAATGTGGATGAGTGTTTTGCCTGCATGTACCTAAGTACACCACATGCAATGCCTGTGGTGGCAAGAAGAGGGCGTCAGATTCCCTGGAACTGGAATTCTGGATAGTTAGCTGCCATGTGGGTGCTGGGATTTGAACCCTGGTCCTCTGCAAGAGCAGCCAGTGCTCTTAACCACTGAGCCGTCTCTCTAGCCCCTAAAGACTTTTCTGTTGTTTTTTGAGACAGAATCTCACATGCATATATCCACACAGAGATACACATCCATACACATAATTTAAAATAAAAATAAATATTTAAACTGAGCATGGTAGCACACATTTTTAATCCCAGCACTCGGGAGGCAGAGGCAGGCAAATCTCTGTGAGTTCAAGGCCAGCCTGGTCTACAGAGCAAGTTCTAGGCCAGCTGGGGCTACAGGGAGACCCTGTCTCAAAAATTAAAAAAATAAAAATAATCTCTCTATGGCACTATCTAGCCTGGAAGTGCCTATGTAGATTTCAGAAAAATCTACCTACCTCTACCTCCTGAGTGCTAGGATCAAAGGTGTGTGCCATCATGCCCAGCTTAAATATTTATTTTTATTTTAAAGTATGTGTATGCATGTGTTATCTCTGTGTGGCTATGTGCATGTGAGTGCAGTTGCCTGCGGAGGCCAGAAGAGGGCATCAGATCCCCTGCAGTTGGAGTTACAGATGGTAGTCAGTTGCCATGTGAGTGCTGGGAATGGAACTGGATCCTCTGTGAGAGCAGTATATGCTCTTAACCGCTGAGCCATTTCTCACCCTGTCTTGTAAATATTTTTTTATGAAAAAATCTGAAGAGAAACAATCAAGTGTAAAGGGGAAAATATAGCGGTTTGGGAGTGGAAATAGAAGATGCAGATCTATAAATACCAAGAACCAACTATGGGAACTTTGGCCTTTTCCCCCTCCTAAGGCTCAGCTTGGCTTCTACAAGGCCCCTGGTATCCACACTATGGCACAAGCCTTCCTCCTGGTGACCTTGAGGGTGTTGATATCTGAACTTGGTTTCCTCCCCTTGGAACAACTGTTCGGGAAATTAAGCAGGTTTATAAAGTAACTAATACAATCCTGGCAAGCAGGAGGTGCTCAGAAGACACCACTGTGACACTATGACCCTGTGTTCTGTACAACATGGGGGAGGTGACCACAGTTTGGGGAAGGGCTATCTCATTTTCATGCCTTGTTGTGCCCACCTATCTCTTCTCTGGCTCTTAAGGCAATTATCCTAATGGTAAAAACTATAGTTAATAATATGATTTCATGACCCCTGAGCCAAGTCAGCACTTTTCCTTTTTGAAATGACAACCCTTCCTGTCATCTCTGACATGGCCCTGCATCTCCACTCTCGACCCAGGAGACAACTTCACAGGATCCTGCTGGGGTGTGGCTAAGAGTCAACGGTAAGGGCCGGGTAGCAGCTCGCCCAGGGCAGGGCTGTGGCTTCCTACCAGAATTTGCCAGGCTCAGCACAGGGCCTGGAACAGATCAGCACCCTGGGATGACTAAGCTGAAAAAGAAGGGGCCCAGACCAGCAAACAAATGAAAGGGAATTCTTCTCCCTCCCTGGCCAATGTTGGAAAGGAGGACAACGGGAACTAACCGATACATAGCGCATGACGCCTTTAAGTGGTTTATTGTGTGGCTGGGAGACAGGTGTTATGGTCTCCATTTTATAGGTGTGAAAGCTGAGGCTCTGACAAGCAAAGCCACACATCCAAAGTCACAAGACTCATTAGGGGGCAGCGGGATTGGAACCCATGTGGCTAGACCTCTGGGCCAGGGTCCCTCTCTGGCCTGTGTCTTTGGAAGGTGACCAGCCTTTGGTAGTGATAACTCAGAGCTGCTCAGCCTGGCCTGGGCTTCTTGCCTTGCCTCCTCCAGTGCCTCACAGTCTGGTTCCCAGAGATCCTTTCAGTCCATCTCCTCGTTCTGTCTTCCTGTACCCAATGCTGCGCCCAGCCTAGTGACTCCATTCCCTGATCACACCTCTCGTTCTGCTGAATTCCCACTGGCCAGCAGCTGGCTGAATCCCACCCCACATCTTGAAGCACCAGGAAGTTTGCTTCCAGGTCCCCACTGCCTAGCACAGTCCCTGACAGATGGTAGTAAATGCTTGTGTCAAAGTGACCTGCTCCTTGAATCCAAGTTCAGGCCCCTGCAGATAACAGCATGCTGGGATCTGGCACCTTCCATCTGAGGAATCAACTTCTACCATAGCTTGTGCCTCTGGGTGCTGGCCCCTCCTCCTGGAAACCCTTCCCCTCCTTGGTGGGCTTAAATCATTATTTCTAAACCCTGTTCAGTGTTCTTTCTCCTGACACCTCCGCCTCCTTCTCCCTGGAGCCGGTCACTTCCTGTTGTCTAGGCTGCACGTTCTTCTGGGCAGGTGTTAAGCTTACTGCTGTACAGTACAATCTGAAAGGCTCTGTTCCAGTAACCTCTGATGCCAGAGACAGGACACATTATCTCTATTTCCCAAGATCAAGCATGCTGATTTGGGGGGGAGGGGCTGGTCTTTTTGAGACAGGGTTTCCTTGTAGCCCTAGCTGGCCCAGAACTTGATATGTAGACCAGGGAGGACTTGAACTACCTGCCTCTGCCTCCTGAGTACTGGGATTAAAGGTTCGAACCATTACGCCCAGCCCACACATGCAGATTTTAAAGCATTTATTGTGGTAGAACTCTTCAAAAGAAAAATCTGGTACTAGTGATTAATTTGTGTATGGGTATAAAGGACTGAGCTCAGATCCCCAGGACCCATGTACAAGCTGAGTGGGCCTAGTGGTATAGCTGTTGCTTCAGAAAGGGGAGAGGGGATCCCCAGAGCAAGCTGACCAGTGAGAGGGGTTTGATAGAGAGACCCTGCCTCAATGTGCAAGGTGGAAGAGTAATAGCATAGTTCTCAGCATCAAGTACGGCTTCTACATGCACAAATGCACACACACATACACACACATGCACACACACACGTGCGCCCCCACATGTGTGCTCATACACAGGCAAACATATACACATGTGCACAACATACATACACACATGAAAAATGGAAAAGGAAAAAAAGAGAAATCTGCATGTATCTCAGTATAAAAGAGACACAAAGAAAGGAGGGTTTGTGTCTGTTTTTTGTGTTTGTTGAGGCAGGTTCTTACTATGTAGACCAGGCTGGCCTAGAACTCACAATTCTGCATCTGCCTCTTGAGTACTGGGAATCCATCTTGGAAAACAAATGTGGGAAGGCCAAGGGGAGGCCCTGCAGGGCAGTCGTCTGAGAACCTGCCTGGACCCCTGCCTTGGAATTCCCCAGGACTCTGTCACTATCTCACAGATGAAACTTTTGACCCAGCAGAAATGAAGTAGAAGATTGTGGCTCAACAAATACTTGTAAAATAGTCTGGAGCCAATCACCATCAGAATACAGAAAAACGCATTCCTTAGAACGGCATACAGGGGCCTTCCCTGGAAAACGGGATGCTCATGGCCTCGGATCAGAACCCAGGGCCCACGCCGTGGACCGTGTGTGCCCTGCCCCTCTCCCGCAGCCCAGCCACATCCACTGAAAGACCAGCTGTAGCCAGCTGCACCCAGCTGCAGGTCGGCCTGCTACAGCAGCCTGAGCGGGGCTCCAACTGTGCATTGGTTCAGAGCCTCAGATTATTTATCTGCCAAATGGAATGACAGACTTCCATATAGCAGAGGGACTGAGTAATGTGACGAGGTCCTCACCCACCCCCACCTTGGAGATGTGGCTCCTTCACCACCTGACTCTTGAGTGGAGGGCAACAACATGACTTACTGAGTAGGACTGAATTATACATATCAAGTGCTTGAGCACTGCGCACGTCTGTATAACAGATTCTGCTCTGTTGGACCCTTGGGAGGGGTCCATCGATCTCACTGAGCATGACAATTGGGACAGCAGAGGGAGGACCTGTTGTTTATTATGAATTCCCCTCAAATTCAACACATTACCTCTGAATTCCCAGGGGGGCAGCTCTAGGGGCTGCATCCTCTGCCATCTCTTCCTGTGGGTGGGGGCCTTGAGGTAGGGTTAAAACCTACCTCATACCCCTCCCACCTGACCCCCACCTGGGCTCCCTGGGCCTGCCCATGCATTCATGGGAGGATGTGACCTGACCTCCACAGCAGCGGGATGCCATCAGTGCCCCAGGGCCATGTGGCAGGAGGGGCTGTAATTATGGCTTTCATCCAAACAGGGGAAGGAGGTTCATACTGTCTGTAGCCTGGATAAGGCTCTCCCCTTCTCCTCCCACCTGGGCCTCCCCTGAAGCCCATGTCAGCCCACAGTGACTGATGACTTAGCCTGTGCTATTTCTGTGAAGTATCTCACCTAATCCTCAGCAAGGTGCGATTTCTCCCAGTTCACAGATCAGCCAAGTGAGGCTTATGGAGGTAAAGTGACTCACTCCGACTTCAACAACAAAAACAAGCTCCCAGGTTTTTCTGGCTCTGTGGCCCCAGGACCTCAACCTCCACCCCAGTTTGCATCTCAAACGGTACAAAAGTCCCATTCCGGTTGCAATCACGCAGTTGGGAAGTTGGACTCAGGAATCCAATAGGCCTGAGTTAGGTCTTGGCCCTGACAGGGTGTGACCCTGGGTGGTGGTATCACCTCTCTGAGTTTGGGCTTCTTTTGGAGGCCTATGGTGAGTGCTAGATAAAATAGGAATAATGTCTAAAAGTACCTGGGGCAGCAAAGGTCAGCAAGGGACAAACACCATCCTCTTTGCTATTGTTGTCCTTAGCCTTTATTGATAAAGGGCCTAAGGGCACAGTCTGCATAGATTGAAACATCAGGGCTTTAGGAAGCTTCCAGGTGTTGGACATGCCTTGTGTGACATCTGTCAACATATTTTCCAAACAAAACTATAAGGTTTCCATTTGCTACTAAGTCAAATCTATGGTAAGCTAATACTAAATTAAACCTACACTAAGAAAGAGGAGCATCTCTGACAAACAAATAGTATCGCCCCTCCAATTTGCTCTGTTTGTGGGAGCCAGGCAAACAACCTCTCTGTTCCTTTACTTTCCCTCTGAGTGTGTCGATCTTTTGCTAGGAGTCTTAAAGTGATCCTGGTGCAGGACCTAGAGCTCTGAGAGGGAAAAAGGGTTAAGTTCTGGGTAGAGGGGTGGGGAGATGGCTCAGTGGGTAAAAGCACTTGCTGAACAAAACCCAAGGACCTGAAATCAAACCATCAGCACCCACATAAAAGGCCAGGCATGGCTGAGTCCTCCTGAAATCTCAGCACTATGGGGTTCAGGGGGTGGAGGTTGGGGCAAAGACAGGAAGTTGGCTGGGGCTTGCTGGCTGCCAGTGTAGCCCCAGGTTCAAAGACAGGAAGTTGGCTGGGGTTTGCTGGCTGCCAGTGTAGCCCAGGTTCAAAGGGAGACCTGGCTCAGGGAATAAGCTCAGAAGTGATAAAGCAGCTGATATCCCCCTCTGGTCTCCAGACACATATTAAAATTAAAGGCAAGAGTCCTAGGTGGGACTTCTTTCTGGGTTGTGGGAGACAAAGAGTACCTGATGTGACAGGCTGAAGAGAAATGGCGCTTGGTCTTAGCCATGGTGTTTGGTCTGTGGCCAAAAGGCGCTGGCTGAAGAACACAGTGTGCATGCTTCAGTAACTTTTAAGATGATATGTTATGCTATCTTGTCAACTTCATGAACATAATATCTTATATAAGAAAGTGTATCTATGGATGCAAAACTTACCTATTGATTGGTCCACTATGGTCCACTATGTTATATAATCTGTCTGCTGATTGGCTCAATACTGGTATAAATATTCTTGGTTTCTAAGCTATTGTTGTTAGTAGCATTACTTGTTAGTAGCATTAGTAATCGCATGCAATTGTTAGTAGCATTAGAAATTGTAAAAGTTAGGAAGAAAATGGTACCATTAAAAGAAACTACAAAGAACAAGTAGACTGAATGATTAATTCCTGGTCTGCCTCCGATGATTCGTGCTGCATGTTGCACCGGTGTCTCTTTCTTTCCCATGAGAGGGGAAAGGGGAAGTGAGGAGTGCTGTTTACTGGGAGCACTTCCCTAGGCAAAGTGTTCCTTTCCAATGTTCCCCTATGACCCACTTCCCCTCACAGCCCAGAGCAAGTATCACTCCGATTTGCAGGTGACTGTGTGGCCGTCCCTCCCTCCCCCCTTACTCACACCTGCCAACTAGGCTGGCATTAGGCAATCCAAGGGCCCAGTCAGGGCTCCATCAGCCTGGGTGGGTGGTACACCCCACTCTTCTCCACAAGTCCACCCCCATCCACAGGGGCTCAGAGGCTGTGGGGGTTTTGTAAGCTTCTCCACGCTGGCTCTTTTCTTGATGACAGGCCCCTCCAAAGAGGGTACTGTCTTGAGACTGTTGTAGATGCTTTATAGTCTTTTGAAGTGTGAGGACGGCTGGAGCAGCTGGTTCTCTTTACTGGAGAAGGGAAAGGGCAGGTAGAAGAACAGAGATGTCCAGCTCTGCACCCCCTCCCAGGTCAAAGTGGGCCTTGCCTGCCAAGAGCCAGAGTGACCACTTCCTGTCTCCAGAGAACAGGGGCCAAGGAGATTTGTGGATGTTTCTTTTAAGATTCAGAAACATAGGGCTGGAGAGATGGCCTAGCGGTTAAGAGCGCCGGCCGCACTTACAGAGGACCCAGGTTCGATCCCCAGCACCCACATGGCGGCCGAGAGCCGTCTGAAACTCCAATTCCAGGAGAACTCCAGTTCCAGGGGAATCCGAGACTCTCTTCTGACCTCCACGCATTGCACGACACGGGTGCACAGACTTGCATGCAGACAGTACATTCATACACATACATAAATAAATAAAATTAATAAAAAAAAAGATTCAGAGACATAGAAATTATCTCCAAACACTGCAATGTAGGTTTTATCTGGGGGGGGGTCCTCACCCACAATTGGCCCCTAATGTTCTGTGTTCTACTTCTGTGGGCTGTTTTCTGAGGTAAGCTGTGAGCGGCTTTCTTTCACAGAAGCCATTTTTTTTTCCCTCGGCCTCAAGCTGAGGAGGGAGAAGGAAGGGCCCGAGGGGAAGGGGCCAGGTTCTAGTATACAAGACTCCTTTTCATTCAGCAGTAGTGATGACACAATGGCACGCTTAATAAAACAGGTGGCAGGCCAGGCACAGTAGACCTGGGAGCTGACTCAGCCCAGCCACTCTTCTTTCATCCTGTGCCTTGACGGCTTAACAGCTGTGTTTAAAGAGAAAAGATGGAGGAGTTTATCTCCCTAAACAGTCATTCTGAAATCACTCTGCTTCATGGAGTCCGCCGCCTCCAGGAGGCTGGGGTGGGACCATTTTTGGTTATATCAATAATTTACTAGGTGTGCCTAAGAAATATTGCTATGGTTCTTAAAATTAACAAAAATGACTGATACAGTTTCTTGTCTTGGGGTTAGGGGGCATATCTATGGATAGAAAAATAGTTTGGAAGATTTTAAAGTCCTGCCATTGATTGGTTAAATAATAATGATTTTTAAACTTTTGGTTATATAATTCTTTGGTCATTTGGAGAAATTTTCTCTAGGTAGCCTATATTATGTTTTGAAATAAAAATAAACCAGAAACAGTAGAGTTGGAAAGAGAGCTCAGCAGTTAAGAGTACTGGTTGCTCTTGCAGAGAATCCAAGTTTGAATCCCCTCACCCATGTGGCAGCTATCAGCCCTCCATAACTCCAGTTCCAGGGGATCTGAAAGCCTCTCTGTCCTCCATGGGCACAGCATGACATGACACAGTGCACTTACATACATGCAGTGATAACATTTACACAAACAGTGACCCTCGGATTATCACAGGTAAATTCAACCCCACCTTGGCTGTCAGATTAAGACCAAAAACTAGATGTCAGTGGCTAGTTTCTCATGTGTCCATTGTCAGTTCAGCCCATCTCCTCTCAAGTTCAGTGAGGGGGCTGAGGAGAAGTGAGCCTCACTGGTGTGGGACTCGGTGCTACTTGTTTTTGTTTTTTCCCCTTGGCCCAGGTTTTTCCAACCATGAGAGCTGTTGCAAAAGAACACAGGCAACGAGTGACTGTCTTTCCACAGACGCAGACTGTTTGCTTTCCCCTCCTTTCTTCTCTAGCCTGTGAGGGCCGAGGATTAGAACCACTGTGCAGTTCTCAAAAAGAGTTTGTTGGGCTGGAGAGATGGCTCAGCGGTTAAGAGCACCGACTGCTCTTGCAGAGGACCTGGGTTCAATTCCCAGCACCCACATGGTGGCTAAGAACCATCTTTCAGTTCCAGGGGAATCTGACACCCCCTTCTGACCTCCGCAGCATTGCACGACAGGGGTGCACCAACCTACATGCAGACAGTACATTCATATACATATAAAATAATAAATAGCCAGGCATGGTGGCACATGCCTTTAATCCCGAGTGCTGGAATCTTTGTGAGGCAAAGCGGATCTTTGTGAGTTCAAGGCCAGCCTGGTCTACGGAGTGAGTTCCGGGACAGCTGGGGCTACAGGGAGACCCTGTCTCAAAAAGACCAAAAAAGGGGGCTGGAGAGATGGCCTAGGGGTTAAGAGCGCTGACCACTCTTACAGAGGACCCATGTTCGATCCCCAGCACCCACATGGCGGCCAAGAACCGTCTGAAACTCCAATTCCAGGAGAACTCCAGTTCCAGGGGAATCCAACACCCTCTTCTGACCTCTGCAGCATTGCATGACACAGGTGCACAAACTTGCATGCAGACAGTACATCCATACACATACATAAATAAATAAAATTAAAAAAATATTAAAAAAAAAAGACAAAAAAAGAAAGAAAGAAAGAAAGAAAGAAAGAAAGAAAGAAAGAAATAGAAATAGACTTGGGGCCTCTGAAGTAGATTCTCACAGGATGAGCAGCAACAAACCCACAGCTGTGAGCCCACCCCACCATGTCTCCTCAGCAGGTCTCCTGTGCCTCCCTCCTTCTCACAGAGGTCTGGGGTGGGGGTTCTGTGCTGTCTTTGTTCAACACTATGGGTTGAGAGGCCTCAAGCTGCAGAGAGCAGTAACCAGCCAAGACACCGTGTCTTGCTAAAGGAAAACGTGGGTGAGGAAGAGGGTCGATCCCTATCAGGGTCCTTCCTCTAGCTCACTGACTGACAAGGGCCTGTGGGATTGCCCAGCTCTCCTGGGAAAAGCTGCTGTTCCTAGCTCTCTCAGAAGGTAAGCAGAGCAGCTACAAGAACTAGGCCATGTCTTCACACTGCTTAGCAGAGTGCCCAGGACCAGAGCAGAACTAAGTTGTCCAGAAATGTGGGGACTGGCTATTTGCTCGGCTACAGGTCCCACACAGTGCTCCATCAGTGTTCCTGTGAACTCTAGGCCCGTGGTGGCTTCCAGCACTAGGAAAAAAACTCTTAGAGAAGCAAAGGAAAAAAGTATTTTAAAGTCAAAGCTCTGGGTCCACAACTCAGCTCCACCACTGGGCTGTGTGGCCTTGGGCAAAAGAGAGCTGGGCACTCACTGCCCAAAATGGCAAAGAGGATCAATGACCAAGTTGTTGGTAGAGCAGATCGGGAGCCTGGCATAGCTGGAGAGCACATCTGGGCAGCATGAGGACCTGGGGTGAGGTTCTGCAACTGCTTTGGATCTTGATTGTAGGTCAAAACCTACCACAGACTGAACATACATTAAAGTAATCCAGGGGGGCTGGAGAGATGCTCAGCGTTTAAGAACACTGGCTGCTCTTGCAGAAACCAGGGTTCAATTCCCACCACCAACATGATGGCTAACAGCTGTCCATAACTCCAGTTTGAGGGGACCTAACGCCTTCTTCTGTCCTCTAGAGGCACTGCAAAACACATGCACCCATATACATTAAATAAAAGTAAAATAATTTTTAAAAAGAAATCCATAATTCAAAGATTCCTGACAATTGTGCAGATTTCCTCACATACAAGACAGAATTGGTGACAGACAGAAATTATAAAATTGGTGTGATTCTGTACTGTGGTGGGGTGAAAGGAGGTCTAGATAATGTGGCTTTTGCACCCCACCCAGGTCCTAACCAACCTGTCTCCCCGTCTTCAGGATTCTTCTGGGGTTGGCCAGAGCTGCTCACTCAAAACCTTGTGTGGCTACCGGGGTGTCAGACCTCAGAGCCTTGATCTCTAATACATAAGCCACTGACCACATGTGGCTATTTGTCTTCATTGTAGCAATTAGAACTGATGGCCTGAATTTTAAGTTTTACTTAATGAATTTACTTTTTGTCTTAGTTTAGTTTCAATTGCTGTAATAAAAATAGTGACCAAAACCACCTTGGGGAGGAGAAGACTCAGTTCATCATCAAGGGAAGCCAAGGCAGGAACCTGGAGCACAGGCCCTGGAGGAGCCCTGCTCACTGGCTGGCTTCCCTGCCCTGTGTTCAGCCTGCTTTCTTATACTATACACAACAACCGGCCCAGGGGTGGCACCACCCACAGTGGGCTGGGCGCTCCCACATCACTCAACAGAGAAGATTTCCCAAAGACATGGCCACAGCCCGGTCCAGTGGAGAGAATTCCTCAACTGAGATTTCTTTTACCCAGGTGAGTCAAGGTGACAATGAAACTGTCCAGCATGCACTAAAATTAAGAACACAAATCAGCACAATTCTCTTATTAATCATAACCTTATGGTTTTTGGTAGAACTAAATTTTGTGAATTTTTTTCTTGAGATGTAATTCAGGTGTCATAAAATTAACCATGTTAGGGGCTGGAGAGATGGCCTAGTGGTTAAGAGCACCGACTGCTCTTGCAGAGGACCCAGGTTCGATTTCCAGCACCCACATGGCGGCAGCTGAAAACCATCTTTGACTCCAGTACCAGGGGAGTCCGACGCCCTCTTCGGACCTCCACGGCATTGCATAACACGGGTGCACAATCCTACATGCAGACAGTACATTCATACAAATACAAAAATAAATAAAAATTTTAAAAAATTAACCATGTTAAAACACAGAGCTCAGTTGCCTCAGGGTGGTCACAAGGTTGTGCAACTATCATCACCAATTCCAAAATGTTTTATCAAAGATACATCACAGCTTCTAACAGTCAACACACCTGCCCCAAGCGCTGGCAGTCTCTAGTCTAATACCAGCCTCCACAGATTTCATCAAAATGGGCTCATTAAATCTGTGGTCTGGCTAGTATGTCTGGCTTCTTTCAGTTAGCATGCTTTCTTTTGTGGTTTTTTTTTTTTTTGAGATAGGGCCTTATCTAGTATAGGCTAGCTTAAACTCTCTCTGTAGCTGGGGATGACCCTGAACGTCTGATCTTCTTCTGCCTCCTGAGTGCTGGGATCACAGGCATGTATCACTGTGTTTGATATTTATACAGGGCTGGAAAATCAAACCCCAGGCTTCATGTAAGCTAATCAAGCACTCTATGAACTGAGCAACATCCCCGTCCCTGACTTAGCATACTTTCAAGGTTAACCTTGCTCCTATTTGTGGCTGTATTATATTCCATAGAATGAGCACACTACCTTTTTTTTTTTATTTTTTTTATTAATTTTTTTTATTTCTGTATGTGTATGAATGTACTGTCTGCATGCAAGTCTGTGCACCCGTGTCGTACAATGCCGCGGAGGTCAGAAGAGGGTCTCGGATTCCCCTGGAACTGGAGTTCTCGATGGCTCTCGGCTGCCATGTGGGTGCTGGGGATCGAACCCG
Source organism: Rhizomys pruinosus (assembly GCA_009823505.1). Classification (NCBI taxonomy): domain Eukaryota; kingdom Metazoa; phylum Chordata; class Mammalia; order Rodentia; family Spalacidae; genus Rhizomys; species Rhizomys pruinosus. The sequence continues at coordinate 1,818,067 of VZQC01010255.1, forward strand.
GGTCCTCTGCAAGAGCGGTCGGCGCTCTTAACTGCTAGGCCATCTCTCCAGCCCCAGAATGAGCACACTACCTTTTGTTTAGAGATTACTCCTCAGTGGATGAACACCTGGGTTGTCTCAATGTTTAGATTCTATCTCTTGAAAACACAGCTGGAGAGATGGCTCAGTGGTTAAGAGCACTGGCTGCTCTTGGAGAAGATCAGGGTTTGAATCCCAGCTAACCATGGTAGCTAACAACCATCTGTAACTCCAGTTCCAGGGGATCCGACACCATCTTCTGACCTTGATACAGATGCACTTACAGGGCTGGAGAGATGGCTCAGAGGTTAAGAGCACTGACTGCTCTTGCAGAGGACTCAGGTTCAGTTCCCAGCACCCACATGGCAACTAAGAACCATCTTTAACTCCAGTTCCAGGGGAATCTGATGCCCTCTTCTGACCTCCTCAGCATTGCATGACATGGGTGCATGTACCAACCTACATGCAGACAGTACACTCATACACATAAAAAATAATAAATAAAAAATATTGAATTTCAGTAGAATCAAATAAAGCATAAATAAAAAAACAGATGCACTTACATACATAAATGCAATAAACTCATACACATAAAATAAAATAAAAACAGTAAATAAAATATTCCTTAAAGAAAATATAGCACCTCAATGAGCTATGTTGTGAGTGCAAGGTACACAGATTTCAGAATTATATAAAAAGATCGTAAAGTATCTATTTATATTCATATACTTTGAAATACTGCTCTTAAATATATTGAGTTTAATACAAATATATCATTTTTTAAAAAGAGAAAGCCCCAAAACAATGCCAAGGTGGCTGGGACCCTTTCTTCTAGGGCCCCATTAGGCTCACCTTGCCCAGAGGTAGCCCAGGAGTGAGGTGAGGGGCAGGGCCTGGGAGGAACAGCCTGGGAGTCATTCTGCCTTGGCACCTAGGGGAGCCTTAGAGAGCAAGTCCAGGCAAGTGTGGGCATCTGACTTCCCCTGGGAGGAGACCCATGGCTGGGATTATCAGACAAAAGGAATAATTGGAGTGGCCGATGACAATGCCTGCTGCTGGCACCTGGCCTGTGCCAAGCGCACGGCTGAAGCGCCCAGGAGCTCCAGGGCTCTGCTCCCTCACTGAGGAGCAAGGCGTGCTACTTGAAAGGCTTTGTGGCCTCCCAGCCCAGGAGCTGGTCCCTGAGACGCTCCAGGAGGTGGAGCCCGGGCCCTGCTCCTTCTCTAACCTGCTGTTATGTGTCCCCAGGTCAGGCGAGGGAGCTGGATTAGATAATCCGTTTCCCTGCTTCAACATTTCAGGGATCCTTAAACAACCCCGGCCCAGGCGGACCTGGAGGCTTCGTCTTTCACAGTCCTGTAACTTCTCTGCTTGTTTCCCTACCTCTAAAAAAGGGGTAGACAGGGGCTGGAGAGATGGCCTAGCGGTTAAGAGCGCCGACTGCTCTTGCAGAGGACCCAGGTTCAATCCCCAGCACCCACATGGCGGCTGAGAACTGTCTGTAACTCCAATTCCAGAAGAACTCCAGTTCCAGGGGAATCCGAGACCCTTTCCTGACCTCCTGAACTCCAGTTCCAGGGGAATCCGAGACCCTCTTCTGACCTCCGCGACGTTGCACGACATGGGTGCACAAACCTACACGCAGACAATACATTCATACAAATAAATAAATAAATAAATAAATAAATAAATAAATAAAATTTTTAAAAAGGGGTAGACAATAAATAGCTAACTCCAAGGGTTACTGGAAAGGGAGAAAAAAAAAAGACAACCCTTGGCTGAGGACCGGGGGCTCCCTGGGCACTGAGCAGGGGCTGAAACACTTTGCCCCTTTGGTGGGTTTTACTTTCCCCTACCCTCGCCCTCAGGTAGAATATGTATCATTGCTCCAGTTCGTTTTGTGAGAATGTGACAGGAAGGATTTTGAACCCAGGCTGTGCATCTCCTCAGGCAACATACTTACCTGTCTCTAGGACAGGCAGGAACCTAGTAAGTCATCTAGAAAAGCCCAGAAGGAGAAGGAGCCAAGCTTCATCACTGTGGAAACACCTGGTAGAAATACTTTGACACTGTAGTTAAGAGGATGGGGAAACCAAGTCAGAGGATGAAGCGAGTGTGAAGCCCTGATGTCCTGCATCAGAGCGTCTTGAGTTCCATGTATGAACCTGTCAGTGTATGAGCTGCCCAGCCCAGACCCATAGCAGAACTACCCTTCGGCCTGGCAAAGTGATGCTTCTGCTAAAGCCTCCGCTTCCTTGGCACAGATATTCTCAGTTTCTTCTGGGTACAATTCTTGGTTGGGAGGTTTGGCACTGACTATGACTTGGCTGTATGGGACACTGAAAAAACAAACAATCATGCACAGCTTCTGAGACCCAGCTCCCATCCTTCCTGAGTGTCTGCTGCAGGCAGAGTGTCTTGGGTTGGACTCGGGAAAGGGATGCAGGGATGGGGCAACACCCCCTCCCCTATGAAGAGAAGAAGGCTGGGAGAGGAACACAGAAGAGAAGAGGAGGAAACAGTGCAGGAGGATATGATCAAAGAAGGGTGTGTGCATGAGCTGTCACAATGGAGTTATGATGTTCCCTTAATATTCACTAATCAAAGTGTCCAAAATACTGTACCTGAGCCATTCAGTTATGTTCCCGAGGCATTGCTTCCGGGAATGAAATGCTGGGTATGACTGTGTCCATTGGTGAAGAACTGGGTGGTTGAAGTGCAGCTCTTCCTGATGCCTGGTAGGGAAACAGCAAGTTACAAATGGCATCCAGAGCAGGGCAGCATTTGGGGAAGAACAGGCATTGCTATGGTAAGAGCTGACATCTGTTGAGTCACTTCTCTTTTCTAGTTTGCTTTCTGTTACTGTGATAAAAACACTAACCAAACCAACTTGGGGAGGAAAGGGTTTCTTTTAGCTTCAAGGGAGGAAAAGGGTTTTTTTTTAGTCCATCGTTGAGGGAAACCAAGGTAGAAACTCAAGTAGAACCTGGAGCCAGGAACCAAAGTCAAGACTGTGAAGGAACGCTGCTTACTGGCTCACTTTCCCCTGCCTTGCTTGGCTACTTTTCTTATCCAACCTAGGCCCACTGCCCGAGGATTGCATGCCCTCGCTGGGCCGGGCCCTGCTACATCAATTAACAATCAAGAAAGTGCCCTCAGGGGCTGGAGAGATGGCCTAGCAGTTAAAAGCGCCGACTGCTCTTGCAGAGGACCCGGGTTCGATCCCCAGCACCCACATGGCGGCTGAGAACATAATGGGTTAAATAACTAAGGACGACAGGTTTCCCACTGCAGGAACTTGCAGAGGTTTGGCTGCCCGGGTTCACTGTTCGGAACGTTGGCTTCCCAGAGGGAAGGAATCTTTTATGCTGCAGCATCTTGGCCTTCAGCATGTTCCTCAGGATGTATTTGCGGGATCTGAGACAATTCTGAAATACTTTAAGTCCCGGAGAGAGGTAGCAAACTTCACAGAAAGTTTGGGTCGGATCAGGAAAGAGCCCAGATGGGATGACTTCCTTGGGCAAGCTCAAAGAAAGAAAGAAAAAAGAGGAGAGCTTGAAGGACCCTGAGGAAGAGGGAGGAGGAGGTCACTGGATGAGAGTGACTGGGATGCCAGTGCTCCACCCTCATCCCAGCTCTGGGAACCTTCTCACAGACAGAAGCATGGAGATCATGCTCTGTGCCCCTCATTGAATGGCACAGACAAGTCACCTCCTCTCGATGTGCTGTGGAACTAGAAGGTGGTCAGGTGGGTCTTTGGGAAACAGAATCCAGTTTTTATGGAAGATGGGCAGGTCTGTGTCCCCTCAGTCTGAGCAGGGTTTCACCAAAGGGGCTGCAGTTAGGTTTGTAGGTAAAACACATAGTAACCAGGCACTAGAGTCCAAATCCCAACTCTACCCTTCACTGAAGCCAGTTGCTTTCTGCCTTGAGCTGTGGCTGCCCCACTTGACAAGTAAAAGTTCGTGGTATTTTTCTCCATGGTGAAGTCATTGATTTACAAATAAGGCCAGAGTGAGAATATTTTGGTGTCCTATAGGGCACAGAAGGCTTCCGAAGGGCCCTGGGTTTGTTAGAGTAATTCTTCTAAAGTCTATTGTCTATCTATAGAGAATCTATAGCATTAAAATGGTTAAGTGATTGTTTTTACAGAATGGGGTAAAAACTGGTAGAACAAGTTGAAACAGCTCTTTATTTTCTGTAAATCCCACTCATGTCATCCCCTCGGGGCACAAGCAGGGCATCAGAACTCGATAGAGACCTCCTCTTCTCAGGGGCTGACTTCTCCTCCACTCCCATCCTTTATCCCCTACTGAGAGTGGCTCAGGAGGGTGTCAGAGGTCACCGGGATGCCCCCCCCCAAGATGTCCTCTTTCCCAGGTGAGGTCTGTTTTATGACAGAGGAGAACATTCCCCAGACTCCAGGGGAAACACCCCCTGCTTGTCATAAACTAATCCATCCTGATGAAGCAGACAGTACCTCTTGCCCAAGGCACACGGGGCAGAGTCCCTGTAAGGTGCTGGGGGCTGGCGTGGTAAGCATCTTGGGGTCTTGCAAACAGTTCTTCTGGTTGAGAAACTTCCGTCCAGAGCTGCTGGATGTGGTAATCTTTGAAGATGCTATGGAGCTCTGGAGTTTATGATGTGAACTTGGCAGATAAAGGCAGCTGGTTCTTTGGTATTAATCCCCCTCATTGACTTTTTTGGGGGGGTGGGCAGAGTTCAAGGTCACAGATTGTAGGCAGCTGGAAAAGAGCTGAGTAATCTTCCAGCTCAAATGGTTCATTTCACAGTTTCCATGTCCCCGAGGTCAGCACAGGCAGCGAGGAGCAGAGCTGGGTCTCTGACCAGGTCTGATGCTCAAGTCCCAGTTCTGTGCTTTTTCCCCTGATGCACAGTGAATCGATGACAGCACTGAGAGTTTCCTGCTCATTGATTCTTACAACATCCTATAAACAGACTCGCAAACACATCCCAAAGCCCAGGGTTACAGCTGATGAAAAGCCGATCTAGATTCCATACTTCAGTGTGTCTCGAAACCTAGAGCTTCTTCTCAACTTTACCATCTATGGAAGGCATAAGAAGACTTTAAGTTAGAGCTTTACTTTTTTTTTTTTAATTTATTTTTGTATGTCTATGAATGTACTGTCTGCATGTAGGTTCGTGCACCTGTGTCGTGCAATGCCACGGAGGTCAGAAGAGGGTCTCGGATTCCCCTGGAACTGGAGTTCTCCTGGAACTGGAGTTACAGACGGTTCTTAGCCACCATGTGGGTGCTGGGGATCGAACCCAGGTCCTCTGCAAGAGCAGTCGATGCTCTTAACCGCTAGGCCATCTCTCCAGCCCCGAGCTTTACTTTTCAATATCCTCTAACTACCTCATAGGCTTCAGGGAACCCCCAAGATCTGGAAAACAGAAGAAGATGAAAACCAAAATCTCTCACACTGGTCCAGTTTGAGTTGTGTCTGGTGCTCACTAGATCAAGAACAGCCAAATGAAATACAATGACCCTAGACTACATCATCAGTTGATTCAGAGTTCATTGAAATGTGGCCAAATCACCAAAGCCACAGGCTAGACAGTCAGGTCACTGTCACCTGTTTATCAGGAATCTTATCTTTCAAGAAGTGTCTTCAGAGACCTGTAGTGGGTAAGAGTGCCCATGACCAAGATCTCCAAATGATGGTGCCCATTGCGCAAGGGGAGAGGGCTAGGGCAGAAGGCTTGTCTCCATACAGATTGCTGTCCAGGCTTGATCCGATTTCTCAGGAACCTGGGCTCAGAGCAATAGTCACACTTACACCCTCAGAGGCAGGGAACCTGATGACTAGCCTCCATCATCAAGCACATTTGCCCCAGGCTGAACTGACCCAGTGTGTCCACCCCTAGTGATAGGAACAATAGTCAACACTTAACCAGGATAATGCTAAGCATGGGCTGCCTTACTGACAAAACCTTATAGGGTAAGAGTTATGCCTACTTTACAGACACAGAAATTGAAGCTCAGAGTGCTCAAAGGGCTTGCCCAAAGTCACACAGCAGTGACTCAGCCAGATTTGAACTCAGAATCCAAGCTCCCAACTAGCTCTTCTCTAGGTGTGTGTTGGAGGAGATGGTCCACTGTGTAGATTTCTGAATTCCTTAGGGTAAAATTATTAGAGCTTTCTTACTGATTCACCACACACAAGTGATTTTGTGAAATTTGATAGCAAAATCACTTTTGCAAAGTCCATTGCTAGAAAAGGAAGTAAACGACTGCTCTTGCAGAGGACCTGGGTTCAATTCCCAGCACCCACATGGCAGCTAAGAACCGTCTCTAACTCCAATTCCAGGAGAACTCCAGTTCCAGGGGAATCCAACGCCCTATTCTGACCTCTGCGGCATTGCACGACACGGGTGCACAAACCTACATGCAGACAGTACACTCATACATGTAAAAATAATAATAATAAAGAAAAGGGAGCAAAGATATCTTGGAAGGGCTAACTGGGCTTCCAGAGGGACAGAAATACACCTCGCTCATTTCTCTCCCATCTGTGGTAGAGCTGACAGAGTCCTCCTTAAGTATCAAAGTTTTTTCACTGAGGCAGCACAGGTGGAGAGTTCCACTTTTGAGCCTTACAACCTGCTTACAGTCCCATGTGGTCACTCTTGAGTCACCTGGCCTGATCAAGTTGTTATGTGCAATTGTAAGGCAGTAAGACAAGTCAGCTCACAAACCCTGGCATGTATCAAGAGTTCGAAAAGGGAGGGCAATTATTATCGTGTAGGAGAGAAAGGGTTCGCTGGGACTTCATACGTGGTACACAGGCAACAGCGCTGGAGAACTTGGCACCACTAGGGAAGGGAAGGGGTAAGTAGAGGCAGACAAGAAGCAGTCAGCCTGGAGAGGAACTGACCACACACAGTATGACATCAGCATGGTGGCAGTGCTGAGTAAAGAGTGGTGACACTGATGAGACTTCGACCAGTCCCCTCCCCTGAAGGTCCCGATCTTGGTCCTCTCCAGGGACCACAAAAGGCCACAGTGTGTTCCCCTCTCTATTCCCCTCTGCTGAGCCATCTCATGTTCAGGGGCCAAGGGTTACCACTAACCCTCAGACCACATGGCCTCTACTTTCCCAATGGGATACAGGGCCCAGGAGAGCCCCAAGAGAACCCCCAACTCCAGCAAGATCAGGTCTGAAGGAACTACACTGGCAGCCGTGGAGAAAACTCCTTAGGGGCCAGGGCTGTCTGGAACCTTGTGACTTAACTGTGTTCATCTGAACCTCTGGGTCAGAGCAGGTGTTACCGTGACCTAGGAAGACGACCCTGACCTAGGAAGACGGCCCTGACCTAGGAAGACGGCCCTGACCTAGGAAGATGGCCCTGACCCTGGCCACCTGAGCCTCCTCATCAGCACTGGGCCCCAGGATCCTCCACCGAACAGGACCTCGGCCACTTCCCCTGTGGTCCTCCCAGGAACCCAGCTTGACCCCTGCAGAGGGGAGGAGCCATTCCTCAGTACTGTTTGCCATGGTGACGGCGGGATTAACAGGTTTTTCTCTGAGTTCAACCTTTTATTTGGAAGTGGACAGTGTCTGGTTTTAATGTCCCTTTTAAGGTACAGGTTAGTGATAAGTCCAGTGATAGTGGCTGCAGGGGCTCGAGGCCCAGGTCCCTGGAAAGAGTGGGACCAAGACCACGTTGTCCTGTCCTTCTAGGAGCAAGGCTGCACCCCTGCTGTCTCCCTCATTCAGGCGGGCTCCCATTCTAGCGGGTTCCTGGCCACAGGGGAAGTAGTTCTAGACAGTGCATTCTGACTTCCTTCTCAGTTCAGCATAAGCCTTACTGATTTGTCATACTTTAAAATATTTTATTATTTGTATTTATGTGAATGAGTGTTTTACCTGCACGTGTGTAAGTGCAGAGGCCAGAAGAGGGTATTGAATCCTGTGGAACTGGAGTTATGGGCAGTTGCTAGCTGCCATCTGGGTGCTGGAAGTTGAACCTGGGTCTTCTGCAAGAGCAGTCAGTGCTCTTAACCATCTCTCCGGCCTCTGATTTGCCATATTTTAAAGGACTTCGAAGTTTCTTTATTAACCAAAGAAGTAATGTCAACAAATGAATGAAAAATTTAAAATATAAATCACACCTATTCTTGTCACCTACAGGCTTCCTGGTACCCTTCTGTCCTTTCTAAATTCCTCTAAATAGGCTTTACAAATACAAATAGACTAACTTATTAAAGGTAGAGTAGGTGAAAAGCTCAAGCTCAGCTAATCAGACCCAGGTTCAAGGCTCAACTTACCTGGCTCAGGTGAGCTGTGCTGCTCTTGGGCTTTACCTTTCTCACTGGCCGAGGGTTAAATAAGAACTCATAGGTGCAGACAGCTATACTGCAAACCCAATGTGCAAATACAGTGGGCAAGGCACTGGAGACGCTTCTGTGGAATCCTTCTAAACTGGGGCTCGGCACCAGACTCTGTTCAATATCTCCTTTTACTCCACTGAACCTCTGTAGAAAGGCACTGTGTGAAGAGAGCTGCCAGGCTCAGAAGCAGCACCTGGATGCTCCTTGCGGTCGCTCTGTTACCTAGAGATGATTTGCCAGACCAAATCCTTGTGAGTGAAGTTGCCAGACCAAAGGACAGACTCACGAGAGCCAGACAGGCTCACAAGGGCTGGGCGGCTCACTGTTTCCATCCGGGAAAGGCTACTTCCTCTTATTGTTGCCAGTACCTTCATCCTTATCAATGATAATTAGGAAAATTAACTGCTTGTTAGTAAGTTTACAAGAGACTTTCCATTTCAAGAGGAGATTTCAGGGTGAGTTTAGACCCTATAATGAGTCTACATGTTTAAGGTGGGAATGTAGGTGATGTGCCTGACAGAACTGATAAGAATCTATAAAATACAGCGTGTAAAAGGGCCTGGAGGCTGCCCACCCCGACCGTGTTCTGGATCTCTAGAAGCACAGCTTCCAGACCCACCAAGCCTTCAGAGGGGAGTCAGGTCCTCTATCCCTCCATTTAAGCCCAGTGACAGTAAAGAGAATTATGGGGAAATATGTACAGAGCTCAAGGTACAGGCTCAGGTCAGCCTTCGGGGACCCCACTGGTATCTAGGGTGTTGTGTCAGCCAAGAGCCCAGGTTTCAATCCCAGTTTCTTCACTCAAGCTTCTCCCTGAACCTGTGTATAACACATTCTCTCTTCCCATTCCCTGAGAAAGAGCTGGGTATACAGAATGGGTTGGGGATTTTTTAAGATTTATGTACTTTTATTGTGTGTGTGTGTGTGTGTGTGTGTGTTTGCCTGCATGTATTTATGTGCACCACATGTATGCAGTATTCATGGAAGCCAGTACAGGGTGTCAGATCCCCTGAAAGTGGAGTTACAGACGGTGATGGGCTGCCATGTGGGTTCTGGGAAGCTAACCCAGGTCCTCGGCAAGAGCAGCCAGTACCCTTAACTACTGAGCCTTCTCTCCAGGCCCATAATAGGGTGTTTTAATGTAGTCTGGGCCCCAATACTGTGAACTTAGCTGTGGCTGATGCTGGGAATAGGAAGCTGGTTCAGAGGAGACTTGCTGCATGCAGTTCACCCACAATGCCAGCTTCCCTTTATTGGGTACCAAATCTTTTTGCCACTGTCTTTACAACAAGGGCTCATTTAACTCAATCCTCAGGGATGAAGGATAATGGGGGAATACTTACAGATGTGAAATCACAACTGTAAAGGCCCAGAGTGAAGCCACTGAGATACAATGATGAAGAAGGGGGCAAGGATTCAAACTTCAGAAGTCTCTCCTTGGGATGAGGGTAGAAGGGAACAACATGTTGCCCAGAATGTTAATACTTTTTATAAATTATGCCCATTTTTAAAATTTTTATTTATTTATGTATGTGTATGAATGTACTGTCTGCATGTAGGTTTGTGTGCCCGAGTCGTGCAATGCCGCGGAGGTCAGAAGAGGGCGCCAGATTCCCCTGGAACTGGAGTTAAAGTTCTCAGCTGCCATGTGGGTGCTGGGAATCGAACCCGGGTCCTCTGCAAGAGCAGTCGGCGCTCTTAACTGCTAGGCCATCTCTCCAGCCCCAATTATGCCCATTTTTAAATTTACTCAACAGTTATTTATAGACCATCTATTAAGCGGAAGTCTGGGAGAAGAGCTGTGTGAGGTTTGTCTTTGTATATTTTCTGCCCCCTGGAGTCTTACAAATCCTACCTCTCTAACATTCCACCAAGCAACAAGCCAACTTTCATTCTTCCCTTCCCTCGTTCGTTCTGCCTGTCAATCCATTGTTGGTTCTGTTCCACAAAGAACCTGGAGAGGCTCAAAGAACTATTTCTAAGGCTTTGGGGGAGGGCAGGCCTTGGTGTGGTTCTATCTCTATTGCTAAGTGGCAGATGGCCTTTAGGTGTGACATCGCCTCTCTAAGCTTCCTCATTTCTAAGATGCTGTGACTGGCCAGGCGTGGTGGCGCACGCCTTTAATCCTAGCACTTGGGAGGCTGAGGCAGGCGGATCTTTGCGAGTTCAAGGCCAGCCTGGTCTACAGAGTGAGTTCCAGGACAGCTGGGGCTACAGGGAGACCGTGTCTCAGAAAAAAAAAAAAAAAAAAAACACAAAAAAAAAAAAAAAAAAAAAAGATGCGTGTGACTGTGTGACTGGACCAATTGCTTCACAGGACTCTTGAGATTGGACTGCTTCACACATCTAGCACTAGACCAGAGACTGGACCCTCTGGAGGATACTGAAGTCTTCATTAATCCACACACCAATACTTCCACTGAGGGGGAAACTGAGTCAAGGAGGACGCGAAGTTGCTAACTTCTTTGGAAGTTGGCTTTGGAAGCTTACTGTCCCTTCAGTAACTTGGACAGTCGTGTGGGAAATGTGAGAGTGACATTAAACATCCCATTCTTATAGGTAGAGGTTCTAAACAAGGACCACAAGTAGAGCTCAGTAAACAACAATAATTGTTAAGTGACGAAAATTGCTAAGCCAAGATTAGAGCTAATCGCTATCACTGCTTTGAGCCTACATGCTCTGCTTTCTCATCCCTGCTAGGATCAAACCCAGGGCCTACAAAATCCAAACCACTAGTCACACTCCTAGTCTAGCTTAATGAAGTTGAAACGGAGGAACTGTGTAGGGACTTCTAATCATGAAAGTGATGCAAGCTCAGTGCAGAATGTTTAGCAGGGAGGACAAAGGCAAATAAAGAACCTTGTCCTTTCTATGCCCATTTGTCGTGTCAGTATTTTTATACAGGCCAACAGATTTTCATGAAGTGTTTTGGGTGGTCTGCAGCAAATGGCTTATAAGCAGCCACCATTCTGAAAAGGATGAGGAGGGGGGGACTGTGCCATCATCCAGGGGTGGGCCTGTCATCATGTTTGCAGGGATGGAAACCGTCCCTCCCGTGATTCTGACTCCCAAAGGCAGGGACCCAGGCTCAAAGAGGAGGGGTTTATAACAGTACAGCCTTAGTGGCTAGAAGACAGGCAGAACTTGAACCCCAAACAATCCCTGACTTAGTGGCAGTTTTTTGTGCATGGAGTCAGAAAGATCTGGGCTCATGCTGGGTGTGTTAGTCCCAGCACTTGGGAAGCAGAAGCAGGCAGAGCTCTGAAGATCAAGGCCAGCTGGTCTCCATAGCAAGTTCCAGGCCAGCTAGGACTGCAGGAGGACCCTGTCTCAAAAAAAGAAACAAGATAAAAGAAAGAAAGAAAGAAAGAAAGAAAGAAAGAAAGAAAGGAAGGAAGGAAGGAAGGAAGGAAGGAGAGAGAGAAAGAAAGAAAGAAAGAAAGAAAGAAAGAAAGAAAGAAAGAAAAGAAAAGAAAGAAAGAAAGAAAAGAAAGAAAGAAAGATAGATTTGGGCTCGAATCTCAGTACTTTCATTTAGTAGCTTTTGGCTTTTAACCTAAGTCGAAGTTCTTTATTTATAAAATAAAACTGCCATTTTTCTCAGTAGATTTAAATGATAAAGCCTAATAAGGAAAAAGTATTTTCTTTTTTTAATTTTTTTTTAGGAAAAAGTATTTTCTTTTTAAAAATATTTTTATTTATTATTTTTATTTTATGTGTATGACTGTATTGCCTGCATGTATGTAAGTGCACCCATGTCATGCAATGCCTGAGGAGGTCAGAAGGGGGTGTTGATTTCCCCTAGAAATGGAGTTAGGACCATTGTTAAGCACCATGTGGGTGCTGGGAACCAAATTTGGGTCCTCTGCAGGAGTAGCCAGTGCTCTTAACCACTGAGCCATTTCCCAGCCCCAGGAAAAAAAGCATTTCTAACAATTGAGTACTAGGTGCCAGTTACTGAACAAAAGTACTTCACATGCCTCATCTCAGTCAACCCAATAACCTTATGAGGCTCAGGTACTATTTTTATATCCAATTATAGATGAGGAAACTGAGGCTCAGAGATGGTCACTTGACCAACTAGTCTGTGACCTGAACTGATCTCTGTGTCTTGGAGTAACACACTCCATAACACAGGTAACTCTGCACAGTGCTTACAAAATGCAAACATGGACTAGCAGCCACAATTCGTTGTTATTATTATTGTTATTATGAATGTAATTATTATGTTACATCTGATTGGCTGGTCTCTGCTTATACTCTCCTAGACAAAGCAATCAAGAACTGGACTATCCAAGCGAGGAAAGTGGTACCAGCCTCCCTGGGCTCTCGGTGATGCACGTGCTCCCTGGGAGTAGCAAGGCTTGAGGACTGTGCTTCAAAACCTCGGCCTCTCTGAGCCATGGGATGAAGGTCTGGACGTGCCCTGCCTTGTGACCGAGAGGGCTCCCGTGGGTGAGGTCTGTGACCCTGCACACTGGCTGCTGGCATCCCTGCATGCCTATCCAGGACCATTAATCTCTCCATCTCACCTAGGGAACCTTTTGGAGGCTTTCTGTGTGAGAAGACACAATGATCCTCTGCTGATCTCTGATGATGGGGTGTGAGTGATCGACTGCAGAGGACCCAGAGAGGGAGAGGACCCATTTTTTTTTTTTTTTTTTTTTTTTTTTTTTTTTTTTTGAGAGGACCCATTTATAAAGCTCAGCGAGCACGGACATGCCACTTGAAATCCCAGCCCCCTTCTCCAAGCCAGCATGAGTCACCCTGTAGCCATTGCAACACAGCTGACAGAAACTCTCCAGCCTTCCACAGTGGGAGCAGACAGCTATAAAGAGAAGCGTGCCATCCTTTGGACTGAAGCAAGCTTTGCAGTTGCCATCGCACAGAGTTGCCCTCACGTTACCCCTCTAACTCTGCCGCTGCCAACTCGTCACTTGCATGTTTCCTCATCTAAAAATGGAGATAATAGAAAAATGCCCAGCTCACATTTGGTAATGGGATAAGGCATGTGAGGGGCTTAGCACAATACCTGATCTGTGTGGCACACTGAGCACCTACCGGGGATCGGACACTGAAGTGAGTGCTGGACAGTTGCCAAGATAGACAAAGCCTCGCTCGTAAGAGCTCAAATTCCAGGGGGAAGAGGAGACGGACAGCTAACTAGAGAAAACTATCAAAAATCCAAAGGACTTTGCAGAGAACAAAATAAAGTGACGTGAAATCCAGCGACTTGTCTACTTAGCAAGAGTGACTGGAGAGGGCTGCCCAGGAAGCTGTAACAGCAGTCACTGGGATTCTCTGCTATTGTTGGGGCTCCTTGGGGTTCCCTCCTAACAGGCTTCATCTAGAAACCAGACTCTGATCAGTTCCAAATCCCATACCCCCCCATCCTCAGAGGGCTCCTTTGAATTCTAACTTTATCCCGAAAATCTCCATTTAATTGGCAGAAACTTTCCTTTGAGGGTGAGGAGAGAGCCAAGGAAGATCCAAGATGTTCATCTTAGATTTCATTTCATTATTTCTTTTCCTTTCTTTTTTGTCTTTTTGAGACAGGGTCTCCCTGTAGCCCCAGCTAGCCTGGAACTCACTATCTAGACCAGGCTGGCCTTAAAAACACAGGTGGATCTCCACTTGCCTCCCCAGTGCTGGGATCAAAGGTGTGTGCCACCAGGCCCAGTGATTTCATTTTATTTTAATCCTGAGGTCCTGTTGGGGGCTGTGGGCACTCTAGCATTGCCATTCTTGCTCTTTACAGAGGACTGTGCATAGTGACCATCACTCTGTGTAACAGGAGTCTGATTTCTCAAGCTCTCGTCACAGAATGAAGCACTGGAAATGACTGGCCGGTCCAGGCTTCCTAGGTGGCCATCTTCAACTTTTCCATCCTTTCCGGGCTGGCCAGAGGCATGTGGTCTGCCCACATCCCACTCAGATGGGCGTCCCAGCAGGTGAACGGCAGCCCTGCCCTACTCCCCACCCCCACCACATACGCACTCCTCAAGTAACAGCCAGGATTCTTTTTTAACCTGTTGCCCAGAACTCAGAACAAAAAGACATTGCACGCACACAAGTGCTCAAGGGGTGTCTGCGGACAGAGGCAGTGGGCTTCAGCTCCGTCCCACAGATGACTGAAGGAGGCTCTGACACTCACCAGGACTAGCTTCACCCTTAGGCAAGTCACAGTCCCTCACCAGCCTCTGTTTCCTCCCTCCTTGGTAAAGTGCGTGGGTTGGGGAAGAAGGAGGTGACTAAGTCCACCCTAGACGGTTACCATGAGAATCAAAAGAAATCACCTGGATAACTAAAGCAGTCTTCACAAATGTTATCTGAAAGGGGAAATCCTGAAGAAAAGAAAGGGAACTTACACAGGGAGCCACCACCTCTCTCCTGTGAGGTTCTCGGTGATAGAGAAGGTGGCGGCAAAGGAATTAGGTGTTTGGAGATATTTCTGGGATCCAGGATCAGAACCAGAAAAAGGGGCAGAGATTTCCGTAAGGCCAAATATCTGTCTGCCCCTGTATTTTTCCTCTAGCTATGTTGCTACTCCCCAATCTATTCTTCCTCCCTCCTCCCTCATCTCCGCCCCCCCACCACCTCAGCAAGGAAGGAATTGGCCAGCTCCACCCAGTCAGCCCCCCCATAGCTCCGCCCCTGCTGGTGGGCCAAGAGTTAACAGCTGCACCTGCCGTGGTATACCTGCAGTCCTCCGTGGCACCTGTACCTACAGCCAATCAGCGCCAACGCTGTGGGGAACCGCTGTCAGCAAAATCTCAACACCCAAAGCTCAACATAAATCAAGCACTTCTCAGAGCAGGGAATGTCTGTGTCAGAAGAGAATTAGAGACAAGCGGTCAGCATAGCCTCGGTGGTGCCCAGAGGATAGATCGTCCGAGGAGCCCGGGAGCAGGAAGATGTCGAATGAACTTGAGTGAGTAAACACCTCAGATGCCTTGTGCTCAGAGCCAGGAGCCAGCGTGGAAGGCTGGCTGGGGTTCCAGCGGAGGGAAGGACCAGGAAGGGGGGCCGGCGCCGGGATTCACAGGGCAATTTGTAAGGGTGAATGAATGGGCTGAGGAGCCTGCTTCAGCGTGTCGAGGCAGGCTCAGCCCTCAATCTAGAGCTGACTGTCTCCCTGGGAAAATACTTTTCCTTTTTCTCTCTGCTGAGCAGTTTCGAGGTAGGCAGGGAAAACACAGGACTGAAACTGTGAAGGCTCTTGGCACCGCGGTTTGAAACCGTGAGGAGACCTTGGATATCAGAGACATGCCAGCCCCGTGGAACTTTCTTTCCTGTTGCCAAAAGGAACTTCTTTGAGGTGGTTCTAAGAGCTGTCTTAGCCAAAGAGTTTGGTTTCTCTAAAGGGACTTGTTTGTTGGGTTGGAATGATCCCAACTGAGAAGTCTACAGTTGGTTCAGTTGGATAAACATATACTCTGTGTAGTGGGCTTGCCGTAGGTTCAATCCAGGTTCTGTTCCTCCCAAGCTGTGCAATATGGGGCAAATCATTGGGCTGAGCTTCATCTTCCCCAATCTGGAAAATAAGAATAAGAACACTTTGTAGAGTTCTTACATGCGCTTAGGGCTGTAAAATGCTTACCATTCAGCCAGGGTCTGAAGCTGTGCTCTGCAAGATGCGGTCGGTTTTAACCAGAGGCTGTTCTAAGGCTGGGGAAGCGAATGAGTGGTTTTTGGGTGAGGTCACCTCTGTTGCCTGGCAGGATGCCGGTGTGTTCCTTCCCACATCTGGGATTCAGAATCCCAACTGGCTGCTGCTGACCTCACTCGGCCCCTGCTTCACGTCCAGACATCAGAGAAGGTAGGATGAGACAGGTTAGGGTGTGGGCTGCTTTAACTTGGGGGCAAAGAACTGGCAGGGAAAGCTAGACTTAGACAGAACTTTCCTCTTCCATCTGCAGAGCTGAGGGGGCAGAGGCAAGAGGTGAACAGTTTTTTGGGTTTTTTTTTTTTTCTCTTCTCTTTTTCCACATCTCTAACTCTCTCAAGCATCTACTCAACAGATTGTTTTAAGAACTTGAACACCTGCAGACAGGGCAGTTGGTGGGTCCTAATTGCAGACAGGATCCCATCGCACCTCTCTGCTCTTGAGTTCTTTTGGGTTGGCCAGCCACATTCACAGTACGATCACTCTGGTTGCAAGTGTCAGATTTCTTTTGAATGAATTCCTGGGTCTGACAATGTGTTGACAACTGGACCCCTAGTAAAAAGCATTGTCTCAGCTCTGTCCCTTATCTGTGTGACTTGGGCAAGTAAGTCACTTTCCCGTTTCTTCACGGGTAGATAGGGTCCTGTAGTAGTGTTTATGGAGTGGTTACGGTATTTAATTTTAGATCAATGATTGCTTTAAGGCCTGGTATGGAGTCAGCTAAATACTGCCATTTTTAACCTGATGTAGACACAAGCAATTGGGCATTTCTGAACCCTCTCACTTCCTATGTGTCTATACTTTGAACGCACATGCACAAAATTGAGACACATCCTTATCACACTTAAACATGCTGATTAAAAATGCAGAGGCTGCCAACAGGATCTATTCAGGTCGTTCCTGGGGGAAGAGGGGGTGCGTGTCCTGCAGCTGGTTTCTTGGACCGAGAATTTTTCCCACTTGTGTCTTTAATGATCTGGGTTTGAAGTCAGATCCGCTGACAGTAGAGACTTCTACATCTGGTGGAAGCTGGTCCCTGCTGAGTAATTGCAGGGCAACTTAGAGGCTAATGGTAGAGCCTGGGGACTGAGCTGCCCCTGTGCTGGGGGGTGGGCTGTACCCAGTGCTTGGCTCTTGCAAGTTCTGAGCTGCTGCTGCTGCGCTGCTGCTGCGGTTTAGTCTGCTATGGCCTATCTCAGAAGAACATACTGGGCCAAGTGCACATCTGGGGCCCTCAGAGAATGAACTCACTTGTCAGTTCTGAGGCAGGAAAAAAGTCAGACTTGGATCTGCTCCAATTTTGCCACCATCAACTGCAGGGTCCTGGCAAATATCTGTCCTCCCTGACCCTCAGTTAAAATGAGAATTATAAACGTGCCTACCTGTTGGTTAGTGGACCACCCGGACTGGCAGCCTGATTCCTAGGCCTAGAGTGGGAGGCTGCCCTTGGAAGGCCAGCTGTTGAGGCCAGGCAGTGTAGTCAGAAACCAGCCCAAGGCAGCTGGTGGGCGGTGAGTGCCCGGCCTTTCATGTGGTTGGGCCCAGCGCCGGGCACCTCTGCCAGCGGTAGGCCTCAGCCAGACAACTACCCTGGGTGCTTCTAGCCTGCAGTCTAGCAATAATACCCTATGGCGGGGGCAAGCCGCAAAGGATCCTGGGCCTGCTGCCCGGAACCTGCGCAATGCCCACAATAAGCCTTTCTGAGTGGGCACTGTCTGGAACAAGCCACGGTCTAGTCTGGGGATAGTAGATCTCTCCAGAGGGAGAGATGCCCGGTGACCTTTAGGCTCACCGTAGCACCCCACCCCCAAAGTCCTGAGGCCCTACTATGTGCAAGGCTGCCCCGGGTACCTGTATAGTGCTGCCCTGCTTACTGAAGGAGGGCTTTACCACCTTGACCCTTTGCCACCTTAGCACATAGTAGGTCCACCGCGCAAGGACGCCAAGGTTCAGGACCCTGGCCAATGCCTCCAGCAATTTCGACCCTCTGCCACCATGGAGGGAGGCCACAGAAGATGGCAGGAGGCTAGAGGGCCGAGGGGCAGCCCCCGCCTCCTGGATCCGATCCCAGCCGGGGGTGCACACGGCCCGCAGCGCTGAAAGAGTTAACCCGGAGCGCCGCCCCGCTGCGGTTTTGTGGTCGAAACCATGATGGCCAGGAGCAAATTTTTGTCTCGCAGGAGGTGTGTTATTAAAAGTCGGAGTTACGCGCTGGTGAATGAAAAGTTAAAAGCCCTCATTAAGCGCCGGCTGTAAAAAGAGGCGGAGCGGCCCGAGGGGCGGGGAGCGCGTGCTAACGGCGGCTGCGCGCCCGGGCTGCGGGATGGGGAGAGCGATGGCATCCAGGCCGAGTTCCAGCACAAAGAGGGGACATTGACTGAGCGCCCGTGTGTCAAGCGCAGGCCAAGCATCTGTGTCCTCCCAATAGAGGGCTGGGAGGGTGGAGTGTGATTTTGCCGAAGAGGGACCCAGACCTGGCTTAGCCAAGATCTCAGGGAGATGCTGAAGACTCCCTTGGGTTTCATCCAGCTTCTTCTAGCTTTGGACTTTGGGATGAGAGACTGTTAGCAGTCGATTTGTCCTGCGTGGAAAAATGTAGATAGATTCTCTGCTTTCTAGTCTTTTGTAGGTGTCTACATTTATTTATTCACTTATTTATTTATTATTTATTTGACATAGGCTACATATGTAGCCCCTGGATAGCTGAAGTAGCTCAGGCTACCCTAAGACTCATGATCCTCCTGCCTCACCCTCCTCAGTGTTGGCATTACAGGTGTACACCACCACGCCCAGATCACATTTTATAGACTTGTATTTTACAAGTCTGTGACACTTTTGAAATGAGAAAAGGAGAGTTATTATCTGTACAAAATAATTATTAGTTCATTTAGAACAGGTTCTCAAAATGCAGTCCTTGAGACTGGGGGGATAGCTCAGTGGTAGAACACTTGCCTAGCATGTATAAGGTCCTGGGCTTGATCCCTATCACCATGACCAAAAGTAAATAAATAAATAAATAAATAGTTCTTGGCTTATCATCACATGGGAACTTGGATGTGCAAATGCTCAGCCTAGACCTACTGAATCAGAAGCTCTGGGGGTGGGGCTGGCCATTATATATTTTAACAGGACTTCTAGGTGATTCTACTGTGTGTTCACATTTAAAAACCACTAGCCTAGCTGGGTGTGTTGGCACATGCCTATAATCCCAGCATTTGGGAGGCAGAGGCAGGTGGATCTCTGTGAGTTCAAGGCGAGCCTGGTCTACATAGCAAGTTCCAACACAGCTGGAGCTACAAGGAGACCCTGTCTCAAAAAGAAAAAGAAAAAAAAAAACTGTCCTATGCATGGGGAGGCAAGGGGTTCCCAGGTTAGCCACTGACCTGCTGTGTCATTGCCCAGGAAACAGACTGAGAGCCCCACTCCAGGGTTGCGCCTTCATTTAAACCCCACCCCTGCCATGGTATGCACAGCCAAACATATACACATACATGAAATAAATAAGTGTATTACTTTTTTTAAGGTCAGAGGGTCTGATCTAGTGAATAATTAGCTCACTGACATCTGGAGTTAATTGCTCTGGCCCTGTTCAGGGGGTCAGCAAGATCCAGGAATGCTGAGGGGTAGAGACAGGGTGGGATTCACTTCTGTGTCTTCAGTATTCAGCACACGTAGTCTATCATAGAATAACCCTCAGCAAATGTTTGTTGAATGAACCAGTGAGTGAATAAATGAAGTACTCTGAGAGAGGGCTGGATTTCAACTTTATTTTTTAACACCTCAATTGAACAGTAGAGAAATGAAAACAAAATCAGTCAAGAAACCAAGGAGTAGAATGTGAATGAAAAGTTCCCATATTGGGGAGACTCTTTCAAAGGACAGTGAGTGAGTTTCTGGTCTAATTAAAAAATAGCCGGGGCTGGAGAGGTGGCTCAGCGGTTAAGAGCACCAACTGCTCTTGCAGAGGACCCGGGGTTCGATTCCCAGCATCCACATGGTGGCTAAGAACCGTCTTTGACTCCAGTTCCAGGGGAATCCGACACCCTCTTCTGACCTCTGAGGCATTGCACAACACCTACATGCAGACAGTACACTCATACACATAAAATAATAAAATAAAATAAAATTTAAAAAATAGCATGTAATTAATTTGCATACAGCAAGGAATGGTGGCTGGAGCCTGACTGCTCTCAGCCTGCCCACCTGGATCCAGATGAGGATGACTATGGTGCTCTCGCTGATTAGCCTAAAATCACTGAGCATCCAGCCTGTCTACTAGGGAGCTGTGACCTGTTTGATAGGCAGGGCGAAAGTGAGGCTGTGAACTGTGCAGTTTGCTGGGATAACCCCCAACAGGAGAGCGTCAGTAGTAACGGTCCACGCATCCCACTGGCACTGTGCAGATCCCTTTACCCGCCGCATCTCTTGCTTCTTCTACCAGTAATTCTCCATAAAGTCCTTGCAAAGATGAAAGAAGACCTTGACTAGAGATTATTTAGCACTTGGCATTTGGTAGTCCCTTAACGAACCTGAGCTATCATCATAATCCTGTGAGGTTATCATTCTCATCTGCCCACATTTTATAAGCAAGAAAAACCAAGGCACAGAGATGTCAGGTTGCTTGTCACAAGTCACACGGCTAGGACCACACTGCTAGGACGTAGCAAAAGTGGACTGGAATGTAGGTCCACATAGCTCTGGGGCACACCTCTCTAACCAGATGTCCAGACTGCCTCATTCAAAATACAGTTACCACACAGCCATGCCCTGTGCTCCATCATTTCCACAATGAGGCCCCCAAAGAACTCCCCAGCTCATGTGGCAAGGCTCGTCTCACACACCTGTGCATCCCGAAAACTAGATGGGCCACTGGCAAGCACAAGAACCCGGGGGCACCCTGGTCATGCCCAGGAACACCTTGTGTGGCTGGTTGAAAAGTGATTCTTCTGTGAGCAGTCCTGGTAGGACCTCCCTGTGGGTGACTACTGAGCGTGACTGATCACTGCTGAGGACCTTGGGTGGCTCATGGTTGGGTTTAGCAAGCCACTGGCTGGGTGTATCCAGGTGTCAACACCCAGCTCAGGTGGCCCCTGGAACTCTTTCTCCTCAGGCCGCAGGAAAGTGGGACCCAACTTGCCTGATCCATCCTGGTCCGGGCACCTCCAGAGCCGAGGCTCCAGGCTGCCCCCTTTGGTGGCTCTCCTCCCACTCTGCTAAACTTAAACCTGTGATAGGGTGCAGTGAACTCAGCAGGATGCTGGGAGACTCCTGCTCTGTGCTTTGTATTTTTAGGCAAGTCCTTATGTCTCTGGGACTGATTCTAAGAAGGTCTGACTATACCCTGAGTTGCCAGGATTCTAGAGAAGGAAATGATACCAACAGGCAGCTATGACTGCATCTACCTAGTCTCCTTAGGAGTCTGGAGTGGCTCAGCCCCAAAGCAATGGGCACTTTGAGTCAGAGAATGGCTACTATGAAACCCTGTGTCCCCACTTTCAGCCTCCTTCATGCTGGAGCCCACGGTGACGGGTGCTGGGGTCAGGATCTGAGGCTGGCACCACGCCCCTTCCATGACAGGTGGGTGGGCACCCACCCTGGCACCCCTGCCTGGGCAGTTTGCACACCCCTGTTGGAGAGTGACCAAGGCTTCAGCAGGTGAGGTCTGGCAGGCAGGCCCAGGGCTCCTCTCTCTTCACCTGATTCCCAGCTCTCTCCCCAGTGGAGAGAAGCTAGACTAGGGTCTTCACATCATCACCACGAGATCTGGAAACCCCAGGTCCAGGCTTAATGCTTCAGTACCAGTGGCTTAGGTCAATCAGTGGCACTGTCCACAGTGTTTTTCCCCCATAAAATGGGGACAGTCATACCTTCCCTCCCTACCTTACAGGGACATTGCAGGAGCTGAGTTATGACAGATGTATGACAGGTATACACTATGTAAATGAGAGGGATTATCAAATCCAGGACTCGCGTTTCCTCCTCAGTGGGCCGGCCTTCCCTGAGTCAAGGTGATACATGCAAAGTGCCTGGCTCACAGGAGGCCCAACCCAGGCTGAGGTCTTTAACCGGGGCTCCTGGTGGGAAGGTCTCAGGGCCTCCCCACCCATCTCCTCCCTGTTCTCTCAGCCTCCTTCCCAACAAACATCTGTCACTCCCTTCCTAGGGCTCAGGCTTCTTCATGCCTCTTCACCTATCCGATATTAGCTGTCTGTTTTTGAGTGTCTGTTGAGGGGCCATATTTGTCTTCATCTTCCATAATGGCACAGACATCCCCCCCACCCCCGGCTTGCTCTCCTAGGACAGGGTCTGGCCCAGAGAGGTTATTTGATATTCACTGTAGTGCTGTGCATGTTCTTGGTTTCTGCTTTTCCCCTAATACCGGCTGGAAAGGCGACTTGTGGTGGAATTCCCAGGCTACATTCCCAGGTCATCTCCTGATGCTGTTGTCTATTTCAGGGTCTTTAAAGTAGGAATAATAACACACCACGTAAGTTGGGAGACACTGGGAGATAAGGGCCCTGAAAGTCAAGGCAAGGGGTTATTACACTGTCTCGCACAGCCCAAGGCTTGGAGGGGTGGGGTGTGCTCCTTTGAGGTCCTCAGGCAGAGTCTCCCCTTTACTCTCATCCTGGGGTTCTAGGATGACTGTCATTATTTACAGAGCCATTATTGCTGGCTGGCTCTAGGCTAAGTACATTTCTTATGTTAATGTATTTAATTCTTCTAACCACCCAGGAGAGATTAACTCTACTGTAAAGCAACCACCCCTGGTGACTTACAGATATTACTGTGGTCTTATTAATGCTCTTCCCAGAACTTAACATGAACTCAAATTAACTCACCTGCATATTTATGGTTTTGGCTTCTCCAATTAGTCTGAAAGTTCCATGGGAGCCAAGTCTTATCTGTCTTGGACTTGGCCGGTTTCCTGGAGCCTAGAAAACCCCCTGAGTAGCACACAGAGAACAGTAGAGACCCCTTTAACAGACGAGGAAACAGACCGAATAGGCTCAGAGCCTTCCTCAAGGATACCCAGCTACCAAACCCCATAGACGTGGGTCTTCCTTGATGTACCAGGTTTTGCCCTGTGTGATCTGTCCGGGTAGAGATCTGAGGTCACAAACATGGCTCGAGGCCAAGTCCTTACCCCCAGCATTCCCCCATTCTCCTCTCAGCCTCTGATGGCTCAGGGGTTCTGTTTTGGACAGGGACACCTGCTGGTAATCTGGGCAAGCCATAGGGAAGGTGATGTCACAGCACAGAAGTCACCTGGTTCCCCCTTGTTTGGAGCTGTCCGTCCCTCACTCATGCACAGAGCCGCACTCCTCCTTGGAACCTTTCCCATGCAGCCTGCAGCTCTCTGGAAGGTTGGCTCTGCCTCAGTCCCGGGGCCTTCAGCCTTTGTTCGAAAGCCTTTCAGAGAGTATGGAGCCCAGCGTTCCTAATTTCAGGATTTGGCACAGAATTCAGTGCTGACCTTATGCATTGTCAAGACTTCTGAGACTAATGCTTAGTTTTGGGACATGAGGCTGACCAGTGGCAAGAGTGGACATTGGGACCAGGACTCCAGGGCTCCCAGCTCCTGGCCAGAAACTCTTTTTGTCAGTCATCCACTCGCCTAGTCACCTCTCCTGCCTGTGTGGGTGGGAAATTCCTTTGCACCTTGCAGTGGAGAACTTGTTCAGAGTATTCCAAAGGAAGGAAATTTCCAGAATAGGAAAGGCACCTAGAAAGGAGGTTAGCAGGGGTTAAAAGCTGAATCTTGGAATCCAACAGGTCCAAGCTGGATTTTGAGCCACAAGCACTTCCTGGCTGCCTGAGTCTTAGTTTCCCCTTCTCTAAAATGGGGTGGTGGTGCTACTTCTTAGAGTTGTGTGAAACAGTGGGCATTGTGTCTGTGCTGGATTCTTGAGATACTCCAGTGGCTGTTTATGAAAGAAACCAGACTTTAAGATCCAAAAGGAAGCATTAGAGGTCCTCGTAGCCTAGGAAAGCCCCCAGGTAAACCAAAAACATTGTTCTTTTATTTGTTCTTTTATTGTTGCCTTCTAGATTTTCTTTTTCAAAATGGGTCAGATAAGGGATAATGCTTCAAAGCTAAGAGTGGTCATTCCTATCAGAAATAGAAGCCAGGTGACTAGACTAGGCTGGTAGTACACAGAGGCTTGCCTGCTGTGTCTAGCTCCAAGCCAGCCTGGGTCCCTGGCATAATGTGTGTGCATTTGGCACTTGTTATATGCCAGAGTAATTTACACTCATTAAGCACTTATTATGTGCCAGCATGGTGTGCATGCATTAGGCACTTGTTATGTGCCAGCCACAGCTGTAAGCATTTTCTCGAGCATTCTGTGTAATACTATGAGTAGAAACTTTTCCGAGCCTTATTTACAAACAAGAAGCAGTGCGAGGCCTGGTGGGCCTTGCTGAGCAGTGGCTACAACAGGGAGCCAAGGTTTCTTGGGCATTCCTTGCTTTCCCCTGCCTCCTGAGTTTGGGAGTTCCCCATAGCCTGGGGCTGGGCAGGGGGTAGGCACCCTGGGCCTGTTCTATAAATTCTCTAACCCCAGGCCCAGGGGCAAGTAGGAGGGGCTTCTACACACCACTCTGTCCCCGAGGCCCTTGATTTATAGCAACAGAAACTCGGGGTGTGCCTCTCTTTGCAACTCTCTTTGTGCCTCTCCAGCAGGAAGTTTCTGCCATTTCTCTTTCTTGTGTGACAGTTCCTTCTGCCACCCTCTGAGAGTCCATCACCCCGTACCTTGGGGCCCACTGGTATGGGAGACACTATCCTAGATTAGACACTACCCCAAAAGAGCTATCCCTCAGTCTCCACTGTCTGCCTGGGTCCAGGTCTGGCCTACTTGACATTTCCACTTTGGGACGAAGACTATGCCTGAGCCCCAGGCAGCTGATGGGCTTTCATGAAATGTGCCTTCCTACAATGTGTTCTTTCATAGCACCTAGGTAGTAAAGACTGCACCCCTGTGTCATGTCAGAGCCCTGCAGCTGAGTGGAAAGCACATGGCTCAGGAGCTAGATGAACCCAAGTGGAAATCCTGGTTGTATGCTGGCCACGTCACTCAGTTGGTAGAGCACCAACCTAGCATGCACGAAGCCGTGAGTTCAGTCCCCAGCAGTGCACTAACCAATCATGGCAGTGTATGCCTATAATCCCAGCATCGTATGGTAGAGGATCAGAAGCCGAAGGTGGTCCTCAGCTACATAATGAGTGAACTTGAGGTCAGCCTGGGCTACATGAGATCCCCTCCTCCTCCTCCTCCTCCTCCTCCTCCTCCTCCTCCTCTTCCTCATCCTGGTTGTATCTTTGACCAGCTGACTGATCTTGGGAAATTTTTTATCCTGAGTCTTGCATTTCTACATCTATAGGTTAAGACAAGTTACTCTGTGCAGTGTCTCGTACAAAGCAGAGCTGATAGAGAGCCACGGCTGGTGCCATTCTTGTGCCTTGGCATGGTGTCAGTCAGACCCGTGTAGCCTGTGTGGAAAGGGAGGTTCTGGGATGCCAGCAGACCCAGAAACACACACTTTATCTCTGAGCTAGGAAGCCCATCTTCTTTAAAAATGTATTTTTATTGGGCTGTTGGGATAGCGCAGCCGTTAAAGGCTGAGGCTGAGAACCGCAAAAAAAAAAAAAATGTATTTTTATTTTATGTATATAAGTGTTTTACATGCATGTATGTAAGCGCACCTGTACATGCAATGCCCAAAGAGGTCAAAAGAGGGTGCTGGATCTCCTGGAACTGGAATTAAGAATGGTCGTTAGCCACCATCTGGGTGCTGGGAACTGAACCCAAGTCCTCTGCAAAAGCAATCAGTGTTCTTCACTGCCGAGCCAGCTCTCCAGCCTCTAGCCCGTCTTTTCTCACTTCCCACTTCCTCCACACTCCTTGTGTTCTAAAATGAACACCAGAACTTTGCATGAGACTAAAACGCTTGTGCCTTCCAAGATACCCTCCAGGCATGGTCCCCAGGCTACCAACAGCAACAGCACCAGGAATATTGTTAGATATGCAAATTCTTAGTCACCCCAGACTGAGGGTGTCAGAAGCTCCTGGGCTAGGGATGTAGCTCAGTTGGTAGAGTGCTTGCCTAGCATGCATAGAGCCTTAGGTTCTACCCGTAGCATCACTAAACTGGGTGTGGTGTCACACACCTGTAAACCCAGCATTTAATAGGTAGAGGCAGAAAGATCAGAAGTTAGAGGTTATCCTTGTCTATACAGGTTCAAAGCCAGCCTGGGCTACATGAGATCCTACCTCAGAAGAAAAAAAGAAAAGCAAACCCTAGGAATTGGGTCCAACAGTTACATTTCAACCAACCCAACATATCTTCCTCCTTCCATTCAAGTGTGAGAATACTGTCTTGCACCACAGCCCCCCTCCGTGGAGTACCCTTGAGCTGCTCCCATCTTGCAACCTTGGAAAACTCTCTTCACTTTCTAAATTTCAATTTCCTCCATCAAAAAATGGAAATAGTGATCATACATGCTTAATTGAGCGGGAGATCCTGCATGAGCTGTGCTTTGCTCAGCGCCCGAGTCAGGGCTGCTCAGCAAAGATGAGCTAGTATCCTGTCTTTGTCTTTTGTTGTTGTTGTTTTGTTTTGTTTTTGGTCTTTTTGAGACAGAGTCTCCCTGTAGCCCCAGCTGTCCTGGAGCTCGTTATGTAGACCAGGCTGGCCTTGAACTCACAAAGATCCGCCTGCCTCTGCCTCCCAAGTGCTAGGATTAAAGGCATGTGCCACCACACCCGAACTAACATGTCTTTTGTTTTTGATACAAGGCCTCGCTTGGTCATCCAGGCTAACCTGCAACTCACAATCCTCCTGCCTCAGCCTCATGAGTTAGATAGAGATACAAGTTTGAGCCTCTCTCCTATCCTTTTCTAGATATTTGCTGTTACTGCTCTCTCTGTGCCCCCCTCTTCCTCCTCTTCCTCCTCCTCTCCCCATTCCTGAGGGGAACAGTCTCAGGGCTCTGCCTCCAACAGGAAGCCTTTCCAGCCCTTTCCTTTGAGCCTGCACACCTTGGCGCTGGGCTCCAGTGCCTCGGGTTTGTCCGGCCTTCGTGGTACAGTGCTGGGGTCCCTCTGCCTCTGCCTGGTGTGCGAGCAGCTGCTCAGACTCAGACACTACATGTTGGTCCAAACCATCATCTCCCAGGACTAAGCTCTGCCCAGGCTTCCTCGCCCCGTGCTCTGTCTTTCATCATAGTATCTTCTTGGCTGAATGAACTATATGTGTGTGCATGTGTGTGAATGTGTTCGTGTGTATACAAGTGCACTTGTATATGTGGACACATGTGCACACATATGTACCTGCATGTATCTGTCAGTTCTCAGACACTGTCCACCTTGTGGGTTTTTTTGAATCAGCATCTCTTACTTACTGACCTTACCCATTAGGCCATGAGGCCGGCGAGCCCCAGCTCTGCCTGCATCTGCCTCTCCAACACTTGGGTTACGAACATAGCCCACTGCACCCCACTTTTTACATGGGCTCTGTCCTTGTGCTTGTGTGGCAAGTGTGTTACCCACAAGCTATCTCCCTGGCTCAAAGTGACCCTACTTACCTGCCTGTAGTTTCAGGTCCGTGCGGCTGCTAAAGAATGACCCTGTGAACTTCCAGAAATTTCCCTACACTAATGAGGATGAGGCCTGGAAAACGTACCTGGAGAACCCCTTGACGGCCGCCACCAAGGCCATGATGAGAGTCAATGGGGATGATGACAGCGTTGCTGCCCTGAGCTTCCTCTATGACTATTACATGGTATGTCTACCACCTTAGGGCGTGTGCCAGCCAGGTGAGGGTGGGGTGCACGGTTCCACATAGTGAAGACCCCAGGCTGTCTCTGGACCTCATCTTAGTGTCACCTGGCTCCCCTGCCTGACACCTCCCAGCAGACTGGCAGTCTCCAGATAGTGTCCAGCCCAGGACAAGGAAGGGAATTTGAATGGCTGCCTCAGCTCAGGGCCACAGGGGGAAACAGAATTCTCCATCTGGATTTAAACCCCACCCTGGGGTTTACAGGGTGAGGGTGGACAGTAAAATGAAATCCACCTGGTCTCTCTTACGGAAGAAGCCATTTCCAGAACTGGAGTGCTGAGGCCCAGCCCTGAGGTGACAGCCATCTTAGTCTTAGCTCAGCAGCATCTTGGGAAAGGTGGTGCCCTCTGAGCTTAACATCCCTGTGCCATTTGGGCCTGGTCTGTTGATGTGACCAGAGCACCTGCTTAAGCACCTGAGGTCTCAACATGAGAGACATGGAGACTTGGCTTTGGGCAGTGAGGGGCCAAGCACTCCCTCAGCTCTCCTAGGGTTGGAACCAGGCCACAGAGTAGCTTCCTCAGTCTTAGGGACAAAGGAGATGAAATAATATTATAATTATCACAAAAGGTCATTTTGCCAAAGCTGTGTCTCTGCCCCTGGGTGCTGCTCTGAGCACCCACACTGCTCTGCAGGCTGGTTGTGTTTATGCTTGAGAGTATGAGGCTCAGAACTGAAGGCCACACAGACAACTTGTGGCAGAGCTAGGAAGGGAATCAAGAAATCTAGATTCAGAGTCATATTCCTTGCCCGAAGAGAGAGGAGTCTGGCCTTCGTCTCTCCATCCAGGTAATAGTGACAATATTTATAGACTGTCAGCGTGGTTGGGAAGGTTAAATAAGATAGTAGAAACATTTTCTACAAGTTCTAACATATAGGAAGTAGGAAGTACTCTGTTTTAAAAAGCAGATATTATTTTCTTTTTTTTTTAGAATCTCCTTGAAGCAGGTGTTATAATCTCCTGTTAAACATTTGAAGAAACAGAATCTCAGAGGAGTACAGTCATTTATCCAAAGTTATTCCAGGCATGGTAGAACATGCCTTTAATCCTTAACGGGGAGGGGGTGGCAGAGGCAAGTGAATCTCTATGAGATCCAGACCAGCCTGGTCTACTTAGCAAGTTCCAGGCCAGCTGGGGCTACAAGTAGACCCCATCTCAAAACAAAGAGTAGCACAGCACTTTTAAGCAGTAGAGTAAGTCACCTAGGCTGGTCTGTCTGTCTCCTAATTCTATGCTCTCAACGGGGAAACTGAGGAACTGCTTCCCACCCCATAATTTGGAGCTCGGACTCAGTGGTGGCTAGAAGCCTGCTCACCAGAAGGATTACCGGGTTCTCTCCCGGGCATCCAAGGGCCTGACCATAGCCCCAGGAGGGTACAGGCTCCAATAGTGAGGTCCCAGCCAAGAACTTCCCATCGGTCAATCCTTCCTTCTTTCCCTCCTAGGGTCCCAAGGAGAAGCGGATCCTGTCCTCCAGCACTGGCGGCCGGAATGACCAAGGAAAGAGGTGAGGCTTCCCAAGACTAACCCCGCCTCTCTCCTTTCCCACCTCTAGGCCCCTTTAGTGCAAGTTGGCCTGCCTGTTAAGCACAGGGAATGCAGTGCTGGAATCCACAGTGCCTCTGAGGTCTCACTTCCTCCACAGTGGGGACCTCGTGGTGGTGACCTCACAGTGGGGACCTCATGGTGGGGACCTCACGGTGTGACCTCACGGTGGGGACCTCACGGTGGGGACCTCACGGTGGTGACCATATAGCGTCTTTCCTGGAGCGTCTGGGCCTCTCGGTGCCGTCCAAGTGGCTAGGGCAGCATTGAAGCTCTGCATGGACCCAGTATAAGCAGGCTTGGGCACTTCCCTACAGTGTTGAAGTAGGGGTCTGGGTGCATGGCCCTCTCTCTAATGAATTCTCCAGTATAGTAACTTCTGATTACAAGAACAACACCTCTTTCTTTTTTCTTTTTTTTTTTTTTCTTGGTCTTTTTGAGACGGGGTCTCCCTGTAGCTTCGGTTGGCCTAGAATTCTCTATGTAGACTAGTCTGGCCTTAATCTCATAGAGATCCACCTGCCTTTGCCTCCCCAGTGCTGGTATTAAAGGCTTGGGCCATCACACTTGGCAATACCTGTTTCTTGAAAAGATTTTAAGTCTATAAAAATATCTAAGATATGGCTCAGCAGTTAAGAGAAGTGGCTGCTCTTGCAGAGGACCTGGGCTCATTTCCCAGCACCCACATGGCAGCTAACAACTATCTATAACTCTAGTTTCAGGAGATCTGACACTCTCTTCTGAGCTCTGCAGGCACTGCATAACACAGGTACACTTACTTACACGCAGACAATACACTCATACACATAAAATAAAAGATATCCAAGCTAAAAAGTGAAAATTTCGTGCAATCTTATGTCTGCCCCCATGGACAGTTTTGAACATATGCTGCCAGACATTTTTCTAAACATGAATTTACTGTATCACAGATACATAGCCCCCTCCCAGACACAGCCCCCTGGATGACTCAACACAGCTCTTTTATTTTATTTTATTTTTTTTAATTTTATTTATTTCTGTATGTGTATGAATGTACTGTCTGCATGCAGGTCTGTGCACCCGTGTCGTGCAATGCCATGGAAGTCAGAAGAGGGTCTTGGATTCCCCTGGAACTGGAGTTCTCCTGGAATTGGAGTTTCAGACGGTTCTCGGCCGCCATGTGGGTGCTGGGGATTGAACCCGGGTCCTCTGTAAGAGTGATCGGCGCTTTTAACCGCTAGGCCATCTCTCCAGCCCCAACACAGCTCTTTTAAAGTGGGAACATTTTGACACAGAGACATTTGGCTAAGAAACAAACTATCAAGCATCTAGGTTTTTAAATTAACAAATCCTGTAATAGATAAAACAGGGTGTTCCCTCAATCTGGTGCCTATAGATGAACTATTCCCCACATTCACCTCCTCCAAATTGGCCTGCTTAGAGTCTAGCTCATAGTATAGCTTCTCACATGCCAGGAGGGCATAGAACAACCTTACATATAGGATCACCCTCAGTCCAGCCAGGGCCCCCAACCTCCAGAAAAAAAGGAGTGTGCTCACTTTAATCATCCCCCCACCCCAGGTACTACCACAGCATGGACTACGAACTGGATCTTGCCCCCCTTGAGAGCCCCACACACCTCATGAAATTCCTGACAGAAAACATGTCTGGAAGCCCAGACTACCCAGACCAGCTCAAGAAGAACAACCTGCTGAGCTTGGAAGGGGCCATGCCCACCCCGAGCAAGACCGCTCCCCTCCCCCCAGGCCCAAGCAAGCTGGAAGCCAGCTCTGTGGACAGCTACCTCTTACCCACCAGTGATATGTATGACAACGGCCCCCTGAACTCTTTGTTTGAGAGCCTTCATGGGGTGCCACCCACACAGCGCTGGCAGCCAGACAGTACCTTCAAAGATGACCCCCAGGAGGTGAGTGCCCACCCCTCAGTCCCCCACAGCACCCCTGGATCTACCAATGCATGCGCAGATGGAGAAAACACAGTGAGAAAGTCAGAGCTTTATACTCCATGGGAGAAGAGTCCTAGACAGCAAGCGGGGCTGCCAAGTGCACCCGTTACAACCTGTGTGACATGCTCGAGTCCCAGACTCAGGGCCCTGCAGCCTGAACATGGCCATTCATTCTCTCGACTTTGTGTTTCTCTACAGTCGCTGCTCTTCCCAGATATCCTGAGAACATCCCCGGAACCCCCATGTCCAGAGGATTATCCTAGCCTCAAGAGGTAACTTGGGTTCCCCAGGACCTTTGGCCATTTGGGCGGGGACTGCATACAGAGCCTCAAGCTGTCCTTAAAATAGACCAGGCATGATCAGGGAATGAAAAGAGGGAATAGGGGCTGGAGAGATGGCTCAGCGGTTGAGAGCACTGACTGCTCTTTCAGAGGATCCAGGTTTGAGTCCCAGCACCCACATGGCAGCTAACAACCATCTTTGAGCCAAGCGTGGAGGTGCACACCTTTGATCCTAGCACTCAGGAGGCAGAGGCAGGCAGATCTCTGTGAGTTCAAGGCCAGCCTGGTCTACATAGTGAGTTCCAGGCCAGCTGGGGCTACAGAGAGACCCTGTTTCAAAAAAAAAAGAAAGAAAGGAAGGAAGAAAGAAAGGAAGGAAGGAAGGAAGGAAGGAAGGAAGAAAGAAAGAAAGAAAGAAAGAAAGAAAGAAAGAAAGAAAGAAAGAAAGAAAGAAAGAAAGAAAGAAAGAAAGAAAAAGAAAAGAGGGAATAAAGTCAGGTGAAAAGAGAAAGAGGCTCCTACATCCTCTTCCTGGGCTGTGACAGGGAGATCTGCACTCAACATTCCATCAGAAAAACAGGGCTCTAGGGTGAGCATGGCAGTGCATGCCTATAACCCCAGCAAGTGACAGGCAGGAAAGGATTGTTGCAAGATTGCAGTCAGCTTGGGCTCCACAGCGAGTGTGAAGTAGTAGCCTGGACTCCATAGTGAGACCCACAAGATAAAGAAAACTGAGGCCAGGTTGTCAGCAATCCCCCCCGGCTTTGTTCCCTCCAGCTCTGATTTTCTTTCAATCCCCCTTATTCAGCTAGACTATGACTAACAGAGCCATTAAATAGAACCTCCTAGGGATGGAAGAGATTTAGAGGTCATAGATAGCATGTCCACTAGAGACCTGGGCCCCACGGGCCTCTGGGACACTCCCCTGGAACCTGCCTCACCATCCTCTCTCTCCCCACAGCGACTTCGAGTACACCCTGGGGTCCCCCAAAGCTATCCACATCAAGGCAGGGGAGTCACCCATGGCCTACCTCAATAAAGGTCAATTCTACCCTGTCACTCTGCGCACCCCAGCAGGAGGCAAAGGCCTTGCCCTGTCCTCCAGCAAAGTCAAGGTATGTGGGCCCTGGAGTCGCCTGGGGAGGGGTTCTGGGGATTGGTTTCCGGGGATTGCTTTGTCAGTTTGTCATGAGGAGAAGGGGTCCTGGGGGCGAGGGACACGACCCCAGGGCCATGCACTGGGAGAAGTCGCCGTGCCTGGGCCTCCAAACCCAGGTGACGGAGCTGCTGCACTTACAGAGCGTGGTCATGGTTGTGTTCGACAACGAGAAGGTCCCATTGGAGCAGCTGCGGTTCTGGAAGCACTGGCACTCCCGACAGCCCACTGCCAAGCAGCGAGTCATCGATGTGGGTGAGAGCACAGCCCATTCCCTCTCAGGCCCCTCCTCCCGTGTCCCTTCCCCCAGACCCCTCCCACAGATAAAGTACCATAGAGTACAGTGGAGGAGACTGTTTACTATTAGAAGCCATGACTCTTTTCTGCTTTGTTCTGGGATAGACAGGGCCTGGAATGCAAGGCAGAGTCAGTAACTAGGCCCTGCGATATTCACCCATAGGAAAAACAATAGCTAGGGTGCACAGCTGGTAGAGGGCTCGCCTAGCATGCAAGAAGCCCTGAGTTCCATCCCCAGCACTGCAGAAGCCTGACATGGTGGTACACACCTGTAATCCCTGAAGCCAGGAAGTAGAGGCAGGAGGCTCAGAAGTTCGACAGCTTGACTACTACATAGTGAGTTCTAGGCCAGCCTGGGGCTACAGGAAACCCAGCACAGGCATGTCCACTTTGGGGCCTAAGGCCAGGGGTAAGTTGAGAACTTAGCTAAGAGGCTGGACAGTGGAATGGTTAGGAGAATGGACTTAAGAACCAGACACTATGATCCTTGCTCTGCTTTTCATAAGCTGGGTGACCTTAGGCAAGAAACCAAACCTCTCTGAGCTTTGCTTTTCTGGTGTGTAACCTGAATATTCAGAGCTAGGAGGAGGAGGCTTGCTGTGAGTGTTGGGTATCGGTGCTATGCCGTTCCTACTGTGTTATCTGAGGTCTATGTCACACTCCCCAAGGGAAATGTAACCTTCACCTCAACATCCTGAGGGCCCCACATTGCTGGCAGAAGCTTGAGGCACATTTCTCTTCCAGGCCAGCTTCGTCTTCCCCTCTCTGCCCCAGGCACGCGTCCCCCTCTCCTCTTAGATGGCAGCTTGGGGTTTGAGACACGTGTCCCTGCCAGGACTGAGGTACAGTTCCTGGTGCCCCAAGTCTCCTGCCCACTGACACCCTCTCCCCTGGTCTCCTGTACTTTCAGCTGACTGCAAAGAAAACTTCAATACAGTGCAGCACATCGAGGAGGTGGCCTATAACGCACTGTCCTTCGTGTGGAACGTCAACGAGGAAGCCAAGGTCAGCGCAGCCTTGTGTAGAGCGGCTGCCCGCTGGGAGTGGCTCATCTGGACCCAGCATGGTGGCATCCACCCTGTTGAGCACCAGGGAGGCAGTGGCATCCAGAGGCATCAGAAGCGCAGGCCGTCAAGCTGATCCACACCCAGGCCTTGTGCTCAGCAGACATTTGTCCCTGAGCTTCCACTTCATGGCCGGAAGTTAAGACCATAGCCATAGCTCCAACAAATCCTGTTGTAATGGGGATCAGACAGATGACAGGACTTGGGCTCAGCAAACCCATTTGCCAGACAGGAAAGCTGAGCCCCATAAGAGGGGGCTCAGGACCCCTGGTGGCATGCTGATACTGGCTTGAGAGTGGCAGAGGAAGGCTTGCTCCAGGGACTGGTCTCCCGGGAGCCCGTCAACAATTCTAATCTTTACGCTGGGCTGTGGTGAGGCTTCCACTCTCCTGTCTAAGTGGCAGGAACGCAGTAAGGCCATGGGGTCATGGAGAGGCCAGAGAGAGGATGCCTGGTCGCCTTCCTTCATCCCAGTGTGCAAAGCTGCACCGAGCTAGGTTCTCCTGGTCTCTCCTGGGTGTCTTGTGTGAACGGTTGTGTTGTGGAACAGGCACTTGCCTGGCCCCCAGGGTCTGGGTGACCTCTCTGCAGTCTGTCCTTCCCTACCCTGCTCTTGCCTGCCACACCCATCAGCCCTGGGTCTGCTCATCCCAAAGGCATCTGTGGACCCCTGGCTTCCCTGGAGGGAGGTGAAGAGGAGCCAGGGCAGAGCCCAGATGGGGTTGCTATTCAGACAGAGCTGGGGGCTAGAGGAGGCGCCTGTCCCTGCTTGAAGGTGGGAGAGTTTCATGGGAAGGGAGGGGTGGGCCAGTTCTGAAGGGTGGGAGAGTTTCATGGGAAGGGAGGGGTGGGTTTCAGTGGGGATCTTCTCACGGTCTTCCTGCCCTTAGGCCTGGGTCTCATACAAGCTGAAAGTTGATGGGGCTGCATAGCAGCCAGGCCAAGTGAAGGGGGAGCTCCGCCCAGCATGGGCTGCCTGGCCCTCCAAGCCTACGACCAAGGCACCCCACCCCAACCCCCCACTATTCAGATCAGGGCCAACTCCAAGAGACATATCCCCAAAACCAAAGCCAGCCTGGGTAGCAGGGTCTAGCCCTGAGTCCTCTGAATAATGGTCAGGGCTGGCCCAGCTGAGACAGGCCCCAGGCTGCCACATCTGAACCCTCGCCCTACCTCACCAGATGCATTTAGCAGTCCCCATTTGCAGATAAGGGAACAGGGCGTCAGGCAGCTCACAGGATCTGTCCAAGCCACAAGCTGGTGAGCCCCCGCAACAGACCAGGGGGCCACACCCAAGCTGATGTGCTCTGATCCCTTGGGGTCAGCCTCTGTAGCTGTAGAGATGTCCAGGGCAGCCACCCACAAAAGACACGGGTCCACCTGAATGGAAAGAGCTAGAATCCGGTTGTGACTGCACCTGGTCATAGGGTGAAGGGACTGTGTCAGCTTCTGTGCCCCTGAGTCAGCAGGACAGCTGTCACCCTCCCCTCAACTTGCTCAAAGCTGAGGAAAAACAAAGTTTTGGATGGGTAGTCCCCGAAGGCCTCCAGGGGCTCCCAGGGCAAGCTGCCTTGGGTGAGCTGCGGAGTGCATGGCAGCCTGGCTCCACCACATAGAACCAGGCTGCCTCCTCCTCCTCCCACCCTGAGCACCTCTCTCCCTGCCTGAGAAAGTGGGGGGAGGGAAGGCCAGGGCAGCTGAAGGATGCTCACTGACAGACAGACCTGAATGGGCCACTTACCCACATCTCTGCTCTGTCCCCAGGTGTTTATCGGTGTCAACTGCCTGAGCACAGACTTTTCCTCGCAGAAGGGGGTAAAGGGTGTCCCTCTGAACCTGCAGATTGACACTTATGACTGTGGCACAGGCACCGAGCGCCTGGTGCACCGTGCTGTCTGTCAGATCAAGATCTTCTGTGACAAGGTGTGTGTGAGGGCCTAGAAACCAGAGTGCCAAGACACCTAGCGCCTGCCTCGAGGGCAGCCTGTCCCTCTCTGTCGGGCATCCGTCCCTTCTCTCTCTTCTCGCACTTCGGAGCCCTGGAAGTCTGCTTTATCTCCATCAGTCTTCCTCACTTTCTCTCCGGTTCCCTGCAGTTCCTCTCTCTCTCTCTCTGTGTCTGTCTGAGCTTCCTTCTCCTTCTCCACCTCTCTCAAGGCCTGAGCTCACTTCCGCTGGCCGAATGTTGGCGCCTTCCCATTTCCTGGCTCATATTTAAGATACAAAGCAGTGGTTGTGGAAGGGGCCAGCCCTCCCCTGACCCCTGGTGACCCCCACCTCTCTCTGCAGGGAGCTGAGAGGAAGATGCGCGATGATGAGCGGAAGCAGTTTCGGAGGAAGGTTAAGTGTCCGGACTCCAGCAACAGTGGTCAGTGGGCACCAGCCAGGGACCAGCTGGGCTGGGTGGGAGGGAAGGTGGGCAGAGATGAAGGCCGGGGTCCTGTGAGGAAGGGACCTCAGGGCTCAGTGGCTTCTTTTTCCCAACAGGCATCAAGGGCTGCCTGCTGTCTGGCTTCAGGGGTAATGAGACCACCTACCTGCGGCCCGAGGCTGACCTGGAGACCCAGCCTGTGCTGTTTATCCCCAATGTGCACTTCTCCAGCCTGCAGCGTCCCGGAGGGGTGAGGGAAGGGCAGGTGGGAGCCATGGGGGGGGGGTCCTGGACCCAGGTTGGACCTGTTGAAATACACTCTGGTAGTCACTCCTCACGCCTCAGTGATGGCCCATTGGAGTGTTTCCAGGTCTTGCTGTTTAAAAAAACTAAAAGTCAGCTACCTCTGATGAGTCCCAGGTCATTAAGAAATGACTGTGAGGGTGTGTAGCCTCAGCGACCTGTCACAAGAAAAGGAAAAATTAAATAGGTCCTGTACCCAACAAACCATGTGAGCTTGGGCCCACACAGATGTCAACTGCAGCTGCATCGGAGCAGGTGGCTGGTCCTATCACAGCACTGTGGGAGCACCATAGGTACTGCACTAAGTGCACCCTGCCGCATCCCTAACCTTTGCTCTACCTCTATGAGTCCATGATACTGGGTTCAAGGGCAGAGAGAAGCTAAGAATCCCCTGAATCCCACAGCCAGGACTTGCAGCCACCACTCAATCTGTCTCAGGACCCAGGTGCCTCAGCCTGGGGCTGCTACACCTGCCTGACCAGGGCCACAACTGCTGAGGACCTGTAGCTGGGAGGCACGGGCATCACCTTGGCTGTGCTTTCTCATTCCTGTGCTGCCATCCTTTGAGGGAGACTTTTTGTCCCCTTTTCTGGGCAGGGCCACACTGGTGAAGGGCAAAGCCAAGGCCGCAGAGCCTGCCTCCCTCCCCTCTGCTTTCATCCTAGAAGTTGGCCACTTGCTTCCCCTGAACACCCAGCACCTATGGTTCCCCAGGAAGATGTGAAGGGACCATTGTGCCCGTTCTGGGTTTTGTGTCTGGCTTAGGACAGGAGGTATACCTCGGAACTGGACGGAGCTCCAAGAATGGCTCAAGCGTGTCCCCCTTTTCCATCCTCCCCCCCGAGGAAGCACCCTGGTGGCCTCCTCCATCACCCAGGCAGTGACAGCTCCCTTGGTTCTATCTGGCAGCCTAGGACCTCATGGTGGAATGCCAACTCAAAATTAGTGCCCTCTCTGAGCTGGACTCCACGGGTGACGCCTGCCGGACAGTGCTGTCGGTAGCAGGAGCACTGGGCGTACAATGTGTTCCAGGGCACCTCGCCCTCACCCTGCCTCTGCCCAGCTCCCTGTTATCGCTGTCACCAGCTGTGGGCCCAGTGGTCACAGCTCTCACCTCTAAAAATCCTGGGCTCAGGCCGGCTCTCACCTCTGCCAGCAAAACCGTAGCAGCCTGGGATGGCCAGTTTCTCCCAGCTCAAGACCCCAGCTCACTCAGGGACTCATCTGAACAGAGTGGGCTGGGTACCCATGACATGGTCCCCATCCCCCTCCTTCCCAGACAAGCCTCCCGACCCGAGCCTCCAGCAGCTAAGCCTCCCCTCCTGCCTTCTCGTGTAACCAGAAATGTTTTCTCCTTATTGCAGGTCATCCCCCCGGCAGGACACAGCAGCTCTGACAGGTAGAGGAAGCAGCCAAGGCCCCTCCTTTCACCCAACCCCTCTACCCACCGCCCTACCCTTCCCTTCTCCCCTGCATCTGGAGGGTGCCAGGGAGGCAGTCAGCCTCGAGGCTCTCCCCCACCCCTGGGCTGGACTCGTCCTCCCTTCCCACTGAAACTGCCTGGGTTTTTATGGGTTTGCTTTATGTGGAAAGTCTACGAATCTCTGGCGAGACACCTGCTTGTAAAAAGGCAAAGAAAAGCCTCTGAGATGAGGGCGCACACTCCGAGAACACAGAGTAGGGCTGTGCTGAAGAACACCCCTTCCCCAAAACATCACCCCCACAGCCACCCATGCCCTACCCTCTGTCAGCCCCAGCCCCAGCGGACCCTGAATCTCTCCAAGCAGGAGGAGAGGGGGGCATGAATGTGCATAGTAGTTATATACAGACCATTTCTTGAAATTCATTTCCTTTATAACCAACATTCGTGTTTCACACAGTGCTTTCACCCCAAATTCTGTCTCTTACCACCTCACTCCAGCCCTGGTGAGTTAGGTAAGCAGGAATCATAGGTCTGGATGAGGAAGCTAGGACTTAGAAAAGCAAAGCGACTTGTCCATGGTCACCTAGTATTAAATAGCAGAGACAAGGCTTGAACTCATGCCAATCTCACTCCAGACTGCACAGTTCTTCCCTCCATGGCTCTACCCAGCCTTGGTTCTTCTAGAAGTGGTGTAGATGGTACTAGCAGTCCACTTTGATTAAAGCCTGGCATGTCCATACCATCCCTTGCAGCCTCGAGACAGCTCTCTGCAAGGCTTCTAGTGCTTTTTCTATGCTCTGCTGCGCAGATGGGTCACCCATGCAGATGTTCTCAACATGTGGCAGGGCAGTTCTGACCAAGATGGACCCATTCTCAGCCTTCTACCTCACCGTCAATCCTGCTGTCCTGTGCCCCGTTTCTGTGGCCTTCCTGCCCCACAGGCCCCTAGAAGCCCAGCCGTCCTCTCCCACCGACACGTCCCTGTGTCCCCACAGGCTGCCTCTGAAGCGTACCTGCTCACCCTTTGCCGAAGAGTTTGAACCTCTGCCCTCCAAGCAGGCCAAGGAAGACGACCTTCAGAGAGGTACCTTGTGCTCTGGGCTACCCCAGAACCAACGACACCCTTCCCACCCTGTGAGGCTTTCCCAAATCTCCCCACCCAGGGCAAGAGGGCCTGCTTTACTCCTCGGAGTAAGTGAGGCTGAGGGTGGTTGAGGACTTAGGTTCCACAGAGCTGTGTTCCCCTGGGCAGCTGGTACGGGTGGCAGCTGGCCACAGAAAGCATCTGTACATTAAAATCATGCCTTTTTTTTTGTCTTTTTGAGACAGGGTCTCCCTGTAGCCCCAGCTGTCCTGGAACTCACTATGTAGACCAGGCTGGGCTTGAACTCACAGAGATCCGCCTGCCTCTGCCTCCTGAGTGCTGGGATTAAAGGCGTGTGCCACCATGCCTGGCTTAAAACCATGCCTTTTAAAACCCCCCAAAACTCCCTGAAATCCTCCCAGGCTCAGTGTTCTCTCTGGACCC
The DNA here is from genome assembly GCA_009823505.1 of Rhizomys pruinosus. Lineage (NCBI taxonomy): Eukaryota > Metazoa > Chordata > Mammalia > Rodentia > Spalacidae > Rhizomys > Rhizomys pruinosus. Next base: position 1,857,865 of record VZQC01010255.1, read on the forward strand.
CTAAAACTCTCCCTGTTGGTTTTTTCAGTTCTGTTATATGTACGGAGGGAGACGGAAGAGGTCTTTGACGCACTCATGTTGAAGACCCCGGACCTGAAGGGGCTGAGGAATGCGGTGAGATGCCCCATTTCCCACAGGAGGGCTTGGGTGACCTACCTGTCCCACCCAGCAGGGGGCGTGCCTCTTGATGTTATCTCCCCCTGCTCCACCCTGGGAGTCGCACACACCATAAATCCTCTTTAATCTGATGGCTGCTGTCTGACAGGCCAGGGCTTTTGTTGGCTTTGCAAACCTGTTTCTGTTTTTAATGGGAATGAAACCAAAAAAAAAAAGAGAGAGAGAGAGCGAGAGAGAAAGAGAAAGGCCAGCCTGGAGACATTCATTTGGCCTCCCAGAGGGCCTCATCCCTCCTGTTTGGCCTCCCGGAGGGCCTGCGGTGGCTGAGGGCCGGCTGTATCTGGGGCTAGGACACCTTTCCCCAACCCCCCAGCCACCTGAGAGCGGACAGAACAGCCCAGCGCTGAGCAAGCGCCCCACAGCTCTGGGTCCGCAGAGCCACTATGGCCCCGGGTTTGAAAGTGGAACCCTCAAGGCAGCTGAGCACTTGCAGCTGGAGGAGGAGAAATGGGTCAGATACTCCCGCCCCAGCTTTGATGGGCTGCTTGACAGAGACCCACCTTGGACCAGGGGTATTGTTAGACCTGCTGCAACGCGTGCCTGCTCCTTCCGTTCTCCAGCAGACATAGTTAGCATCACCTCACTCCACTCCCGAGAGATGGGGTGACTTGTTGAACATGGGAAAACTGTGATTCCAGCCCCAGCTTTCTGCACTCCATGGCGTTCTGCTCTTGTTACACATTGTCAGCCTGCTTGGCAACAACCCCAGGAAGTGGGGCTCACAAAAAGCCATTAATGCCACTTGAATACAAACTCAGCCTTTGGGCTGGGCAGCAGTTTGCAGGATTAACTTCCTACTTGCTTCCACTCCTGACCTGAATATTCCTGGGGTTGGAGAGCTTGCCACCTTTTGGGATACCCCATGCTACCTTTGTACAATTTATTCAATGTATATTCTGAAAGTTCCTGACTTCTTCCTTACATAGATGGAATCTCCTTGTAGCCTCTAGCTACGTTGATATGAAATAAAGTCCAGGAATGTTTCTGGTTTGGAGGGATTGCTGTCAAGAATACCCAGAGAATTGAACCTCTGGTATCTTCTTCCTGCACCTGGTATCCCAGGCCCAGGCTTAGCTGCAGCTTTAGAACAGCTAGCTCCACTAGATTCCAGCATTTAACTGAGCTCTGGCCTTACAGAATCATCTCAGCTCCTGCCCAGAATCCTTCTGTGTGTAATAACAGCATCCATTTCATAGAAGCTAAGGCTCAGAGACAGTATGAGACAGGGACCAGATGGGACCCATCTGCCACAGAGAAAACTTGGGGAGCTCTTGGGACAAACAGGCTGATTCTCGCTGCCTGGGCTCAGACAGGCCACTCAGCAAACGTCCAAGCAGTTGCCTTATCCATAAGAGCAATATGAACATAGTGGGACATAACAGGCTTCTAGGTCCTGGGCTGGGCTTGGGTACTTGGAGCTCAGAGTGTCACTTATCAGCTGGGATTACTAATGGGAACATTAGTTCCCATTAGTACTGGAATGGGAACATGTGGGCTACCCTACCTCGCCCATTGCTCTGCCTCCGAGAGAGTAGCATTGGCTACTCTTGAGGACTTTGGTACAGGTCGGGAGCTGACCCCTCAGATGTGGACATTCTTAGTGTCCCCACAAGATGTGCACAAGGTCATCAGCCAATGAATGGCGGCGACACGATCCAAATGTCAGACATGGTAGCTAGACGAAACGGCAGCTGCTCAGCAGGGTATTTTACAGGCACTAAAAGTGTGGTTTTCTAAGTGTGTCTTGTGATGTAGTTTATCGTAAGACAATATAAAATCTCCTATGTGTGATATGCTTTGACCCAAAGAGGGGATGGTATATATCCAGAGGCCAATGGTGCTTACCTTGGAGTATTAGTGTCACTCTCTTTGTAGTTTTCCACAGTATAATTTTTATGATCAGGGTGTAAAAGGCAATGGTATAAAAGGTGTGTGTATAGACCCAGTTTGGGCCACAGACAATGAAACCCTCCTGTTCCCTTCCAGATCTCTGAGAAATATGGATTCCCAGAAGAGAACATCTACAAGGTCTACAAGAAATGCAAGCGAGGGTAAGCGACGGCTCAGCCAGCCTGTCTGCTGGCTCCTCAGAACTGACAAAGCTGTGCTGGCCTTAGTGGAGACACAGAGGACATGCTTACTGGGATGGAGAGTGTCCCAGTAAGGCCATCGCCACCCCTTCACCTTGCAGAAACCAGACACTGATCCTTGATGGCAAGGCTGGGAGTGGAGGAAGGTGGAAGGTCTTCTCACAGGTGCTCTCCTGGGCTGGGGGAGAAGAACAGGGTCACTCACCAGAAGACCCAAGTTCAAGTCCCAAGGCCACTGCAGAAACAAGGATTTTTAAAATTATATAGAAGAGCCGGGCGTGGTGGCACACACCTTTAATCCTAGCACTTGGGAGGCAGAGGCAGGTGGATCTTTGTGAGTTCAAGGCCAGCCTGGTCTACAGAGTGAGTTCCAGGACAGCTGGGGCTACAGGGAGACCCTGTCTCAAAAAGACCAAAAAAAAAAAAAAAACTATATAGAAGAATAGAGAAACCACCATTCACCTGACTGCCATGTGTCAGAGATCAGGTGAAGCATCTCTCATTTTTAACCCTCCTGAACATACTCAGGTAGATACCATCACCCACACTTCACAGACAGGGAAGCTGAGACTCAGCAATGATGAGCAGGGGCAGGAACAGTGATGCAAAGGCACAGGGGTGTGAGGCCCAGTGAAGCCACCATGAGCAGAGGTGGCGACAGGAAAGAGTGGCTGTCAGGAGCTAATGGGAATTGCGATGGGTGTCAAGCTAGAGGCTCAGCTCCACGGGCTTCCTCCACCTCCAGGCTAACCTAGGCAGGAAGGGGGCAAGCTGTACTCTCCAGGAGTTGGCCAGTCCCTCATGCCTTATGCCCAGACCTCAGCCTGACGCCTCTGGACAGTCTAACTGCCCCTGCACTGCACATGGCCCCTGGGACATCCTAGGACCTGCCCACACTGTCGTCTGTGGGTGCTCCTGGAAAGAAAGCCTTGCAAAGTGGCCAGCCCAGGCCTGGCTTCCTCCTCGGGCCCAGCTTCCCGCACCCTCCTCTGTGGCTCCTACCCAGCCTCGCACACAGAAGGGTGGGGTGCAGCAGGTGTCTGTCCTGCGGCTCCTGGAAAAGGACCCTTTAGTTTGGGCTACATGAGAATCTAAGGGTTTTGTCTGTGCATGGGTCCTTTTTTTTTAACTCCCCAAGTTTCGGTTTCATACTAGGTTCCCACAGTGTCTAGAGTGGAATCTATTTCTTGTCTGCTTTGCCCAGACAAGCCTGACCCCACTTCCCCTTCAGCACCACACCTACCTCCCCTGTCCCACCTGCATGGGGCTCCTCTGAACATCCTACCATAGGCCAGGCTGAGGGACCCAGAAGTAACTTTGTGCACGATGGGAGACCTATTGAGCTGTGAGGATCTATACCCCTGCCTCCCGGCTCAGTCAGCAGAGGCCTTCCCTGCAGCCCCAGGCAGCTTTACATTCAAACCATGGTTGTAATGACTTCCATTGGCAACCCACCATTATCTCCCAGGCCCTTTGAGCTCAGTGAGATCATGTCTGTTTCTACGGCTGAGGAAACTGAGGTCGAGAGTAGTGACAGGTCCTGGGTTGGAGACTAGAAGAAAGGACTCCTGACTGCCCAAGTCTACATACCCCATTGTTTTATCTCACGCCCTGCTTGTTCTTCTGACCACTAAGCAATGTGCAAATAAAGTCTGTGGCCAGACCAGCTTCTATGTCCAACACTGAGACCCAGGGCATCGCTCTGCGGCCTGCGCGGCCCCTATCGCCGGAAAGCGGCAGCCTATGGATGGTCTACCAGGTCTGAAAGAGAATATTCCCCAAAACAACCTTTGGGGAAATAGGGGGCCAAGGATAGTCTCTGTATCTGCCAGGGTCCACGTCAGAGAGAGATGGAGAACATTCTAACCCCAGGGCTGGTTTATTTTCACAAACCCTCCCAAAAGGCCTCTAGACCAAAGTAGATAAAATCAACTTTATAAGCATCGAAGAGTGCTTGAAAGATTAACCAATACATTGTTCTTGCTGGCAGCAGGCCAGGGCTTTAACTCCACCCAGGCAGAAGAGAGCTAGAAGCTAGGAAGTAATAGGAGTTCCATAAAGTCCTTGCTTCTCAGGAGGGGGAGGCTCTGTGAGCAGGAGGGAGTCCACCTTCACACCGCTACCATGGAGACATCCATGCACTACCTAGTATGCCTGGAAGTTGATTGATGTCACTGTGGAAAGAGACACCCACCCCTGAGGTTGCAGGAACACTGGCCCCTGTCCCACCCCTGCCTTCCGCATGTCCCCAGCCTACACCCTGCGGAAGGCATAGGGCTTTGTTATCCAGCTCCCAGCTTCTTGGAGACCCTGCCCCAAACTTCTCCCCCAGAGAAGCCATGGCCAGGCTGGGCAGTGCTGCCAGAGATGACTAGACATAGACCATGTGCTTCAGGGTCACCGCTGTCCCCACCGCTCTCCCTTGGGTCCTCACAAAAGCAGGAATCTACTTGAACTCTTCCCTGAGCCTGGACTTTGCCTTGCTTTGATCGGCCACCTCCTAACTTGTATTTGGAGGACGGTATGGCTGGGGTTTTTTTGTTTTGTTTTGTTTTGTTTTTTTGTATTTTTGAGACAGGGTCTCCCTTTAAGTCCCAGCTGGCCTGGAGCTCACTCTGTAGACCAGGCTGGCCTTGAACTCACAGACATCCGTCTGCCTCTACCTCCCGAGTGCTAGGATTAAAGGCGTGCGCCACCACGCCCAGCCCCTTTATTCTTATTCTGAAAAATTATGCAGTAGAAAGACAATAGTCTACATTAAAACCTTAGCTCTATGGCCAGGCGTGGTGGCGCACACCTTTAATCCTAGCACTTGGGAGGCAGAGGCAGATCGTTGTGAGTTCAAGGCCAGCCTGGTCTACATAACGAGTTCCATGACAGCCGGAGCTACAGGGAGACCCTGTCTCGAAAAGACCAAAAAAAAAAACCACCAAAAACCTTAGCTCTGCCATCTATGGACTGTGACCTTGAATAGATGACTTTGTCTTTGAACCCCTGAACTCCAGCTTTCCCATCTATGAATTTGAGTAGCATATTTATGGACTCTGTCTTCCCTTCTGCATGAGATTCTGGAGGTCATACTCCAGGACTAATTCCTCTCCACACAGCCCTTGGTTTGGGGGTGAAGCCTGGCACAGGTACAACATAGAATGAGAGATGAGACATAAATGGGGAGATGGAGGACATGTGGATGGGCAGATGCATGGATGGATGGGTGGATGGATGGATGGATGGGATAGGATGGGATGGATGGATGTACAGACGAGTGGGTAGATGGATTAATGGATGGATGAAAGAGGGATGAATGGATGGGGTATATGGATAGATTAATGGTGAATTATGGGTAGAAGATAGTAAATGGATGGATAGATGGGTAGATGATATCTAGATAGATGGATAGGTTAGATAGCTGGATAGGCAGATGAGTGGATGGATGGATGATGGGTGGATGATGGATGGATGGATGATAGATGGATGGATGGATGATAGATGGATGGTGGATGGATGGTTGAGTGGATAGATGAATGGATGGGTAGATAGCTGGTGGGTAGATATACCTGACTCTATTGCCTGCTCAGGAGTTTAGCAGAGAAGGGGCAAAGTGAAACATATGTGCTCAATTCACGTCACCTCCTTATGGTTTGTCAGGGAGGCAGTTCCTAGAGGAACCCCTGGCATAAACTGTGACTCGAATCTTTCAGAGTCCATGGCTAACCAGGTCCCTGTCTTGACAGTGAGGGGAGAGTGGGGTGCATCCCTCAGTCTGCTGTATAATCCCCTCAAGATGAGTCTTGTGCAGCCCGTCTCCTGCTCCTGTAGACATACCTGCGTAACCTGCGTAGCTCAGTGGAGCCTTTTGCTGAACCCAGACTGTCACACTTCCTAGACTTGAACTTCTACTCCAAGTCTCCAGTCTGGTGATTGAGGAGCACAGCTTTAACTCCAGACCTGCACATCAGTTCTTTGGGAGAAGCAATCCATCAGTAGGCATGAGCATAGTGATGGGCAGACCATGGTTTGAGTCGAGACTCAGCCGCTGAGAATGCCCACCTCGCAGGCTGTTTCGAGGGTCAGAGGAAGCCAGCAAGGAGCCTGCAGTGCTGCTGCCTTCTTTGTCTTCGGAGGGGCCAGGACAGGGGCTTGCACATTGCAACTATGTCTACTCTTGTCTTCCAGAATCCTAGTCAACATGGACAACAACATCATCCAGCATTACAGCAACCATGTGGCCTTCCTGCTGGATATGGGTGAGCTGGATGGCAAAATCCAGATCACCCTGAAGGAGCTGTGAGGGGCCAGCCTCGAACCTCTATCCCTGGGCTGGGCTCTGGCCACACATACCCTCTCCATGTGTGTCAGCACCATTACTTGAAATGCCTTTCTCAAAGGAAGAGGTCTCACAAGCCACAAACTCACTGATGTCAGGGCCAGAGAAGAACCTTAGAGACCCCAGGATCTAAATGTCCATCCATGCTTGAATCTACTCCAGAGATCTCTACCAGTATCCGCCCACCAGAGACCATGTACCTGGATCAGCACAGACCAAACCAACCAAACCACGTGCTTCCTCCTGGAACTCCCTGCAGCCTTCCAGAGGGTCGCCCTACCCTTATCTGCAGGGCCACGCCAGCCGGCTTGACTTTTGCTGACCCTGACTCTGGATCCTTCTGCCAACTTCATACCAAAGAGTTCTTGCCCTTCGGTCAGTGAACTTGAAAACTCTTGATTTTCAAAGAAAAGACCTTTCTAAAGACACCTTGGAGAAAACTGTTTCTCATAGACTTCCTCAATACAAGATGTAAATTGTAGAGCCATGGAGATGACAGGAACCAAGTGACCGCTGCCTAAAACTACGACCTTGCCACCTGCTATTGTACACATTTCTATTTACAGTTTCCACTTGTGATATATATATAAATATATATTGTATATATATATGCAACATTTTGTATGTTCACGGTTACATTTTTATCATTTCAAAAATATGTATTTCATATTTCTTGGACTATTTTTTTAGCTGTTACTCATTTTGTATATCATAGTATTTAGTAATAAAAGCCTACCTGTGCACAGCTCCCAGCCTGCATTCGCTGCTCTCTTCTGGGAGCCCCCTGCCGGGGTCGAAGAGCCCTCTCCTCTTCCTTCACTTTTGGCCTTGTCCCAAAAGGGGCAGGGGGAATGCTTCATCCAGCACTTGAAGGCTGTGAGCATAGCTCTGGCAAACAGAGGTGCCCACCCTGGCAGGCCCCAGAATCCATATGTGATCCCATGAAGCTGCCTGTCACAGGAGGAAGGTCCTTGACGCTGACATTTTGAAAGGCCTGAGAAAGGCCCAGAATGGCTACAACAAGGTCTCAAGCCAGGGCCAGCGGGCAAAGTCCAGGGCTGGGAGCCACTGGACCAGGGCAAGGCCAGCTCTGCTACTGCTCTCTAGGCTGTCACTTTCTCTGGCTCCAGTTCAAACTGGCTCCCAAAAGTGACTGTGCACCTCTTCCCAACTCTACAGGAATAACATCATGTCACTACCCTGAATTCATCTGAATGGGACTGTCTAGGCCTGAGGAAGATGGTCTTTTGCCTTGCCTTGCCTTGCCTTGGCCTTGGCCTTGGCCTTGCCTTGCCTTGCCTTGCCTTGCCTTCCAGCTATAGTTACTCCATTTCTCTGGCAATAAAGCACCAGGGTATTGTCCTCACTGCTCTCAGCTGTCATCCTCAGAGTCTCTAGCCCTCCAGTGAGTCTCAAAGGCCCAGGATGTCCAGGCAAGGCCACTTCTAGCAGCTCTGCTTCTTTCACTTTAGAATTTCTTATATTTGTATGAACAATACCTTGTTTAGAAAGTTTGAAACCCAAGATGCCTATAAGAACTTCCCAATTCTAGGGGCTGGAGAGATGGCCTAGCGGTTAAGAGTGCCGACCGCTCTTACAGAGGACCCGGGTTCAATCCCCAGCACCCACATGGCGGCCAAGAACCGTCTGAAACTCCAATTCCAGGAGAACTCCAGTTCCAGGGGAATCCGACACCCTCTTCTGACCTCCGCGGTGTTGCACGACACGGGTGCACAGACCTGCATGCAGACACTACTTTTATACACATACAGAAATAAAATTAATAAAAAAAATTAAAAAAAAAAGAACTTCCCAATTCCAGCAGAGTCTAGTATCCAAGGCCCTGCCTAGACCCAATGCTGGATGCCAAAGAATTCAGTAATGAAGTAACATATAAATAGTTCAGAGCACTGTGGGTGTGGGGGTCTTCTTGTGGGTTTTGTTGTCATGGTTGTGATTTTTGTTTTCTTACAGTTTTTGAGACACACTCTTGCTATGCAGCTTAGGCTGACCTCAAACTCACTGTCCAGAATGCTAAGATTACATAAGGGTAACACAATGGCCAATAAGGTCCTTTTAAACAAGATCACAAGACTTTAAAAGATGGGATGCATGTTGCAGATGCTTCCTTTGCCTCAGGCTCCAACATGCTGCTACGGCCCTGATAAGGAGCCCAGTGGAGTATCCAGGGCTACCCCATCCAGTCAGACCTCCCAGCTGCGGGCCATCAGGCTAGGTATGGAGTCCAGTGGTGTGTGGAGGTGAAAGGACAGGCAGGGACAGCACCAGGCACCCTCCTCCGCCAACAGTTCCTGCAGTTTCTGCCCAGAGCCAGGTAGGAACCTGGGAGGCAGTGCTGGTAAATCCTGCCAGCACATTAGAACCATCATCCCAGCCCCTACCCTGCCCTCTTCTGACTACAGTCTGGGCAGAAGCCTAAGTGACAGTACTTCTCAAAGTTCCCTAAGGTGATTGTCATGTGCAGACAAGACTAAAGACCACTGTTCCAAATAGGCCTTGATGCATTTGCACCCACGCACAGGGGAATCCACAGCCTCAGTGCAGAGCTGCAAGTGACCAGACAAGACAGACCACTAGAGCTTCAGCCCACCCAGCAACAGCATGGAGGTTCAGACCGTTGACTCCATCTCCCCTCTTAGAAAGGCCAATCTTGGTCTTTGTTTTTCCTTTGGTCTTTTTGAGACAAGGTCTCCCCCTTTTCACCCCAGCTGTCCTGGAACTCATGCTGTAGACCAGGCTGGCCTTGAACTCACAGAGATCTGCCTGCCTCTGCCTCCCAAGTGCTGGGATCAAAGGCGTACACCACCTCGCCCGGCTGAGCTTTATGTGGTGGCGCAGTGTGATGAGTGAAGAGGTCTAGTCTCATTTTCCTGCACGCGTGCTCCAGCTCTGCCTGTGGTGATCTGGGGCCTGGGGATCCCAGTCATATGCTAAGCTTGAGTCAGAGGAACCTGACTGCACAGGACTGGGCTAGAATCCCTTGATCTGGCTCACTTTGAATCTCTCCCTAATGTCTGTGGTCAAGCACAGGTAGCTTCAACTGTCAGCTCCAAAAACATTTAGCATCAAGGTAGATGCCTGAGAGCCTGCAGAAAAGTCTCCTTTAACCCAAACACAGTTTTTGAATTAAACTATACTTGTCCACATCTCACATGGAGGTTTCATGGTGAAAACATTTCCCAGCCTCTCCTGAAAAATCCATGGCTCTGGTACTCACTGATCAGAGCCGCGCTGGATGCTGTCTGTTGATGTGACTTTGGCTCTCACCTGACTTGTTCATATATCACCTGCCTGGGCCCTGAAGGTGTTAAACCATGAAGTCCTGATTCCAACCTAGCTCTGTGCTTTGGAGGAGAATGGGGGACCTGAGTGCACAGAAGGGAAATTCAGAGGCCCCGGTGCTTCTGGGAATATACCAGGCTGCTGTTCATTCCAGAGCTTTGGCCTTTGGGGAATCTGAAGTTCACAAAGAGCCCGGCTTCTGGGACAAGGAAGAATTGCGTTTAATTGAATATGTTTCTCTATTCCTTTCCTCCAATTCCTTCACCCTACTCCCCAGAAGGACAGCCAGTTCGCAGCCCGTTCAAATGGGAAGACCAGCCTGCTCTGTTCTCAGAGAATCTCAGGGAAGAGGACTTGGGAAGTGAGAGGCTTGGGCATCATGGTGGGTGATGGGGGGGTGGTGGGGGAAGGAAGAGACTCCCAATTAAAAAAGTGACAAACATCATGAACAGCTGGGGAAAGAGAAGATGTGTAGCTAGTTCAATTTCATCTTGGTTCTTGGACAACTCTTCTTGTGGCCATGGGAAAATGACTTGACAGGCAAGGCAAGATCTGTTAAAGACACTGTGCAACGTGATGAACAAGGCTTTCTCTGACACAGGAATGGGAAGTTGGGGAGGCAATGGACCAGGCCCAGGCAGAAGAAAGGTCAAAGAAGAAGAGCATGCAAGCCGCGGGCTGGGGCTCCGGGCCTCCGGCTCAAGCTGGATCCTGTTTTGCCTGATGCTAAATACAGAGCGTACAAACTGATGGGGCAGCTTCTCAGGAGCTAGGGCCTTGTGGCTGGCTTCCATGTCCTTCCTGTGCAGGACCAAGGCATGACTGGGACAAGAGACCCAGGGAATGCCCTGGTGTCTGTGCCGCCAGCACCTCTGAGCCCTCCTTCCTCGTAGAAGCTAAGGAGAAGTGTGGAAGTCGGGGCCAACAGACCAGGCCCCAGAGCCCCAGCTGATTGTCTTCTAAGCAGGGACTCAGTCGACAGGCCAATTCGGCAACAGGTTGAGCTCCACTTCGGAGCCAGGGCTTGAGGCTCCCCTAACTCCGAGGAGGGGAGTCACCAGAGCCAGTTTGGTGGGGTACATGGAGGTAGCTAGAGGACTCTACCCACTCCTTTTGTGTGGGCAAACTCCAGAAGGCAACTCCACACTAGGATAAGTGTGGCGGTTGGGTTGTGACCTGGTCATGTGATGCAGAGAAACACTGTGTTCTGTTGATGGTCCTGGGAGCAGGAGTCAGTGGGGGGTCTACCCAGGCTTTTCCCCCCGAGCGCCTGTGGCATTGCTATGTAGCTGGTATCCATTTGTTGTCCTCGGTGTACAGGAAGGACTGCTTTCCTGAGAACTCTGGCTTGTATGTGGCTGAGGAGAGAGAAAGAAATAGCATGAAAAGACGAAGGAGAAGCAGGAGCCCGGCTTTACCTCGGAGGTGGGCACCCGGCTTCAACGATAGTCTTAAAGAAGCAAGATATTAGGTTGGTAAGATTTCTTTTTTCGGGGCTGGAGCGATGGCCTAGAGATTAAGAGCGCCAACCGCTCTTGCAGAGGACCGGGGTTCAATCCCCAGCACACACATGGCGGCTGAGAACCGTCTGAAACTCCAATTCCGTGATAACTCCAGTTCCAGGGGAATCCAAGACCCTCTTCTGACCTCCGCAGCATTGCACGACACGGGTACACAAACCTGCATGCAGACAGTACATTCATACACGTAAATAAATAAAATAAAATAAAAAGATTTCTTTTTTCACGGGGCGTGGTGGCACATGGCTTTAATCCCAGCACTTGGGAGGCAGAGCAGGTAGATCTCTGTGAGTTCAAGGCCAGCCTGGTCTACATTGTGAGTTCTAGGACAGCTGGGACTACAGGGAGACCCTGTCTCAAAAAGACCAAAAAAGTCTTTTTTCTTTATTATCAGTATTATTATTATTGTTGTTGTTGTTGTTGTTATTGTTATTATTGAGAGCATCTCACTATAAAGCCCTGGCTGGCCTGAGACTGAATGTATAGGTCAGGCTGATTTTGAAGGATCCACCTACCTCTGCCTCCCAGGTGCTGGGATTAAAGCTGTGTGCCACCACACCCAGTCTGAATTTTGTTACGATTTAGTTCAGAAATTTCCAGAAAAGTGAAAGCCATGGCCATCACAGACATTTTCTCTAGCAGACAAGGCTTGGGAGTCACAGCTCCAGTGTCCTTTTTGTGTCCTCTCAGGAAGTTGCCAAGGTGGAGGCCCGCATGTGCATCCTCCCACCAGCAGGCCCCTGGGGTCACCTTGATGGAGGTGACCCCAGCAGCAGGAGTGGCCTGCTGAGGCTCTACCTCGAGATCCACACCTCGGGAGCCCCTCAGATACCTCACACTAAGATCTCTCTCTCTCTCTCTCTCTCTCTCTCTCTCTCTCTCTCTCACACACACACACACACACACACACACACACACACATATTACCACGCACAAAAGAAAAGAAGAAAAAGAAAAGACAGAGTCTGTGTGCCCCACACCCAGCCAGTGCCGTCGCTGACCACCCGGGGCCTGTCCCTTCCGCATCTTGAGCCTTCCTGGTCCTTACTTTCCTGGCCTCATCAATAATGGCACTCTTACCTTCAGAAACAAAACATTTTCATACTGGAACTGTGAGCTGACAGCCTCCTAAGTCCACCCTCACTCCTTTAGCTTGTTAGCAGTCTATAACCCCTTGGTATTTGATGGCCTGGAATGACAAAAGTTTCGGAAGATTTGGGGCCATATTTCTCCTACCTGGGCCAGGCAGGCTTGGCTTGGATGACACTGCTGGCCACCGAGCTGGTGTATGAATTCCGCACTGGAGATGAAATGCTTGGGTGGTCCTTCATAGTCTACAATTGGTACTCACCAGGACCTGGCAGAGGGGGCTTTTCGGGGAGAGGCAGAGGATGGGCGGAGAAGTTCAGAAGCGCAGCTTTCCTTTGGGAGAGAGAAAATGAAAACGCGTCCCCACAGCAGTTTCGTGGGGGAAGTGGAAGCTTTAGGATGCAACCAAGGCCTGCAGGGTGCTGAGGGGTCTATGAGAGGCTCATGCAAGACACCAGCATCCCTGGGCAGGCTCCTAATTCCATCGCCCATGAGCCCAGACCCCTGGACCTCAGTCCTCATCCAGATAATGGCAACTAGAGCAACCAAATCTCACAGGTTTGTTGAGGCTAAATGAGATGTTATACCTAATCCAGGGTTCTCAGGACTGTGACACTGCAGGATACATTTTTGTTACAGATATCATTGCTGAGCTAACTGGGAAAGGCAGGTGCCACTGATTATATGGAGTGACTCCGATCAATTGGTACTTGTCTAGCTGGAGCTCTGAGAACTGAAGACTTGATGGGAGGAGGCTTTCGTAAGCCACTTGTGACGTCTGCATGGCCAGGGCCGGGGAAGAGGCATCCCATGTTCCAGGGATTTGCCGTGCCACAATTGGCACATCTCTACTGACATCCCAGAATCCTGCTAACTTTCCTGCAAGGTTGGCTGCAGGGGGGGACCAGCACTAGTCTGGGAATACAGAGATTTCTGCAAGACACTCACTACTTACAGTGTAAGTCTTTTTACACTGTCTCATCTGGAAGACTATTTTGTATAATATCTTTGGAATTAAATCATTGAATGGAAATTAAATGTACCCTGTATTGAATTCCAAGCCCCCACTTCAGTTCTAGGACACGGCTTACCCATGGTGTAAGCTGAGGGAGTTGGACAAGAGGACCTTTGTGGTCTCTTTCTTCACCAGGCTTCAATCTACCATTGTATAGGTTACCGGGTGCCTGGGGCTGTCTGGGAAATCGGGCCATGACGCAAAGTGTGCACCAAGGAGAAGGAGGACTGTCTCATACCTGAAGGTTCTTCCCAGACCTCTTATGCAAAGGGACAAGAAGGTTCTCGGAGCACAAAACAAGCCAGGAAGTCCCAGCACACCCCAAAGCAGAGAAAGGATCCCTGGTCCCTGAGATTCTTCTGCCCATGGGCCTCTATCTTCTTAGCTCCAGAGGGCCAGGGGATCTACAGATGTCTAACAGGCTTTCTTAACTTGATAAAGAAGGTGGCATACAGAGAGACAGTGGCACGCGTAAAGTCAGGGCCAGTTGGCGGGAAAGTGACATGGCTCCAGCAATTTGGAGAAGTAGCATGAGTTTCGGAGACACACAGACCTGAGTGTGACTTCTGATCGTGCTGCTGACTGGCTATCTGACTGTGGACAAGGCCCCTGGGCTGTCCATGTCTTGATCCCATCGTTTGCAGCAAGGAGAAAGAGAAAGCACCCACTCTTTATAGGGGAGTTATGCCCCAAAGAAAAAGAATATGAGAGAAAAGGTCTGTGAAGCATCTCCACAGTGCAAGCACATAGTAGGTGCTCAATAAAAGCTGTAGCCCCAGCACAGGCTGCTTTATTGCCCAGGAGAAATGGGAAGAGTCAGAGGCTGGAGACTGCTACAAGCTACATTGCTCTGCCTGAGGCTCATGCGGGGGAGGGGGGCGGACGACTACTTACTTGGCTTTAGGGTGTGGTTATCAACCTTTCTCCATATAAACAGACACTACTTTATCCTGAGCTGTGACTCTTCCTCCAAGGTATCCTGAGACGTTTCATGGATGTGTGAGACTTGATTCCTGGAAATTGCAGCTGGAACAGGCTAACCATCAGATGTGGTCACCTGTCAGTCTGGATCACCCCCAAGTCCGAGAGTCTCATCTCATCTTGGGGTAAGACCATTAGGTATCTGGTTACTCCGCCAGGGGCCGCTGCAGGAGGCTAGTACAGGCTGGGCCCACATCACACACCTGGAGGCTTGTTTAAAAGTAGCCCCTTCCTGAACCCCGTTAGAGTACCGGGGATACCTCCCACACCCTTAGCCCAACAGTAGGGGTCTCCAATGAATACCAGTCTTGTGTGCAGAGATGGTCAGGCACTCTCAGGAGTCCAGAATGTTTGAGAGTAAGACACAGACCCGGAGGGCCAGGTAGTTCATGGCTAGTGCTGATCCTGAATGGTGACAGGCAGCTGTGGCTCAACTATCTCCTTCCCTATTCACTGGCTGTGGTCTTCAGGAACTCTCCTAAGCTCTCTAGGCCACACACTGGGAGTAACTGAGTCTCATCTGCATGTTTCTCTAACAAGAAGTCTGTTTGAAGGATAAGTCTAAAACTATACTAGAGAAATGGCTCAGCAGTTAGGAGCACTGGCTGCTCTTGCAGAGGACCCAGGTTCAGCTCCCAGCACCCACATGGCGGCTAACGACTGTCCATGACTGCAGTTCCAGGAGCTCCAGCGCCCTCTTCTGACCTCAGAGGCGTGGAACGCACGTGCGCATTTGCAAACAGGGAGGACAAGCACTCAAACATATAAAATAAAAAATCTTTTTTTTCTTTAAAACAAAAAAACTGAAGCCAGACATGGTGGCATACTCCAACACTCAGGAGGCAGAGACAGGCAGATCTCTATGAGTTCGAGTCCAGCCTGGTCTACAGAGTGAGTTCTAGGCCAGCTGGGGCTACAGGAAGACCCTGTCTCAAAAAGACAAAAACAAGCCAGGCATGGTGGCACACGCCTTTAATCCTAGCACTTGGGAAGCAGAGGCAGATGAATCTTTGTGAGTTCAAGGCCAGCTTGGTCTACATAGCGAGCTCCAGGACAGCCTGGAGCTACAGGGAGACCCTGTCTTGAAAAGACCAAAAAAAATAAAATAAAATAAAAAATAAAAAATAAAAAACTGTACTGAGCGCATATCAGTACGCAGTGCAATTCTAGAGCTTGGATAGCTAAGGCAGGATGATTGTCACAAGTCTGGGGCCAGCCTGGACTACAGAGTGGACATGCAGCCAGGACTACAGAGCAGGTACCTGGCTAGGACTACAGAGTGGGCACCCGGCCAGCCTGGGCTGTACTGTGAAGTCCTGTTTTATGAAAGGATGGAGACAGATCCAAACTGCACCGCGGAAAAGGTGACTTTTGCACTGAAAGGCCAGTAGGGAACCTTCAAGTAGGAAGGGCTAGAAAGGAGACCGAGCAAGGACACCCAGGGGCCGGACCTGGCCCAGGCCACACAGCAGGAGTTGGGCACAGGGACGCCAGGCCAGGTGCCTGTCTTTGGCCCTCCATCCCTTCTCAACATTCTTCATTTCTAGGTTTTTCTCTCTCCTTTCTGACCATTCCTTCCCCATCCCAAACAGACCCAATGGAGAGATAAAAGTTACGACCTCCCAGCCCCACTTTGCCTACCCGGAACACCCAACACCACACTGGCTCTCAGTTCTGTGCCTTCCTGTGCAAGCCCCCATCACGGCACAACGACTCGCTCTGTATCGCCATCCCCTCCTGCCGTTTCCCTTCCCTCCACTCTGCCTAAGCCTGGATGCTTTCTTTGGGGCCCCAGTGGCAGCGTGTCCACGCGTCACTGCCGACCGGCCCATGGCCCACAGTGGGAGGAGCAAAGACGCCAAGTGACCCCTGAAAACCCATCAGCTCCTCATGCGCAGCCTTCAGTCCTGACTCTTCTTCCTGGATACACACGCTAGCTACTGTGCTTGCCTCCCCCTGTTCTTACTCAACTTTGAGATCCCATGCTAGGGACTTCCGATGAACTACGGGGAAAAATGGGGAAAAGGGGGAGCAAAGCCAGTAATGAAGCCCAGACACCAGATTCTCTGTCACCCAAGGCCGGTCCCCGGTACATCACAGAGGTTCAGTGGTCAGAGCCGGGGCAACCAGCAGCACACGGGACCAGCCTTTGATGAGCCTTGCGGCTTTGGTTATAAGGGAAAACATCTATCAAAGGCCGCAGCAGGATTAAACACATTCCCAGCTTCCAATATGAGCTTTGTCAACGGCCCAGAGATAATGAATGTGTCTGAGGACTCAGCAGGTCACTTTCAGAAGACATCCGGGACCCCTGGACACTCCCAGGCACTCTGTGCCCCCGGGAATTCCCATGTTTAGTAGGGATAAAGGGGCAATTTCTCTCCACATTAAAGGGCAACTGATTGCCTCTGGGGCGGAATGCAGTATCTGTTCTGCAGTGACGGATGACAGCAGCCTGGGAAGAAGCATCCCATAGCTAATTGACAATCCCCAGAGAACTTAAGGTGGGTCCAGGGTAATTACCAAATTGGAACAGAGCCAAGGGGTTGATTCTTGGGCTCTGGCCATGACAGGACGGCATGCCTGTGTAAAGCCAGGGTCCTAAAGACTCCAGGAAGTGAATGAATTACCAGCGAGGAGTCTCTGGGTGTTCCACCACCTGGCAGCAGGTGGCACGGGGAGGGACCTCATTCTGATCTCAAAACCTTAACCCTGCCTTGCCCTGCCTGGTGACTCACCCCAGTGACAGGCACCAAGGACCTGAAGAAGTGAAACCCCAGCTGACACTCACTTGACTTCTAAAGACACCCTAGAAGCCAATGAATCCTCCCAGCTTTGAGTCAGATGGGCAGCCGCAGTCCAGGAACGCCCACAGTATGTTCCTCAGCTGTGGCTTGCAGGGCACCAGGAGCCAACACACGACCAGCCCTTGGCACAGGCCCCAAGAGAGATGCCAGTGCTGTGGGAGCTCAGCAGCTTGGCTCCTTTTACCCTCATGGCTGTATGTGAGGGGTTCTGACCCACCAGAATGAGTCCGAATTTCCCATGGATGTTGCCCTGCCTTCCTCAGGCTTGGGAGTCTGGCCAGTGAGTGAGAAGACAGAATGTTCCACACGCTGTCCACTGCCTGGGAGACAGGGAGGACAAGCCCATCCTCAAACCTGCAGGTCGCCTGCTGAGCACTTTGGTCAAATCCTCCTCCTCCTCCAGCCTCTCTGGAGCTCACTGGGGTCAGCAATATGGACCAGCGGCCCTGGTCACCATGCCGGCCATGGAGTTCACACCCTTGCTCTAAAGAAATCAGAGCCAGTGTACTTCAAGCTGCTACTGTTGTCCCTGCTGTTACTTCTGTCATTCTTGTTTTGAGACAGGGTCTCACACGGAGCCCAGACTGGCCTCAAAGTTGCTATGCAGCCAAGAATGACCTTTGACCTCCTGATCCTCCTGTCTCTGCTCCTAGCAGGTTACAGGTTTGAGGCTGCCATACCCAGTCCTTCATGTGAATTTTAGAGTGTATAATTTGAACCTCCACTGTGGGTCCAGACTGGTTTCAATCTGCTCACCACGCCATGTAAGCGTGAGGTTGAAAATTCTAGAAGTGGACCAACACTCTCTTTTCACTCATGGATACATGGAAGTCCAGAGAGGTACTGAGAGGAGCCCCAGACCACACAGCCAATGAACTCAACTGTCTTCCTATAAAGCCTGGATGTCTTCCACTGATTGGAGAACCCAAGTTAAGGGACAGGGTTTAACAGACTGCTTTACTGCAAGGGCTTTAGAGCCATTAACATGCCCGGGTGCACTATGGCACTCCGGGTGGAGAGGAGACTGTGCAGTGCCACCCTGATGTATTATTAACACAAGATGGTTCATTACACAGTCCCGGGGAGCCGCATATGCCCCAGACAGCATTGTACTGCTGTGATGTCTGAGGACATGTGTGGTTGCAAGCTGCATGTGCACCAGTGTCTGTGACAAGCTTTTCTGTCTAACTGAGGCTGTTTTCAGGAGAGTCTGGTGAAAAGTATATACACATTGCCCATGGCCACACAGCAGGCAGACAGCAGAGCTGAAGTTCAACTACCCTCCCCCTGCCCCCAGCTCCACATCAGAACTAAAGAGCCTTGTCGAGGGCTGGGGACTGATCATCACAAATGCCACACCAAGAGGTGGCTTTAAATGGTTCTGTCAAACTTGAATGAAGACCAAAAGACACCCCTATTGGTGAACCTGCAAAAGCCGGGGGGGGGGTCTACTCTCCAGTCTTATTTTGTCATTTTCCTCAAAGAAATTTCCAGATCTAAGCTATGGGTTTGAGCCACCATGCTCCAAAACAACTGTATCCAATTTCAGTAGAGTATAGAATAATCTCAGCTATAATGAGTAAAAGCCAGATATTTGAAGAGACAGACCTGATCCACCGAATTCGAACATTACATAATGCATCAAAACATCATGTGGGTCCCATAAATATGCCAGGCTCTTATGTGTCAGCTGGGAAAATAAGAGATTTTCAAGCTCTGTCTCATCCATGCTCTCATGAACCCCAACAGAGAAGATCCTCATCTTCCCTGAATATTTACGCAGGGAGGGAAACTCTGTAAGGGACCATCCACATGCCTGCCCCTCACAGCACCATTTTCCAGGCAGAGCAGGGAGAAGGCTACATGTAGAGGGGACCCACAACAGCCTGGAGGCAGGAGTCTTTGACCTTTAGAGGGAGCCTATTCCTGGATACTGGCCATACTGGTCCCCTGCCCTGGGACCTGGGGAAAATCCTGTAGAATTCTGGAAAAGGAGCACAGATGGGGCTAACCTGGTAGCTTCCATCTGAGTCTGACTCCCTTGTCTAGGACCCACTTGACCTGGCAGATTCCAAATTTGCTGTTTGCTCTAACCCTGCCCCAGGCCAATGGCCAGAAGGTGTCCAGTGTTTCCAGCCCCTCCCCTCTGTTGACTGAATGTCTACCCACCATGGCTGTGGCCCTGATATTGCCAGACCTCTCTGGAGGGACCCAGGCGGCCACACGTTTAGTCCCAACCCTGATAGTCTGTCTTCCAATGGCCAGGTCTGCCAGAGTGGCTACACAGGAACAATTGTGTAGATTGACCTTAAGTACAGTTAGATCTAGACGTCCTATAACCATTCGAGGAGTTCATAAGCCCTGCATATTTCTGAGTCTCTTAGTTGAAAATAGCATTAAAATAGTATTTATTTTTCAAGGCCAGCCTGGTTTACATAGCAAGTTCCAGGCTGTGGAGAGCAGGTGTGGCGAGGGTCCCAGGATGGCGCCCGAGACTTTAGCAAAGTCTTATGACTAACACCTGATTCCTTCCTACCTCTAAGTAAAGCCACGCTCACTGTTCCAGCTGTGCAGGTGCACCCTGTATGCAAGATCAGGCCAGATGATACCAATAGACTGAGGCCACATGAGGCTGGGAAGGTGGATAAATAGAGGGACTTTCTGGTCTTTGGAAAAAGCAGAAGCCTTGAGAAGGAGAAAAAGATGTGCCTGAATAATAAACCGCTTTGAGAAGACAGAGCGGGAGGTGCTTTGTTTCTGTGGGTTCATACAGGTGTTTCTGTGGGGAGACAAGTGCTCCCTACAAGTGGTGGCCCGTACGGGGATGCGGAGCGGCGGCCACGCTCAGCCCAGAGCGGGGGGCGTGAGCGTACGGGGAAGCTTCACGGCTTCGGGCTCTGAGTGCGCTGGGGCCGTGGGCCGGGCAAGGCAGCGATGAACGGCTTCAGCACCGAGGAGGACAGCCATGAGGGGCCTCCCACTAGAGCTGCAGAAGAGCATCTCACAAAAAAGGCTCAAGCTGGAGAACGACCGCAGCGTAAGCGCAACAAAGAGACTTAAGACATTTGCTGCAGAAACTTCAACAGAGCTACAGAGACTTCAGACCAGGACTTCAGACCAGGCTTCAACAGGGCTCGGCTAGCAGAGACTGTGAGCTGGCACTTGGAAGGGCCTCGGTGCCGCAGGCTCGGCGTAGCTAGAAAGAACCCGCCGAGCTGGCCGGGGCACCTGGAAGCTCGTTCAGAACTCATTGCGGTCAGGGTGAAACCGCTTTGAGAAGGACAAGCTAGAAAGGGGCCCGGAAGGCTCCCCGGAAGCGGGGCCAGTGAAGCTCCCCGGAGAGGGAACAGTTACAGTCTCTTTACTAAAATAATAAAAAAGGGGGAGATGTGGAGAGCAGGTGTGGCGAGGGTCCCAGGATGGCGCCCGAGACTTTAGCAAAGTCTTATGACTAACACCTGATTCCCTCCTACCTCTAAGTAAAGCCACGCTCACCGTTCCAGCTGTGCAGGTGCACCCTGTATGCAAGATCAGGCCAGATGATACCAATAGACTGAGGCCACGTAACCTGGGCTGGGAAGGTGGATAAATAGAGGGACTTTCTGGTCTTTGGAAAAAATCAGAAGCCTTGAGAAGGAGAAAAAGATGTGCCTGAATAATAAACCGCTTTGAGAAGACAGAGCGGGAGGTGCTTTGTTTCTGTGGGGAGACAAGTGCTCCCTACACCAGGCCAGCCGAGGCTACAGGGAGACGCTGCCTTAAAAAGACCAAAAAAACTTATTTTTAAAAGTGACATAGATGTCTCTTACCACTCTTTTTCTTACCTTGGTACAGTTGCATCTGGCTATGTAACCCAGGCTAGCCTTGATCTGTCAGTCATCCTGCTTCAGCCTCTTAAACACTGGGCTTACAGGTGTGCATCCACTCATCCAGCTCTGCCTCTTTTTAAATCTGCATCAATATTAATTTGCCATTCCCACGTACATGTTTTAGTCATGAAGCCAACCCAATGAGGCACAAAGTAAACCCCATTTTGCTTTACAGATACAGGCATGAGAGAGCCAAAAGTATATACACATTGCCCACGGCCACGCAGCAGGCAGACAGCAGAGCTGAAGTTCAAATCCAGCAGCACACAAGACTGAGAGCATCCATGGCTTCAGCATCGCCACCCCCACAAACCCCGGCAACCCTGGGGAGACTTTCCATTAAAGAAGAAGCGTAACGTCCACCCCAGGAGAACCCCGCTTTATGGGGAATATGGGAAGACTCTGACAGCTCTGAGGCTGATTCCCTATGGCAGGATGTGAGCTGTGTGGACTTGGACAAATCCCTCAGAAGCAGAGCTCCTTCTATGAAGCAAGAACAATGATGCTACAGCATGCCTATACCAGCTTTTATGTTCCTGATGCCGAAGCTGCTCGGTCAACATTGTGTATTCAGTAAGCACTTACTGAGCATCTACAGCATGGCAATAGCACGGCAGCAAGGGCTCCTGGACTGGGTCTTGCCTGGGTGACACCCTTTCCTGCTCTGTCCCTGTGAGGTCCCCCCTGCCCAAAGCCACCTTAGCAGAAAAGTTTAGGACTCATGGAATGAAGCACACTGACCTCCTCCTCCACCACTCACTCTCTAGCTTATTTCCTTGAGATAGAGTCTCTCACTGAACTAGAGCTGGAACTAGGCAAATGCAGCAAACCCCAGAGATCCAACCCTCCCCTCTGTGCCCTCTGCAGTGCTAGAATTATGGGGGCGCCTAAGTGGTCACGCCCAGCTTGTTACATGATGGGTCATGGGGATTTGAACATGCTTATGAAGCGAGCTGTCTTACCTGCTGAGCCATGTCCCCAGCCCCCAAGCAACATGTTCTTACTGAGCATGTGCTGTGTGGAGAGGGGTCCACCTAGCACTAAAGCCCAAGCCCATGCTCTGTCTCAAGAAACGCTCTCAGAATCCAATTCACTCTCACACAAAACTTCAGGGGAGAAAGAACGGCCTGGGCTGGAGGGAGAGAGGGGAGCAGTCCTACACCCCAAATTGTCAGCAGTCCTGGAAGTTGGGAAACAGAAGTCAGCAATATCAGGCAAAGCCCTTCAAAGACCCCTGCACATCTTGGCCCAGGCTTCCCATCACTCAGAAATGGCAATACTTATTCAGCAGAATTGAAGAGCATAAGGATAGACACACATCAGCAGTGTCCAGGCATAGGGAAACTTTATAGGAACTGAGCCAACCCCGGGGGGTGGGGGGGTGGGGGTGGGAGGCAAGGCAAGTCACATGATGACAACCACGGACACCAGAAGGCCTCGTGGGCAGAGCTTGGTTTTTGGTCTGTGTTTGTCTTTTGGTTCTTTGTATGTGTTTGTGCGTGTGATCGAGATCATGTAGAAGCACACGGAGGCCGGGACTCAGTGCCAGCTGTCTTCCTCAATTGTTCTCCACCTTTAAAAAAAAAAAAACTTTTATTTTTACATTTGTTTATTTATTGTGTGTGCCTTGGTGCACATGTGGAGGTCAGGGGTCAACTTGGGGGAGGTGGTTCTCTCCTTCTACCACAGGATCCCAGGTCATTGGGCAGCGAGTACCTCCACGGCCATCTTCTTGGCTCTCCACTCTATTGTTTGAGACAAGATCTCTCACGGAACCTAGAGCCCTCAGATTTGGCTACCCTGGTTGGCCAAGAAGCCCCCAGGATCCTCCTATCCCTGACTCCCCATGCTGGCACATGCCACTCTGCCTGGCTTTTTTTTTTTTTTTTTTTTT